>JARFJB010002412.1:285000-432500 GCA_036346205.1 Vesta saturnalis | reverse complement strand
TTTTTTTTTTTTTTTTTTTTTTTTTTTTTTTTTTTTTTTTTTTTTTTATATTTTTTTTTATTTAAATTATTTTATTTAATTATTATTTTTTTTTTATTTAAATTTAATATATAATATTTTTTAATTATATTTAATTTTTAATTTTTTTTTAATTATATAATTATTATTATATTTTGTAATACACTGTAAATACCTATTCATAATTATAATCTATCTTTAGTATCATATTTAAAGTATTTCACGCAAAATAGTATAAACAAATATAAATGTATAATTAATCAGAATCGGACACAACTGGTTCTTATGTAGAATCTTCACTATATAGCAGTTCTAAAATGTTGTGCACTTTCATTTTTTTATTGAAGTTTTACGCCTCAGCGCATATATAGAAACAAAGCAGCACCACTAATTTATCGCGACGTCATAAAATTGAATATTAACAATAAACAAAATATTCAATTTTATGGCGTCGCGATAAGTTAGTGGTATTGCTTCAGCAAAAAAAGTATGTAAGTGTACAACTTTTTAGAACTGCTAGTGAAGATTGTCGCATAAGAACCAGTTGTGACCGATTCTCGACTTAATTGTATACACTTTATATTCTGTTTAGTACTAGTTTTGCTTGAAATACTTTAAATAGGTACTACTACAAAAGAAAGATTAAAATTATGAATAGGTATTTACAGGTTTAATGTTAATTCGATACCAGACTTTTTCGCTGGTATATACTATAGTAATAAACAAGTGTTAATTTTTCATAGTATATCAAGGTATCAATGTATTTATGCGGTACTCAGTTTTTTTACTTACTTACTTTTACTTAATTTATAAACTTTGGAACACCGTAGCTCAGTGAAAAGTGATCCGATAAAAAAAACAAAAAAACTTTTGTATTCGTCTTATTGCCATCTACAACTTTCATTTGGAAAGAATTTACTTCCATTTAAAAAAATGGCCGAAATCTCTAAAGTGGCGGCATCTACAATTAAATTGATAATGTCATGATCTTTCCCCTTCAAAGCCATAAAATTTTTGTCTGAAACATTTTTTGAAAAACTTCTCCTTTTCGAGATATTCGCGTGTATCACTTAATATGGTCTCATATATAATATATATATATATATATATATATATATATATATATATATATATATATATATATATATATAATAAAACTGAATTTCAAAACGCAATACCCCGGAAAATATGCCTCTTAATTTACTTAATTTGAAAAAAAAATTAGAATCAGATTGTAGGTGATCTTGTGCCCTTTACATAGCTGTCAATAAAACGAAAATATCGTATTTTTTTCACATTTCTAATGTATGTAAAATAATTATTGTTGTAATAATAATTACTATTTTATATACTTATTATGAACTTAATACAGTAATTTATTATTTTATATACTTAGGAGTATTGAGACAACTTTGCAACGCAGCGCAATAAAATTTCGAATTTACTGCATTGAGTCAGTTGTTTGTACTTGTCTGTACCGGCGCGGCCGGCGTAGCTTTAAGTTAAAACTGAATCGTGTAGTTATTGTTAGTATCTTAATCATCGTTTTTTAAAGTGCTTCTGTGTTAAAAATGAGTGGGAAAAAGGCAATAGTTGCTAGAAAAACACTGGAGTGCCCCATTTTGGGGGGAATAACATTTTATTTTGTTGTCAGATATGAACTAACTGCAATTAAAATATTCTAAGTTTCTTAGACATTTCGAAATATATCGTTTTAAAAATCCAAAAAATATGGAGTAACGAGTCAATTCCAACCGTTTCATCTGAGCGAATCGGACAACTACTTCGAAAATATATTGTTAAGCTTTCCTAAAATCAGGCAGAATGAAGAATATGAACTAAAAGTATTACATTTTTTGACCAAATGTGAAACTAAATCGTTTTTGACTTTTGGTATGTCTAGGTTTTTTGTTGTGTTTTTCCTAAACATTGAAGCAAATTATATATTAAATTACCACAGCACTGTAATTTAACATAAGTAGTTGAAATTAAGATTAAAATAAAAAAATTACAAAAAACGTTCTGCATTACGTTTTTCATTGTTAATAACACTTGCAGTTATATTTAACTGGATTATTTTGTTTGATGGCATGTTTATATTTGTGAATGCTTGTACCATTTTCAAATTGAAGTTTTTCACAACTTTACACTTACATCATAACTTGATTAAATTTTGTTAAATGTGTTTTTTGGCTGACATTTTTCATTGCTAGCCTTCGACCGTTAGAGGGTGTTCTGATTTGTTATCTTTAAGACAATTTAACAATATTCAATTTTTAATGATTTAGTTATTCTTTACTATAGTTGGCTTTATACGTTTCTCAAACTGTTATATTAATAGCAGGCTGATGTTTATGTTTCGATTTTTCAAATTTGACAAAATTGTTTCAACACAGTTTTAATACATATTACTACTGACGAAGATAACTGTAAGTGTTATCGAAACTTTTAGATTGTATAATTTAAAATACACCATTAAAAACCCAAAAAAATAAGTATTTTATAAATTGTTTGATGTTTCCTCTTGCTAATGCCAACCAATTTCCTCTTGTTTCTATGAAAAATCGCGTAAAGTACCATTGAAAGAACAAGACGAATGCACTTATTGGCAAAGCATCGACCTCAGGCACTATAGTTAAAAAAATAGGATCTCTCTCTGAATCAGTAGTTATGGAAGATCTTTCAAACGCTTCTACAAGCGCTACATCGACCTAATCGCCTATGTTAACTAGAAATAAACTTAAACTTCCTACATTAGCTAGAACTCAATTTGGAATCTCAGAGAGGGCTGCAGCAGCGATTGCAACATCAGTTTTACAAGACGCTGGTATGGTGTCTGAAGGAAATCTAAGAAATGTAATTGATAAAAATAAAGTTCGAAGAGTTCGAGGAAAAGCCCGTAGTTTATTAGGTAAAGAACACGCTGACGCTGATGGTGAAGTTTATATAAAAAACATTTATTTCGATGGAAGAAAAGATGAGATCTGGTGCAGGAAAGTCCATTGCTCGATGTATTTACGAGTTTTGTATAAGAAATAATATAAGCTTTGTTAAAATATGTGTCATTGGTTATGATGGTACCGTAGTAAATACTGGTTGTAAAAATGGGACCATAAGATACTTAGAATTGCAAATTAAAATACTTCTTCAGTGGTTTATTTGTCAGATACATGCCAATGAGCTCCCATTACGACATTTACTTGATCACCTAGTTGGGTGAACAACTGGTCCAACACAACATTTAGGCCCAACTGGAAAAATACTTGACAACTGTGAAACACAACCAGTGGTAGATTTCGTTCCCGTTGTTGGATGTTTGCTTGAAGTTAATTCAGAAGATCTTAGTGCAGACCAGTAATATTTGTACAAAATATGTCAAGCTGTTTCTTACGGATATTGTCCGCCTAATTTAGCCAATTCGCAACCTCAGAAACTATGGCATGCGAGGTAACTGACTAAAGCAAATCGGCTCCTTCTGCAGTGAAAATCCTTCAGAAAATCTGGTCATTCTTGTTAATTTCATAATGAAAGCCTATGCGTCGATGTGGTTTTCCATAAAAATACATCTCTCATGTAAAGATGGTGCCCGACATGTCTTTAATACCATACAATTAGCACGATACTATAATCCGGTCATACAACATAATGCTTACCTCGCTCATCCCGAGAACATTTTATTGAGCGTGATATCTGATGATCGCAAAGCCTTACGAGAACTCGGTCTCAGGCGCGTTTTAAAATCCAGATCTGTGGCACATTCTGAGACTGCTCGAGAATTTAACGTTCCAAAGTTAAACAATGCTGTTGATTATGTCGAACTTATTAAATGGATGGATGTTTTCCTCGTTTTCCATGTCACACACAAGCTGTAGAGAGATGTGTGAAACTAACAACTAAGGCATCGAACTGTGTGATAGCCGAAAAAGCGCGTGATGAGTTTATTCGCCTAGGAATTAAATCTCGTAAAGTCATGCCTCATTTTCACAATAAAGTAGAATATAAAGTGGCTTAATATATGAATATATTGTTTGCTCCTAGTTTGTTTTACGTTTTTGTTTGTTCGTTTTGCAATAAAACCGTCTTTTTTTTCATCTTCACACTGTATGTAACGTCTGATTATACTGTAATATTTTAATGTCTCTCGATTTGTATTAGGACTTCCTATACCCATTATAACAATAACGTCAATTTTTTTAATTAGGTGCTATCTGATGACCTTTCAAATAAATCAAGACTGCTTTGACTGTTTTTGACGTAATGTCTGCCAATCATTTGATTTAATATTAATTTGTAGTGCTGATTTTTGCAGAAAATTAACATCAATGTAAACATGTATTCAGTTCAAGAAAGAATCGACGTGATTTTAGTAATTGGGAATGCCAAGAGAATTGTTTATTAGCACAAAAGTTACCTGAGTGAAATCGTCGGAATAAGGCTGTTTTTGAACGACTAATTTGAGATTTTCGCAAAACCGGAAGCGTGGCATATGAAAAACAAACTAAAGGAAAGCGTGTTGTGGGTAACGCAGAGAATGAACTTCAAGTATTAACCTCTGTAATCGAAAATCTACACGTAAATCAACGTAAAATAGGTTTCAAAACTGGCGTCAGTAGAAGTATCATTCCAAGGAAACTGGAGAAACACATGTTTCATCCATACCATATCCAATTACATCAAGCACTTTTTGTCATGGATTTTTTATCAACGAGTGGGCTTTTGTGCTATTTTCTGACGAATCTACGTTTTATGATAACGGCTTGGTTAACAGACATAATTTTCATTACAATGATGAAAACGCCCATTTTTTCCATACCGTCGATTGCCTGCACAGATATTCTGTTAACATACGATGGGGGATTGTTAGGAATCATTTAAACGGTCTAAAATTTCGGCAGTTTTTAATGGAGTAGTTGTCAGAACTGTTGGAGATCGTTCCTTTCTATAATCGAGAAAAGTTGTGGTTACAACTAGATGGTACTCCGGCACTCTTTAATGCTAACCTTCGCACGTATTAAACCAGAGCTTTGCAAATAGATTTAACTTGTATTAATTTTTTCGTGTGGGTCTACATTAAAAATATTGTTTACGATACCAGGCCAACAAGCCCGAAAGATATGAAAGAGAGGATACGTGCTGCGTTTAGAGCAATAACACTACAAATGTTATGGAAAGTAAGAAGAGTTCAGTTATGTATCGAACAAGACGGTCGCCAGTTCAAATATTTATTATAGACGTTAGACCATCTTATTTTTCGCTTTGTTGCCACGGATTCACTACTTAATAAGAATGAATTTCACTTATTGGTGTTCACGTTCATATTCGAGAGTTTTCAGAGCTTACACTTAATATGCGTCTTGGATTTCCTATGTTCTTTAATGTTTATTCCATTAACTTTTGTACCTAACATCCATGTTTTTCTTTTACTTTTCTAAATTAAAGTTTAAAATATTCAACATTTCCTCAGATGTTTTATTGAAATAAGGAAATTTGGATACTTGTTTCTAGTAAGTATGATGTTAAAATTATTTCGTAATGATAACAATTATTATTCTATATTCCATTACACGCCAATGAGTTGATATTTAAATTTATTCACAACATCCACAACCACAAAGTAACTTTGATTTATTAATTAAAAATATGCAAAAATAGAAAAAAATTGACGTTATTGTTCAAAATAGGTATAGGAATCCTAATACAAATCGAAAGGCATTAAAATGTTGTAGCATATTCAGGAATTACACACAGTGTGTACCATTTAAGTTTATGAAGATAATCTAGTTTGAAGGTGACAATTTAATTCATCTGTCAAAAACAATGCATTCTAGTATATCACTTTCACATCGAATAAATTGCTATTATAGTAGGTATATTTGCAAGTGGATAAACTACATGTTGGTCTTTCCATGATAACGATAGTTAAATTCTATCAGTAACTCATAAAACATATTTTATTATTTTTAATTACATGATTCATTAAGTTGTCTTACCAAATACCATTCGATCTTGTGTTTATTCCCGGGACAAACTTTCATTTTGACAAAACTCAAGCTTTGTTGCTTTTAGATCACTGGGGAACAGTCATTTTGTTCACTCGGATCTGTGACTTGTTTTTGATTAATTTTTGGTCTCTGAATTAAAAAATATTTACAGTTTTTATATACCACGAGTAGTAAGGGGGCACTTGTCGCCTCCATCTTGAATTTTCACGTCATAAGACCGCCCATGTGGGAGACCTTATTTTTCACCCCTATGGTTTCTTTTCGTAGGTCTTTTTCAGCCCTTGATGGAATTTTCAACCCTTTTTGTTGTACTAAGAGCCTTTTTGACAGCCAAGCCTTTTTTGTACTTGTTCACGTGAGGGGTGTATTTAGAGTTTGGTCTTGGGGTTGGTCTTGGACTTGGAGTTGGTCTTGGACTTGGCCTTGGGGTTGGTCCAGGCGTTGGTCTTGGATTTGTGGGCCGGAGCTGGGTGACGGCTTCTTTTAGGGGAGCCTTTTTCAACCCTAATTAAGATCCTTTTGGTAATATTAAGAGCGGTACAACCCCCGGAGGTTAGGCAATTGCACGTGGTCTGATTGAAAAAGATTTTTATTTAAGCTGTGTTTATTAATATGTATTAGGACCCATTTCTATTTTATCAAATAATTGCATTTCTTTTAATTCTTATCTACAGATTGTGATCTTTTACCTATACGAAAATTTATTTATACATTGGGGTTGTCTTTTAATAATTAAATTTTAAATTAATCTCAACACGCAATGCAAAACATTATTTAAAAGTTAATTACACGACACAGTACTCAGAATATTGTTTTTCTAAACGAATATTAAAACTGGTTACTTACCTTTGAAATATCTTTAAACCATCCTCTCGTTAAAATTGTTGTATATACACAGGTCCTCGGTATCCAAACACTTAATAATTTTAAAAAAGATATATTGTTTGCACTAGCTGTAGTTAAATATATGCAATTAAATAAATAAAAGTTATAACTACCGTTTTCTGCTGCACGTATAGGCACACTAATACCACTTTCTATGTTTTGACTTATGCTTAATTGATATCAAACTGGTTATCGAGTAAAAGTAATTTTTTGAATGTAAATAAAATATTATATGCTGTACATACTCACAAAATTGTTTCATAGCAAACGAATTCATTATAAAATCCTCATTAAAATATAACATAGAGTTAATTACTGTGGGTATAATTATATAATACCAATATTGAGTAGCATACTTTGTTTAATAATAAATGCTAAAATCATAAATTTTTATAAAACGATTAAAAGAAAGAAAAAAACAGTTGGTATTATGTAACGCTTAATTAAAAGATAAAATATAACGGCAGATTACTTGGTATTAGACGAAGATGATGATAGATACGCTTCAGTATCGTTTAGCGATCCGAGATGGAGAGTCAGTTTAAGCACTCCTTCTCGGCAATAGTAGCGGGTCCATCTGGTTCTGGGAAATCGTATTTCATTGTAGATTTTCTAAAAAATATCGAAACTGCCTGCGATACAGCTTTTGAAAAAATTATCTGGTTTTACAGCGAGTGACAGCCGTTGAGCGTTCAATTAACATTTTCTAGTTTTACAATGTGAGTTTTGTAATAGGATTTATTATAAAGAGGTTGCAAAATTATCCTCTGTTCTAAAAATTGTATTCTGATAAATGGGAGATACATTTAGCTCATCTACATCATCGTTTCCACCATCATCTTGAACGATTATGTTGTAACAGTTTATTAGCAAGTCAGTAAAATCTCTAATGTCCGCGGATATTAGCTCATAAACACGAGAATACATTATAATAATGCTCACTCGATGATAGTTTAAAGAGCGAATCGCACGAGACACGAGAATGCTGCTAGCCTTGGGTCTTGTGCGCTGGCGCGATCGTCAATGTTCGGGTAGAATCGGTTATCTGCGAGTGAACTTTGAAGTATTGACCTAACCACACTCTAATATCTTCCCTAGGGGCATGTTTATAAATCTAAACTCCTTTTTTATGGCTGAAGTATTTTCTGCTAAGACGGCTGCTTGCGCACAAGACCCAAGGTCAACAGCATTCTCGTTTCTCGTGCGATTCGCACTTTAAAGTGTAACTATCATCAAATGAGCATTATTATAATGTATTCTCGTGTTTATGAGCGGACTTTAGAGATTTTACTGACTTGTTAATAAACTATTACAACATAATCGTTCAAGATGATAGTGGAAACGATGACGTGGATGAACTGAATGTATCTCACATTTATTAGAATACAATTTTTATAACAGAGAATAATTTTACAACTTTTTTATAATAAATCCTATTACAAAACTCACATTGTAAAACTAGAAAATGTTAATTGAACGCTCAACAGCTGCCACTCGCTGTAAAACTAGATAATTTTTTCAAAAGCTGTATCGCAGGCAGTTTCGATATTTTTTAGAAAATCTACAATAAAATATGATTTCCCACAACCAGATGGCCCCGCTACTATTGCCGAAAAGGGGTGCTTAAACTGACCCTCCATGTCGGATCGCTAAACGATACTGAAGCGTCTCTGTCATCATTTTCGTTTAAATACCAAGTGATGTGCGACACCGTTATATTTTACTTTTTAATTAAGCGTTACGTAATACCTACTGTTTTTTCTTTCTTTTAATCGTTTTATAAAAATTTATGATTTTAGCATTTATTATTAAACAAAGTATGCTACTCAATATTGGTATTATATAATTACACCAACTGTAATTAGCTCTATGTTATATTTTAATGAGGATATTATAATGAATTCGTTTTCTATGAAACAATTTTGTGTGTAGGTACAGCATATAGTATTTTATTTACATTCCAAAAATTACTTTTACTCGATAACCAGTTTGATATCAATTAAGCATAAGTCATAACATAGAAAGTGGTATTAGTGTGCCTATACGTGCAGCAGGGAACGGTAGTTATAAGTTATAACCTTAATTTATTTATTTAGTTGCATAGATTTAATTACAGCTCGTGCAAACAACATATCTTTTTTAAAAATATTAAGTATTTGGATACCGAGGACCTGTGTATATACATCAATTTTAACGAGAGGTTGGTGATTAAGCAACCAGTTTTAATATTCGTTTAGAAAAACAATATTCTGATTACTGTGTCGTGTAATTAATTTTAAATAATTTTTTGCATTGCGTGTTGAGATTAATTCAAAAAGATAGTGAAATTCAATTATTAGAATGTATAAATAAATTTTCGTATAGGTAAAGGATCACAATCTGTAGATAGGAATTAAAAGAAATACAATTATGCAATCTCATTTGATAAAATAAAAATGGGTCCTAATACATATTAATAAACAGCTTAAATAAAAATCTGTTTCAATCAGAACACGTGCAATTGCCTAACCTCCAGGGGTTGTACTGCTCTTAATATTACCAAAAGGACCTTAATTAGGGTTTAAAAAGGCCCCCCGAAAAGAAGCCGTCACCCAGCCCCAGTCCCCAAATCCAAGACCAACGCCTGGACCAACCATAAGTCCAAGACCAAGCCCAAGACCAACCCCAAGACCAAACCCTGAATACGCCCCTCACTTAAGCAAGTACAAAAAAGGCTTGGCTGTCAAAAAGGCTCTTAGTACAACAAAAAGCCTTGAAAATTCCATCAAGGGCTGAAAAAGGCCTCCGAAAGAAACCATAAAATAAGGCCTATAAAAAAATTTGCTGTCAAAAAGACCATAATTAGGGATGAAAATTTCATCAAGGGGTTGAAAAAGGCGTCCGAAAAGAAACCATAGGGGTGGAAAATACGGTCTCCTACGTGGGCGGTCTTGTGACGTCAAAATCCAAGATGGCGGCCAAGGTGTCCGAGTTCTACTACCAAGTCAAATTTTTAAGCTACAGCATACCCTTTCCTTACCTTAACAGTCATACAAAATGGGCATACAAAGGAAAATAAGGTGAGAACTGACCAAATATATTAGAATATTTTATTCATACAGAAGTTGATATATTAAAAATTAAATTGTGTTTGTACAAAAAAATAATAAAAAGGACATTATGGCAAAAATTTTCGATTATAGCTTTTCCTCCGTGTTCAATCTGTGGACATTCTCGCTTGATGCGCCAACAGTAGCCAGCCATCATACTGACATCCCGTCTACCTTGATACCTTTCTTCCATAACCTTCAGATCTTGGTGGAATCGCTCACCCTGTTCATCGCTAACAGCACCAAAATTTTGCGGGAAATTAACAAGATGACTATGTAAAAAATTCAGTTTGATAGTAATGTTGCAACCAAGCTTTTTAAAGCTGTCCAAGAATTGTTAAACAATTTCGATGTAATTCTGGGATCGTGTATTTCTAAGAAAGTCTTTAACAACATTTTTGCATGCCAACCAAGCATTCTTTTCAAGTTCGGTCATTGTTTCAATAGAACGTTCATCTTTAATGAGTTACCGAATCTGTGGACCATCAAACACACCAGCCTTTATCTTTTCAAATGACAGATTGCGGAATGCCGAAATGATATACTTAAAACAGTCTCCTCAATTGCCAACGCTTTAACAAATTACTTCATGAGACCTAATTTTATATGCAAAGGCGGAAAAATAACGTTTTTTCTGTCGACAAGTGGCTGATTTAGAATGTTTGGATCACCGGGTCAGATCTTGGCGGCCAGTTCGACTGCACTCAATGCTTTTCACGAGCTCAGGTGTCCCATATGTACAAAAAATAGATATATTTGGTATATCCGCGTTGTTGGCCAAGTAGGAAACAGTCCATTTTAAGGGCAATACAGATGATCCATTGGTGCATGTTATATTGCATCAAGTCAATGGCTCTCATTATGTCTTCATATCCTTCACGCAAAGAAACTAAATGGCCCATTGGGACTAAACCGCACATTTTAAGCTACGCTTTGAGCTATCTATGAACAATCGCCATTCAGTTGCGTTATAGTCTGAAATTCCCAATCCTTTCATTAAACCATTTATGTTCTGGCAATATACAAATCCGTCATCACTGTCAGAGTACTGCAGAAATGCACTTTCTCTGCATCGAAAGTAAGTGACTTTAGCTCCTTTTTCAAGCAATTTTTGTTTCGTTCAGTCTTGATGCTTCCTTGGATAGTCCCAAATCTCGTACCAAATCATTTAACTCATGCTGATTGAATCCTTTACGAACGAAATCATCGTAAACTTTAAAATTTTCGCCGTGGGAGTCACTTCGATCTTCACCCGACTAATATTCCTGTATTTCTAAAGAGGGTAATTCTTGAAAAATTGGCACTGCAATTTCAGCTGAATGAGGCACTAGCGTATAGCTGATGGTAAGCTAGGGTGCTCTATTTTGTATTAGTTTTCGTCCACATTCGTAAACCCTCCACATACTGCTTGCAGACTTAGTGAGGAGCCCATGATTTATTTTGGTCACCAATTTTTACTTTAAAATAAACAGGTTTGTGTGACAAATGGGCTTATGTTTGTCCGTCGACTGAAAATTGTGAAACTGCCACATACATAACAAAATGAATCGAGGCTGTGTAAGTACTTATGACATGAACTACCAGAGGCAGACATAAGGAAAATTTTGAGTTTGTATATAAATAAAAACTAAGCACTGTGTATCTTGTGTTAATACAAAAACTTAAACTCCACGTCGGACTTCACTGTATCACAATGGCACGCACGTGCTTAGTACAACATATCATGCGTAACTAACCGAATTAGTTTAGACAATATTACGCATACATATACGTATGGCTTCGCGTTCAATCCCGTGAAGCGTAGTCGCATGCGCAACAGTTGTAGAGAAAAAACTTGTGATTGGAAAAAATTTACTAAAGTTTTGCAATCAGTATGTCAATTTACCCCTAAAACAGCTTAAAAGCCGAATTCAACAGAAATTATGTTTAAAATTGTTCCCCAGTGTAATACGACTCGAGCAAATAGCGAAAGGTAAAGTAGCGACACCGAAGGTTCGATGTTATTTGCTCTCGTCAATTACCATGCATCAAAGCTTTCGTTCAAAATGAAAGTTTGTCCGAATAAACACAAGCTCTTATGGTATTACCGCCGATAATTTAATTCAAGTATAAAAAATCCCATAAGCTGTGATGAATTTGTCACTTTTACATCGGATAAAGTTATCCCTAACTTTGCATCTGAATAAAATGTGTAAACTTCCATGGCAGACTTTCTCAAACCTGATTATTGTTTGTTGCTATGATTTGCATTCTTCATAATTACCTAGCTAATATTTTTAATTATATTCATTAAATTATCTGATCGAATTACGCTCCATGTTTTTTCTCCAAGATAAAATTTCATTTTTTAAACTCTAATTTGGTTTCTTTTTGGTAAATTGTGTGCACAAAACCACCAGATTCTCGCAAAAAAATCAATTATATCATGACAAAAAAAAACCTCTCGTGTAATTACAGCCGACCAAATTTGACATCAATTTTATTTACTCTGTATGTTTTTTCATAGTATATATTAAATTAAAAACTTACTCTTTGTCTTTATACTACACTTAATAATATTTATGAAACGAGTGTAAAACAAATGTAGTTCCTTTTTAAATTTTCTGTCGCTGTTTTATAAATCTAAAAATATGTGAAAACCTGTTGATGTTAGATGTAGCAACCATAATAGTAACTCATTTTTATTTGTCCTCTAGATTTCATAAATCACATAAGCTACAGAGAGTTTCATTTAAAGAAATATAACTTTGATATAGCTCTTTTTTTTGACGAACCCTGTATAATCTGCAATATTTTAAAATTTTACTTCAAACGGTCAAAAATATTCAACCGATTTTCGTGCAGAAAGCGTATCGTGTTTGTATTTCAAGCTGAAATCTCGTTTTGCTCAAGAAGAGATTACTCCATCATACATGTACTTCAGGGAATCAATCAATCAAAGATGGAAACAGTTATTTAATTATTTAACGTGCAAGTATATGAAAGGAAGCATTCATTCATGCTCGTAGACGTGAACAGTTTTATTAGGTTATGTGTACTAAGAAACACGTATTACGATATTAATTATTAAATGGGCACTTGATATCATTGCCTTGGTGTAGTTTAACATTTAAACAATGAATATTACAGTTCACCATATAGAATTGAACGTTGAATGCTTGCTAACAAAAAATACTTAGCTTTGTTGAGTAAATCATATATAATAGCAACCCAGGTTTTAAATACAATAGAACTCCACAATTTCTTTTTTATAATTATTTATTTCTGTGCGCGTTTCAATACATGTATCATTATCTAGAGAAATGTAAAATAACAAACAGCAAACTTGATGTAAATTATAATTCTATATTTCAGTAGCACAGAGGTAAACTATCGCATCTCGCATTTACTGAATTTTAAGAAACCAAGAAAAGACAAATTTTATTCCATTGTATAACGAAACTGCCAAACAATAAAATCTAACGGTGCTTTATGAACTTGGACTTTGTATTGATATGATCTACATTCCAAATCAAAGTACTTATTGTTTTCATATTTCATGCCTAAAAGCGATTTTGTGGACTTACGACTGTTTACTTCCACATAAAATAACACACAAGAAAGGACTTACTATTTAAATATCAGTCTCGAACTTATCGTTTTATTTAAATGTACAGAGAAAGCTCGCACTTACTTTATTCGTCGTAACTTTGCTCACTCTTTGATGTATTCGTATGTTCTCATAATAATCGTGAAAGGTTTTCAGGACCCACTGGAGAATAGTGATCAAGTGATCCTTTGCTGATTCCTTTAGGGCCATTTCGTATAGCAGGCAAGTTATCGGGCAGTTTCAAAGGCTTTCTGACAGAGCTGGACAAATTAACGGTTATAAAAGTTTCTACTTGGAAATTCGTTTTTAGTAGATAATTGACGGCGATTGAGCTCTTGTGTCAAGGAAAACAACTGTAGATATGAGAAATTTTCTTTGTCATTATTTTGTTTTTTGTTTGTAAAGGATGCCCCGCGAGTGCTGTACAAAACTGCAACATTTTTGAAATCTTCTATTTCCATACTGAAAACTGTTGGGCCAGAAGCTCGAATGAGCTGCTCCCAATCCAAGGGGTTGCGATTTGCATTGTGGGTTGTTTCTTTACAGTTCTTTCAATTAAAGCATGAATGTGATCGGCTTCCATGTGAGTATGACCTCGTAACAGAAATGTTTGTGTAGTAAGTTTCAAACATCATGATGACCATATTATGAAAATTTCAGTTTCACTGCCGAAGAAATTTCATTTCCACCTCCTCCACCTTTAGATTCCTTCCAGGTCATACAATAGGATTTCTTATCAGTTGCATTGTATATTGTGAGATTGAGCGCCCACAACTTCAGCAAATAAAAACTTTGACAATATGAGAGATATGGAGTTGACCAGCATTTTTTCAGGTTTAACTTTATTACTTTGGTAATAATGCTCATTAATTTATTGTTTTTTTTTCTTGGTAGCGTCTTTCGGCTTCGTCGAGATGAACGCGATAAGCCTGTTGAGTTTCTTGTTTTACATTTTCGTCGAGAGGACTATCCTTTAGTTTCGAAACAAATCAGTCTCATGCATCACTGTCACTGGAAGGTTTCTTGAATACTAAATTGAACTCTCGATCGAAAACACGCTTGTAAGTCCAATGCTTAACAATTCCTTCTCTGTGGAACACCATTTTCTACAACTGAGTCTCATTGTTTTTAGGTTACTTCCCAAGTAATGTTTATCAGTTTTCTCACGGCTGTAGTGAGTTCGATATATTGGAAATGATTTGATATGAGATCTTACTCTCTCAACAACATTTTCAGGCAGTTTGATTGGAGGTATGTGTCGACTTCCAGTATTTGCCTTTTTCAGGGCAGTCCTCACTACCGTTTCTGAGATTCCTAGTGCATTTAGGAAAAAAAACTTTACAAACTTTAATTCTTGCGCTGTTCACATCAGTAATAGAAAATTGCTTGTTTTGTTTGCCCACTGGTACTGCCATCTCTAGGCCTGTCTCGATTTGGGGGCTTGCTTTTAACATGGGATGCTATAAACTGCCTCTTTACATCCCAACTTTTTGTTTCGTCCCAGTAATTATTAAAAATCTCTTTTCGCACATTTTTCTGAACACTTTTTCGTACAGGATCCGCATGCTTGTTTTATGATTTCTGCGTATTAACGTGCCCGCGATAGAAATATGGTTTTGCCCTGATAATATCTTATCCGTTCTCTTGCTAGATTTCCATTGGTCGACATTTCATAGTTGTTTTCTAATCTTCTTTTTTGGAGTCTTATTTGCAGCTTGGAAGATATTTTTGGAGATGACATTTTCTTGTCTACTTTCTTCATTTTTGGCTAATTTTTGTTCTTGTTCAGATTCAGAACTTTGCCCACTAGGGACGTACTCATTTGATTATGATTATCTGTAGCTAAGTTTGGACCACTGACACTGTTAGACGACTGGCTTTGAGCATGTATGACAGTGGTATATTTTCCTCAAAGTCAGATTCAGATGCAGACATACTTTTCAAGACTGTTCATTTATTTTTACCGTTGTTTTTAAACCAATCCACTGCTTCTAAACTATTCAAAGTTTGTGGGACGACAGACTCATCTGCGGGTGGCGAATTACCTAAAATAGGTAAAATTCAAAGATAAGGTCGTATCCCAAGAATAACTGATAAATAAAAACTAAGTATACAATTTCAACTATATTAATTTTAAATTTTAAATAAAACTCACTGTAACTGATACCATCTGACGTTATATTTGCATCAGTGCTTGGTAGTAGTACATTTTCTACCACATGGACAACGACATTTGCGGTATTTTCTGCTGAGAAAAACCGTTGCGGTAAACAATAGTATCTCTAGAGTTTTCAATAAATGGACTATTTTTATTGCATTAGCAATTTAAATAAATATTAACTATGTAGCTCTATACATATTAATTTTTAGAAGCTTCTTAAAAAAAATAAATTACATTTTTCCGAGATTTTTATCCCTAACCTCAAACTTTTTATTGGTTTAAAATGCTTAATCTATTCATTTTTATTGTAATTTTTCCAAAAAAATACTTACCTTCGCTGTTTCATATAGATACCAACGCCATTTTAACAAGTTGTCTGGATCGATTCATCATCTGTATTGCTTAAATAGTCAATAATTAGAGTCAAGACACACGTGTACGAACTGGAGATACGACTATTTACCGCAAGGGAAAATAGACAACGTATTCGTGCACACTACCGCTCAAGAAGATATAATTATTTACTTCTTCGCATACACGAGATGCTACAGCTTCTAACACTCGTATCTCCTAAACTAACACAGTGACACTTACGATCTTTTACCACACCATAAAGAGCCTTGTTTATGCAGTAAAAGAAAATAACCTACATTTTGCCAAAATTTGGAGATACGAGAATTTACTTCTGTGCTACTGATTTGTTTATTTAAAGTATACGGTATACACCATTTTACAAATTCTAATAAACTTGAAGTTTTCATGACTATTACTTAAAAGAAAGAAGATTACAAATTTACAAGCTAGGGAAACAGTATTACAACAGTTCACAATAATAAATAACAGTTTTGCTGATGTAAGGCAGAATGTAAACTATAGATTGTTAAGTAGTACAAATTTATTCCAATTTTACTAAAAGATCATAAGTTTTTAACTCTTGATTTTAGTTCTGCCAGTGTAACATAAAAAAATTAAATGGCTAGGTTGTTAGCAATTTTACAGAGTCTTGGTAGACCTGCATGGAGATAAAAGTTTTGACTGTGGAATCTAATTGAAAACATATAATTAGATCGTGTTTGTATTAGTGGAGTTTAATTCATTCCAGTAGGTCTTGGAATCGTAATGACCATTTACAATATTGTTCTTCTACGTATATTTAATGATTTTAAATTTAGCAAATTCAGTATCCAGTTGTAGCCTACCTCGTGGTGGGGTATTCCCATCTTAAATGAAATAATTCTTAAAAGTTTATTTTGAATTTTTTCTAGTTGGCACACTTGCGAACTACAAAAAATTCAAATTTATTTAGAATAATATGGACACCT
This sequence comes from Vesta saturnalis, assembly GCA_036346205.1. Classification (NCBI taxonomy): domain Eukaryota; kingdom Metazoa; phylum Arthropoda; class Insecta; order Coleoptera; family Lampyridae; genus Vesta; species Vesta saturnalis. The sequence continues at coordinate 415,434 of JARFJB010002412.1, read as the reverse complement.
CAGCACCGATGCATATTCTAGGATTGAGCGAACGAGAGCACAGTAAACCGATTTAAAAGCAAATATGCCTTTGAGTGAGTCCTATTTCTAGTGCTCTATTGGATATCAGATGGATATGAACATTAAACATTAGTCCTTTATCAAACAGCATATCTAGATCTCTTACGGAATTTACATTAGTTAGTTGAATACCACTAAGGTAGTAGTTAAACTGTATAGGCGACTTACTTTTATAAAACTGCATTGTGGAATATTTGCTTGTATTTAAACTCGTGCCATTCTTCCTACACTAGTCACTGAGCACTGTTAAATATTGTTGAATTTGGTAGCAGTCATATATATTTTTAACAGATTTAAATAATTTCAAGTCATCCGAAAAAAATAATATCCGACAAAATGATGTATTGTTAGTGAATAAAGTGAGATAAAGAGATTGGACAAAAGTAGTGCCAGGTGAGCACCTTGGGGAACACCCGACGTAACTAATATTGGGTTTGATCTATAATTCTTAATCGAGACGGTTCGTATTCTACCATTTAAATAGTCAATTAACCACTTCACGAGCACTCCACTAATACCATATCCACTTAATTTAGCTATTATTAATTTAATATTAACAGAGTCAAATGGTTTAGAGGGGTCAGCATAGATGGAATCCACTTGGCAACCAGACTTTAAGGCATCTAATATGTAGTGCGGATAGACAAAGAGGTTAGTAGTAGTGGAACGAACTCTTATAAAACCATGCTGTTCTAGCATTATGTACGTGTTAAGCAATGGGGTAAGTTTATCCGTAACAGTAGATTCGAAAACCTTTGCGATTGACGAGATTTTGGAGGTAGGTCTATAGTTTGTAACTTTAACTTCATCACGATTATCACTTTTGAAGATAGTAGTTATATAACTTGCTTTCCTAGAATCCGGAAAGACTCCAATTGATAGAGAGGTATTGGATAAAATGCATAAAGGATACGATAGGGTAAACTTGCAATGATTCAAGAGAAAATTTGGAATTCCATCCGGGCCATATGAAATTTTGTGATTCAGTTTGTGTACGTATTGAAATATTTCCTCTGCAAAAACCGATAGTACCTTTTCTGTTAACCTAGTGTCATAATTAAATTTAGTAATAGTTAATTCTTGATTAGAATATACAGACGAAAAGAACTCTGAAAAGAAGGTGGTAATGCCACATGGATCTTCTGATGATTTTCCATTACAATTCATTAATTTAGGAATGTCTAATTTACGTCTTTTGGTTTTAATATGTTTCCAAAATTAATTAGGATCATGCTTAAATGAGGCCATTGCTTTACATCTGGAACGTAAGGTACCAAAGTGATTTTAACATTCTGCACCTTCATGTTTCTTGTACTTGGAATGCACGTTCTTTTTCCCTTGAACAAAATTTATAAGTTCCTGTAAGAACCATTTTAGATATATACATTTTTTTAATTAGTCCATACACCAGTTCGTAGAAGATATTTGTAACAGAATTGATGTCTTTCCCTGTTAATATTTGTTTCCATGGGTATGGCACAATATAAGAATTACTTTCAGCGCATTTAGCGCAATTGTAGTCATAGTGGAATGAATCGTAGTGAAGCGGTTCAATAGAATCATCGAGAATCCGAGGATCATATAACTCTGGATGATGGGAATATGGAGATATCAATACATCAGTTGCACTTGTAATAAAGAATAAATCTAAGCAGTAAGCTTTGATATTGTGAATATTATTTCAAATTATAGTAAGCACAACAATCAGAAACTATTTCTACTTGTCTACTAGTAGGACCACTAGATGCTGCAACATATGCATCATTTGCCCATTTGGTATGACGTAAGTTGTAGTCACCACATAAAATAATGGAGTCATATGAGTTTGAGTGTAATATTTGATCGACTGAATCGCAATAAATTTCGTATTTGTCTGAAGTTGAGTTTGGAGGTATGTAGACATTACCAAGTAAACGTTGGTTTGTGCCGAGCTTGATTGCCACAAACAATTGTTCAATTTCAATGGTATTAACTGGAATATTTAGTTCTGTGAGATCTCTTCGTACCGCTATTAATACTCCACCACCGCGTGAAGTATTACTGGTGTAAGAGTTTGTATCAATTCTGCATTGGTATTAGTTATCAACGCTACTTGTTCTTTTATAATGTGTTACTTTTTGTGATATACAAGGTGATTCCAAATTAGATGCCAATCTTCAAGGAGCTGTTAGTATGATTCATTTGTGATCGATTGAGCCATATTTACTTATATCCAAAAATGTTTTCGAGATGCAGGGTATCAAACTTATAAAAAAAGTTGATTTTTTGATATATTTCCAAAACAAAAAAAGGTATTTTTCTCATTATTGGTATAATAAGTGGACATATAAAGTATATTGGTTTTACCTTATTAATATCTTTTTATTATGTACGGTGATGCAGAACGCAAGGGGCAGCGCAAACTTTTAATCCCTAATTTCTACGTCAATGAAGCAAATTGGATTTCTCTATTAAAATACGAAACCTAGACGTTTTTTACATAAAAAAAGGTATGCTTTGTCTAAATCGATAGCTTTCTCTTTCTGTTTCTCTTTCGAGATACAGGGTGTCAAAGTTAATAACCTGACTAACCAGTTGGTAATAAATATCTAAAAAAGTAAATATCACAGACTTGAAATCTGATACAGACTTAAAATCTGGTGCAGACTGGAAATCGGTGTTTTTTTTGGCACTTATTAAATTTTGATGTAATTGCGTTATTTTTTATTTCAGCGGATGTATTACAACACCTATAAACTTATATCTAATTTGTAAAACATTTAATTTCTCTTTATTTTGAAAATGTAAAATAAAAATAAACAAAAACTCTGTAGGCTATTGTAACTTGAAGATTACCTACCTCACGCCATTATATGAATGCGATGTTGTCTTAATATAATCCAAGCACGTAGAGACGTACAAGTACAATTCAGACTAGAAATCTGATACAGACTTGAAATCTGATACAGACTTGAAATCTGGTGCAGACTGGAAATCTGTGTTTTTTTTTTTGGCACTTATTAAATTTTGATGTAATTAAACGAATCTGCGTTATTTTTTATTTCTTCGGAGAAAGTGTTAAAGTTATTGATATATGAAAAGATATGCTTTTGAGACGGGTACCCCTGATATCTTGCAAAACGTAAGATGTTCGTTGGAAAAAAGAATAACACTGTGTATTCAAGAAGATGGACATCATATCGAACATTTATTGTAATTTTTTTTAATTATCACACCACATAAATAAAATTTTAGTCTCCATTGTATACATACATGCTTTCTATCCTTACCCTGTGAAACTTTTGCGTTATGTAAATTAAACTAAAAATCGCAATAAATTTTTTAAAGTTTCACTTTATTTTTTAAAATTGAAGCTGTTCGGACGAGCCAAGCATCGTCAGCTTTGAAAGGTGACAATTTGTTGTTACGGTTATCGAGAGTAAAGATAAGTGTATAAAAAATCTATTGCGATTTTTAGTTTAATAATGTAGAAATAACTTTATAAACGTTTAAATTAAAGTTACTATGATTTGAATTTCAAAATGTGTTACATTAGCCAAAAATCATTAAGAGTAGGCATTTTGGGAGGATATTTCAATCTACAAATGATACAGGAACAACCAACTTCCAAAAATTATTAAATAAGTTGAAAATTTGAAGGTTTAGGTATAGGAAACCCTTATAGAAGTTGAAATGGAATTAAGTAAGCTAAACCATAATCGTATACAATACAGGGTGTTCCATTTAAAAGAAGCCGAATATTTCAGTATGAGTGTTCTAATTTAACCGAAAAAAATGAACACCCTGCAAAGTGATGTTTGCTGTTCAGTGAATAAATAGACTAAGGGAACAGTATTTTACTTAAACCTAAGAGTACAATTGTTGAAGGTAATTTTATTAAGAGATATTTAATTTTCCCTAAAACCCTACATTTCCAGAAAAATTGATATAACTTGAAACACTCTGCATGTAGGTATATGGTACTCTTATGAAATTGCTACTTATTTTTTATGTAAAATTCGAAAATTCAATAATATACGGGGTGTGTCATTAAAAAAAAACATAACTTTGATATGCCACTTTTTTGTTGCACCCTGTATATTTAAACATATTTTTAAAATGTTGCTCATATTGACTTACATAATATCAATATATTAGAAAGCATTAGAAAGAATCATTCGAAAGTTATAAACATAAATAGATAGTACATTTAATGATTGATTTTATACTCACCTTTAACAGATGTTTTAAATATTGCGTTATAATTTACATAAAGTTTTCTGTTTTACCTTCACGATTTGTTACCATTACTACTTGTTTATTATTTTACTTATAAATTTCCTCTTGATAATGAGACATGTATTGAAACGCGTAGAGAAATAGATAATTAGAAAAAAAAATTGTGGAATTATATTGCATTTAAAACATTAGTGCTATTAAAGAGGGAATTACACGAAGTAAGGTTACAGAATATAAATTTACAGGTAATGCAGCGTTAAGGTGCCAGCTATAGCAAATCAGCGTAGAGGGGATGTGCCGTTATTCGAAACTATCAATCTTAACCAACACTTGCGATAACAGCTCAATCAAAAACGAAAAACTTAAAAAGGTAGAACTTTAAATTCAGAGAGATGTTAAACACTTATATGAGTTGAAGTACCTTTCTTCTAAACAATACCCATCCCGGTAATCTAAAACTTAATCCAAAAGGGCAAGTTTACAACTGGAACATTAATTTGTATTGAAACTTATTTATGTCATTATCATTAAAATTCAAAAACGTGCAGTTGTTTAAAACTCTTTACTCTAGTCTCAAAATTACCCTAAACGCACGTTTACGTTAACACGTTAACACGTGCGGTGAAATTTTACTCATATCCATGTAAGTAATCTTTACTCATGCATGATTCAACTTATTCAAATCAGACGTAACCCACCCATGTAAAATAGTTAACACTAAAATTCAAAATTGTAGTTTAATATCAATAAAAATAATATCAGTTGATAGTTTAAATTATTGTGGCCATCAAAAATAAGGAAACTATTCTATTGTAAATACTCCAAAAAAAATCAATCAAAAGCTTACAATCTACTAAGCGCTAACGCAACTACAGATGTCACGCCGGAAGAAAATCACGTTAGTTGAAGTTGATGTTCAAAAGTACATGTCGTAGGTTCAAATCCTATTCGAGGTAAACTTTTTATTTATGTATTTAATATAATTAATGATAATTTTTTATGTTAAAAACTTTAAAAGTAATTGCAAACGTGAATAAACTTTTGAATACAACATTTGTAAACAGAACAAATCAAAAATGATAAACAAATACAAACGTTTGGTAAAAGCAACAGTAGTTAGCAATTCTCTTGCTTCAAACGAAAATATTTCAATTAAAATAATATATCGCCCTCGTACTTTTACTTTAAAACTATTCCAAAAAAAACTTTACATCTAAAAAATTTCTTTGATCAAATGTGACCCAACAACAATGAGTTGAGTACCACACAAATTTAATTACATAAAAGTTGGATAACGCAAATCGTTGATACCCGTTCCTTACTCTTTAGTAAATTCGTGCACATAATTTTGTGCTGCATACATTCACAAGTATTGACTAAGAAACTATCCATACAAACTTCTCAATAACACTATACAAGTACGCACCTATTCACTAAATTTACAAACGAATTATTTTTTTTTTTACTTAAACGATGCATTTAATTCTCTAACTTATTCTTTAATACACAAAGCTCTCCTGTCCGGTTATCAGGGTTCGATTTGCAATTTAAAATATTTCGCTACATGGAAACTAAATCTCTATAAGAAAATATGAAGGGTGAGTGAAAAGTCAATGCGCAAATAGTGTTAAGATCTTTCGCAAAACCTCTACTCGATCTATTTCAACCCAATAACTAATTGAGTAAACAGTAATGTTTCCTTTAAATACTTTACTTAACCACCCACCCACTTAACAACCCACAGTAACCTACACAGACGGATGCCCTAAATGTGACAGGGTAATGGCAAGGCATCTTCGCTACACGATTTCATCCCTTCAACTAACTATAAATATCACGTACTTACACACAACATTCCAAAATTAAGTGACTACAAGAGAGTAGTCGATTCAAATTAACCAACTAGAAAATTTAACAATTTTCGACGGAAATATAATTCGGATATGCTTCGGAAAACATAGTCATCCCCAACGTCTTCAAACATAAACGCTGTGACAAAATACATAAGTTTCTGCTTTTCCGTGTTAAAGCTAAATTTAATGGAAATTTTATTTACTCTTTGAACTCAAATAATTTTCACTGTCAAGTGTGATGAACTCGGACATAATCAATTTTTTATACAATTAAAAGTTATTATTAATTTATGTATTTAATAACATTAATAATAATTTTTAATTACATATTTACTTTTGAACTTATTCGTTCAAAACAAAAACTTATTTTTTATACAGTTCAAAACAAATTTTCCTTCAAAACTACATTATTCAATACAATAGCATATTCTAGGTTAAAAGAAGAATACGTACAATAAGGAGGAGAGACTTTTCAAATCAAACATGATTCTTAACTAATCTGTTCATAAATACATACCAACATTGAATTAAACTTTAAGCAGAAATATAGAGACTTTTAACCTAACGATTGTTGATGGACTTTACCCCACCACTTTTAATCGGATAACACAATTAAAAGGGGTGGGGGTGGGGTAGTCATGTGACTCGCCTTTCCTCCGGTGATTGGCCCACATACAGCCTCAGTCTCAGGACTGTGATTGGAGGGCTAGCCACGTCCCTGGTTTCTGATTGGACTTTAGACCCCGTCGATCCTCGGCTCTGTGCTCTGGGGCCTTAGGCTCTATTTTCTGATTGGTTCTCCACGTGGAAACTCCCACTTCCAGCCGATTGGTCGTTCGCGCACATACTGCCCCACGTCTAGTCTGCGCCCAGTATCCAGGCCCTGTTTTCTGGTTGGATGCCTAAGGCACTGTATTCTGATTGGTTGGTTTTGTTTGCATACCTGTGGGGCCATCTAGTGGTGTATTTCTAGGATTAATGAGTGTTTTCTGTAATAGAGGTTGATCGTAGCTCCACCTAGCTGTACATTTTTTAAACTAAATATAGGTCACTGTAATTGTTATGACGGAAAAACTCGAAATTTGAAATAGTACTCTAAAAAGGGAGCCCCACATACTATCTCATAAGACAACTATAGGCCTCTAGAACTTCTGCTCAGGTCTGCGCCCCATTATCGGGCTACCTGATTGTTTGTGACGCCATCTGATGGTGTATTTTTAAAACTAATTCATGTTTTCTTCTAGAGGTTCATCGTCCCCCCGTCTAGCAGCAGTATATTTTAAAAGTAGATTTAACTGCTATGGCGGGGAATTTAAAATATGATGGGATCCGCGTGCTATCTCATAAGACACCATTAAGAGTCTTAAACTTATCAGAGTGTTAGCCCCACTGCATTGGCCCATTATTTGTCTCTTTGCGGTGCCATCTAGTTGTGTATTTTGTAAAAAGCTAATTGTAGATTTCTATAATAGGCTTTGATGGTGGTTCCATCTAGTATATTTTTAAAGCAATGAAAGGTTGCGAGAAAACTTAAAATTGGAAATACCATTCCGAAACTAGAAAGTTTCCTGTAGTTGATACACTGGTAATAAAAAGGTAAAGGGGTTTTTAATAATTTATTATGAGTAAATCGATACATATAAAACTTGATTTTATAAAACGAATTAATTAATAGTAATAATACACAGTTATCCGCCGTATCTCATGTATCAGCAGCAGTATCATCGCCCTTCTTATCTGGTACATCTGCAGCTCTCTCCCCTTTTTCCTCTGGCTACTCCATGCCTACGCTAACATCAACTTTGCCTCCCTGCTCTCAGTTTCGCTTTCTTCATCGTCTTCTGCGGCTTCATCATCTTCAGGTGTTGTTATAGAATAATAATTTACCCTTTAGTCCTCAAAATCTCGAATATCTTCAGCTGTGGATTCATAATAGGGCGAATTCATTTATGTTGTTGTTGATGAAATTACAGCTTGAAAGTTACTAACGCGAAAACAAGGATGCGCCTTATGTTATACAATGTTCATATTTACACAAGTATAATAATAATTACATACCAGTGTAGATGTACGATTTAAGGTAAGTGTGTGTTGATCGAGTGAAGGTTTACAACAGGTTGACTGAGATGAGATGCTGCTGACGAATGTTTGGTTCAATAATAAATCATTTGAATTTTCATTTCAACATACATATCAAGCTGTAATTGTGCTGACAAAAAAAAAACGTACAAAGTAACGTGTTTATAACGATACGTCACCATTACAAATACATTACTCACTTGTACTACCACAAAATTAATGTGTGTGGCTATTGCCAAGTTTTGCATACAGTGATAAAATACGTTTACAGCAAAATTAGTAAAAATTCCTATACAGTAACAAAAGAGCTTTAGTGTATGATACGTGCAGAGTTAAAATATACTCAAAATTAAAGTCACTGGGTTAAGCTATAAATAATGGAAAGGAATGGAAATGGATTCAAGGATGGCCACATGGCTGCTGAACGGGATTTTTAAACAAGCAAATTAAATCAGGTAAAAATAGAACGTATGTGTGAAAATAATAAATGTATGTGCGGGCCACGTAAAGAAGAGTATCATAACCATCTTCCTTTCTACGACGTTTACTATGTATACTGTACCTGGTAAATCTTAGTCTCAGGTTTTGATTCAACATCGTATGCAGTACTATGCGCATACACAGGTTCAATGCAATTTAACACTAAACACTTTACTGTTTCGAAATTAATTAGCTGAGAATTTTTATAATATTGTGTGATGCTCTTAGCTTTACACACTGTGATGTACTCGTTTTTGATTTTCGAACTCCGTGATTCTACTATCGACTCCGGCTTCCTCCCCATCGGTCATATCGCCAAGAAAATCACAAACAGGTGGAGCCCACTCACAAGAACTTTGCGTAAAAATCACGGAATCTGTATCATACGAGCATTGGCGGTTGTGTAAGCGGCCAATACGACGTTGACAGTATTGAATGGTTCGACCCCATCCTCGGGTCTAAACCAGTTTACGACCATAACTTTCTCGTTTAAATTTAAAATGGAGTGGACCTCCTTTGAAGGATCGATCATCCCGCTGTCCGAACTTGCCTCAATTTAAAAGTAATTTTGAAATGTATCTAAGACCAGGACTTGCTCAAATTTTGTCTCTGTCCCATTGGACACCCTTCCTTTCCAAACATTCGCGGATGTATCGATTCTTTAATTAGTCGTCGTTACACCATGAAGGCCAGCCCGAACACATCTATTTGATTTTCAGGAAGTTCTGCCGTATTGGCAAACTTCATACACCCACACTTCAAAGACTTCTAAAACTCGATAGTATAGCTTTTCGAAGTTCGTCCGATACGTAAGTTCCGGTAAATTGACGTTCATCCTTAGTATGTGTGCAATCATACTGAAACGTAGTTCAGCACAAGTTCTACATAAGATAAACATTAATTTACCGTGCATTTTAAGAGGCAGAATAGGATGGTACAAATATGTTGGTGGGAGCACACTACATTTCATAAGGCGTTTGGCTGTGTAGAGATCGGTGCAGTCAGCGACAATGTGGAGCGTAGGATAACCCACCGAATATTTGGAATATTTATTCGCATAGGGGTATAGTGAACAAACATCCAAATACCTGATTGTACATCTTTTTCTGCCTTATAATGCAACTTAATCGGATTAGTACGATCTCCGAAGAAACTATCTCGGGGATTTAGAGGTGACTAATTCAGCACGTTGTTTGAGCTAACAATGGCTCTTGCGATAGCATTTTGTTTTAAAAATGATCTGATTTTGCCACAGTATTCTCACGACGCAAAATGATTACTATTACCAGTTTGTTCGGGGTTCACCTTTTACAACCGTAGAAATAGCAAACCCGAAACTGATATACAGTATTCGTGTCGTGATAATCATCCAGGATACCTTCCTTTAACCGTACTTCACACGAGATCCCGGCGTACTGAATGCATCTTCCTCCAGAATGCTCGAGCCAGAGAACATTAAACAGTGGTTCTCGACTGATTGTCGCCCAATTTGTGCCCACGGTTTAGGATGAAACCTATAATGTTCTCGCGAATAAAATTTCTGCGAAAAACAAGGCTACAAGTGCCAGCGATCGTGCAGATTTCTCTAAAGGGATCGACTTTGTTTGCATCGACAAATCTCTTACAAAACTCAAGACAAGCTTTTATAGGGATTCTTTAGTCTTGCACACAATAACGCACTATTTCGCTTTTGAAATTAAGACAAGTGCCCTTGGAAATTTGGTCATTGTGCCACTTTATAAAGTCTGCTCCAGGGCATGGACATGGAAGTCCAAACTGTCTACGAAGTTTATGTTTTTATCGCAGGTGAGGGACTTAATTTTAGTACCGTTAGATATGATTCTGGAATTCCAAATCGAGGGATCCTTTAAGATTTCCTTAAGGATAAATTGGCAGTCACAGGACATAGGGCTAAGGCTATAATGGATGCTCTCTTCTTGCGGAGTGAGGAGTTCAGTTACAGGTGAGGTGGAAAATATATGATGACGTTGCCCATAATGTTCGCAACCCTGCTCAATATAATTATCGATATTAATACAATAGTTGCAGACATGTTGAGCAACGCACAACGTGGGAGTGTGGATGAATGTATCTTGACGGCACTCAAAATAGTAAAAGACAAAAACAAAAGTCTTTTGAGAGTTTGTTCTCGTCAGTCGTGTTCTTGTACATGTAACAAAAATGACGGATGGATTTTGCGGAATTACAGGTAGGGCAATATGCAAAACCGCATCTATGGGGATTCTTAGCCTTCCATACACTCAATCTAGTTCGACAACGTTGGAGTTAGCTGCAAAGACCTGAAATTTATGGTGCTGTAGGCTATGGTTTCGGCGGAAATCCCTATTAACTCACCGCAAACGATATAATCAACAGATTGGCAAGCAAGGGGGATTATTATTACAATACGGACAGATATGAGGACAATTCTTATGACGTTTGTTGTTACCGATTCCAAACCTACAGAATTCACAAAAATACTTTGTTGAAAAGGCACTGGCTAAGCTAGTAATCACATTATAAGGTTCAAAAATTAAATGCCGCCGTTAATTTAGATCTACATTAGCGGGAGCACATAACTCCTGCGTCCGCTGACCCAAAATAGTATATCCTTTTTTAAGGAATAGAAACTGAGAATCGTCGGCTACAGCTATGTAAACTGCTAATGCCCGCCCTAATTATAAATTATCTCTATTGTTGACAACTATAATACCATTTTTACGTACGCAAAACTCTACAAAACTAACGCCCGTCATTTTATGACATGTTGGACTACCATATCCATATGTAAAATAACTTGGTCTACTATTAAAGAAAGTTACATTACTCTGCAAGATTTTTCTAGCGTCGCCATCATTGCAGTGGAGTTCAGTTGGTCTGCACGTCAGAATGAAAATCCTAAGGGCTTATCAGGAAAATTGTCGTTAGTCCCCACCATACCAACCCGGTCCGATGGATTAAACCCTGCACACACTTTGCCTAACAATTCATCTAACGAGTCCTGCAACCTTAGTACAAAAAAAATCAAATAATAAGATTGGAAATACACAATTAAAAAGGATTGTAAAGGCTTGAACACTATTGTGGATATTTTATAGAAGAGGGCTGCCTTGGACTTTTTGTCATGTTAGCATCTAGAGAATTATTGTTTATTGTTTTTTTTCACAATGTTGCCAATTCTCGTTGTAAACGTATTAAAAAAGAGATTGCACAATTATCCTAAAAAAGTTTTACGAGGGTTGCTATTTATGTATTGAGAATAGAAAGAATAAACAAATGAATTTGATGAAAAATATTTTTATTGCTTTTCAAAATAATCGCTTTTAAGATCTATACACTTTTGCATGCGATTGAACCATCCTTCAAAGCACTTTGTCCAGTCAGAAGATGGTAGCTCTAAAACATGCGTTTTGAAGGCCTCAACTGCTTCTTCGGGAGATGAAAATCGTTGTCTACGCAGTTTATCTTTAATTAGTAGGAACAAGAAGAAGTCATTGGGTGCCAAGCCGGAGCTGTAAGGCGGATGACCCATCAATTCGATCTGTTGTGTGTCCAAATACTCGTTTGTTGCATGTGATGTGTGTGAACTGGCATTGTCGTGATGCAAAATGATTCGTCGTTTTGGGTTGGTTTCGCTCAATTTACCAAAAACTTCAGGCAAACAAATGGTCGTATTCCACGCTGAATCAACGGTCTTTTGATTTTCGAGAGCCACAGTTACCACAGGACCGGTTTCCGTGAAGAAAAATGCCACCATTTGCTTCTTAACGCTTCGAGAACGAACATCTTTTGTTGGCTTTGCTTCACATTGAAACACCCAAACTGTGGACTGGCCTTTTCTTTCTGGCTCATACGCATAAATCCACGACTCGTCACCTGTGACGATGTTGTATATCGCTTTGGATGCACCACAGTTGTATTTTGAAATCATTTTACGGCACCAATCGACACGAGCATTTTTTTGAGCATCTGTCAACAAATGTGGAATCCAACGTGCACACAAATGTTCGTGCAAAATCTTATGTATGCTGGTCATACTAATGCTTAAACATCTCTCGATTTCGTGATATGTCACATGACGATCTTCTTTAATTAGTTTTCGCACAGCATCGATATTTTCCGGCACAGCAACTGATTTTGGACGACCTTCTTTAACTTCATCCGTGAGCGAACTACGTCCACGTTTGAATTCAGTGTACCAGCGACATACAGTGGCTGTGGATGGAGCTTCATCACTAAAAGTTGAATTCAGTTGATTGATGCATTGTTCTTGAGTTAGACCACGTCGAAAGTCATAATAAATCATAGCTCGAAAATTTTTACGAGTTAATTCCATATTTTGGCTGAGGTAAAATTTTCAACTTACTGTAAACAACACAAATAGTGCTCGCAAGACAAAACGTTCTGAGTACGTATAACCTCAAAAATGTCAAACTTTAAGATGACTGTGACAAATTTCACCTGGCAATACCAGTGTTGCCAATTCTCAATACATAAACAGTATCCCTTGTATTACAATTACTTCATTTCTTTTAAATTCCACTTTGTAGGTTGATACGTTAAACAGGTTAGATATGCTTAATACCTGCTTATAGTTAGAATTGCTAAAAAATTACAAAGTATAGTGTAGGGCACTGCTACTACTGCCAGTCCCTTCGTAAAAAAGGTTAAGTTTGCCCAAAAATTCACTGTGTGGAAAATATGAGTTTGTCATAGCAAGGTTAACCGTTTTTTAAAAGCCCTTGAATGAAAAGGAAATTTTAATTTCAGAGAGCCAGGCAGTCAAGTGGAGGTGGCAGATTCTTAGCCGCCCTATACAAAGCCGTCCAAGGGTTGTTAATTGCCACTTCTCTTATACATCTTGAAAACTAAAAATAGTATCAGGATGAAATTTTCAGGACAAATATTTTATTAAATATCGATAACAATAGTGTAAAAGTCGTTTTTTGCAAAGCCGTTTGAGGGTTGTTCATCTCAACCCCCGTTTTATACATCTCGAAAACTGAACATAGTATCACGATGAAATTTTTTTAGGATAAATATTTTATTAACTAAGAATAATAATAATGCAAAAGTCTATGTTTAGTTTTCGAGATGTATACAAAGGGGTGACTATTAACAACCCTTAGACGACTTTGCAAAAATGACTTTTGCACTATCTTTATCCTTAATTAGTAAAGTATTTATCCTAAAAATTTTGTCCTGGCACTGTTTAGTTTTCGAGATGTATAAATGGGGTGGCAATTGCAAATTGCAAAAATCACTGTTATGTTTAATTAATAAAGTATTTATCCTGAAAATTTCATCCCAATACTATGTTTAGTTTTCAAGATGTATAAAAGGGGGCAGCGGTAAACAACACCTAGACGACTTTGCAAAAACTATTTTTACACTATTTTTATCCTTATTTAATATAGTATTTATCCTGAAAATTTCATCCTGATACTATGCTTAGTTTTGGAGATGTATAAAAAGGGGTGGCGATGGACAACCCTTAGACGACTGTGAAAAACGACTTTTGCATCATTGTTATGATGATGCAAACACACCCATACACCCATACACCCACACACCAACACACCTACACACCCACACATCCACACACCTACACACCCACACACCCACACACACACAACCACAACCACAACCACAACCACAACCACACACCCACACACCCACATACCCACACACCCACACACTCACAACCACAACCACAAGCAACGATCACGAGCACGAGCATATGCGCGAGCACGAGCACGAGCACGCACACGCACACGTACACCCGCATCCATACCCATACCCGCGCCCACAATCACACCCACACACACCCACACACACGCACACACACGCACACACACGCACACACGCACACACGCACACACGCACACACGCACACACACACCCACACCTACACACCCATACACCCACACACCCACACACCCACACACCCACTCTCACTCCTACACGTACACGCACACCCGCACACATGTACACACGCACGCTCGCACGCACATACACACACACACACACTCACGCGGCCGATCTTGGCGAAACTTGACCAAAAGTTGTAAAATGAGGTAATAAGTTGATTTAGCGATAGTGAAAAACAAGTCGATTGCATAACCTTCTATACGTACATACGTGTATGTAGGTTGGACGGTAAAAAAGGGGTTCAATTCAATAGATTTATGTACATAACGTTCAGAGTAATTCTTTACTTCGATCATAGCCGGTATCCTTCTAGAGGTAATCCTTTTCTTTAATAGTATTTCAGCTTTTAACATGTAAATCAGCAACGAAATTAATTATGGAGATAAATTTGGAGCTTAATTGTGTGAATTAAGTTTTAACAGTTGCGCTTCTTTTTGGAAGTGTGAATAACATTTCTAAATTATCTACCTTACTTTTACTTCATCAAACTGAACACGAAAATAATTTTAACGTAATATAGGAGAAACTTGGCATGTGACAGGGGGAATAATTTTTTCAGAGAAAGTTGCAGTTTTTAGGACAGGGCATATCTAATGTTGGAATAATTTTATAATTCACGCATTTGCATGAATCTATTTGCGTTAAAGATGAATAACATGTCAGATTTCCACTAAATGACCTACTTGGCTCTATCGTAGTGTTTCGTCGTCGCATCTGTGCGTACATTTAAATGTGTATTAAGCCATTAATTTGATTTCAATCTGTCTAAAGATTTATTAATACATCAAATCTCTCGTCTCATTAATAAAGCTGTCTGAAATTTCAAATGATTATTTTTACAGAAAAAGATTGTGATGCTTTTGTTATGATGCGTATTTTTCATTATTCTCTTTGTATTTCTTGTCTAATTTCAGTCTGGCTTAGGCTGTGGTTAGATTTATAAGCAGAATTACATCTTAAACATCAAATGGAAAATCATACGCAATATTTTGAGAGGATGTATTGTAATTTTTCACTAGCTTAATGGTTTTCTAATTTTAGTTATATATATATATATATATATATATATATATATATATATATATATATATATATATATATATATATATATATATATATATATATATACTATATATTTATTTTTATTTTTTTTTTTTTTGCATCTTTGTTGTAAGCTAAGTGACAAGTTTGTAATGAAAGATTTTCTTATTAAAGTCTAAATTCCGTTTACCGAGCAGAAATAGTTAAGGTTCACCCCAAAAATTCCCGCAATATTTAAATGGAACTTTGTTATTGGTTGGATTTGTAAAACCCGGAACACAAGCAATTACTTGCTTTCAACTAGTTGGTGTACCTAACAGAACAAACGTCTCTAATTCTGTTTTATTCAATACCATACAGTTTAACTGTTTTATGTTCTCTGTTTTTTAGAATAAAGTTGTGTTTTGCAACCGTATCTTATTCTAAACGTATTATATAACCCTATCGTCCTTATAAAAGGACGCCCTTTCTTGACCTAATCCAAAATTTCAAATATTTTTAAACTATGTTTGTGTTGCTTTATTTTATATAATTAAAAATAATTTGAAAAAAAAATAGTATGTGGCGAATCTTTGTTTATACCCAAGTCCACCTGTAACTTTCGAACCTTGCTTTACTGTAATGATTTTCAGTCTCTTGTACCTTCTTTAATATGTTCTTATGTCATATTTTTTCAAGTAATAAATAATTTGAAACTTCTACTGTATGTTAAATTGACAATACTAAAAACATGATGCTTTGTAATTTATTCTTGACAAAGTGACATTTCAATTTGTGGTTTTTAAATTTCCCGGTTTTTATAATTTTGTTAATGTAAAACTGGTCGCTGCTTACATTGGTCAAAATTTCGTGGGAGAAGCTTAACTATTTTTGTTGGTTAAACAGATTTTAGTTATATTTTTATGACCTGTGGAATATGTGTTTTTTATAACTAACAAATATCTAAAAACCGTAATGATGCACCAACAGTTCTCTTTAAGTGCACCATTGTGTCATTCAAACATGGGATAGTTATTTAAAATACCTTACTTTTAGAGCATTTTAATGAAAATTGAAACAAAAGTGCGCTATTGTGTGGACTTCATCGGCTAGTCTGTTTTGAAAGATACGTTTTTGTAAAGTTAGATAGCTCATCTTAATCTTCAATGAAAGCGTATATGAGTGGGTAAACCACCCCTACCAGCCCACCTTTAAAGGTATAATGTAAGAATAGTAACGTAAGGAACCATGGTGTCAAATGAAAGCGTATAATATCGGGATGTGAACATCTCCTTGATACCCTTTCTGCGCTATACTAATAATAATTAAGGTGCAGATCAGATTTTGGTGTCCAATGAAAGCTTACAACGACAGGAAGCAAATCTTCTTTTATTACTCCTACTCTTCTCCACTTTAGATCCCTAATAGTGTAACATAACAATAATAATTCACCTTACGGCAAATTTTGGTGTCAAATGAAAACGTATAGTCTTAGGAGGTTAACCTCCTCTTATTACTCCCACGTACCCATAGACCCACTTTTAAAGGGAACGAATAGTGTAAGGGACAAATAATAATTAAGCTACACAACCTTGGTATCAAATTTTCCTTGCTTTTGTGCCTCCTGTTGGTTCATTTCTGTTGCTGCCTTCTGAATGCTACTTATCCACCTCATTGACAGTCTTCCAACTGGCCTTTTGCTATACTACATGTGGTCCTTACACATTTCGACTCCTCTATTTGGGCTCATTTTATCCACATGTTCATTTTATTTATTTTTTGTGCTTTTATTAATTTCTTACATCGTTTACTATACATTGTTTTTGTGTGCGTGCGTGCCTGTGTGTGAGTGGTTGCGTGCGTGCATTCGTGTGTGTGCGGAGCGGGGGGGGGGTCTGTTGGCGTGTATGGGTTCGTGTAGGTACGTGCTGGTGTGTTGGTGAGTTCGTTTGCTATACATTGTTCTTGTGCCTGCGCGCGTACGTGCCTGTGTGTGTGGGGGGGGGGGGTGGGATGTCCGTGGTGTGCGTATGAATATGTGTGGGTGTATGTGGTTGTGTGGGTGTTGGAGTGTTGGTGTGTTGGTATGTTGGTGCGTTGGTACGTTCGTGCGTTGGTGCGTCCGTGCGTTTGTGTGTTGGTGTGTTTGTGCGTCTGTGTGTTGGTGTATTGGACTGTTCGTGTGTTGGTGTCTTAGTGCGTTGGCACGTTGGAGCGTTCGGGCGTTCATGTGTTGGTGTGTGTGTGTGTGTGTGTATGCGTGTATGTATGTGAGGTAGTAGTCGTATAGGGGAGGGAGGTTCTAATCCACTTTGTATAGGATTTACATTACAATGTCAGGTGAGTTTTATCGTCGTGCACGTACGCGACCATCGCTTCAAGGTCACTCGCCCTCTCATGGTCAAATTGGAAAGCTAAAAGCTAAAATTGCAAAATTAATCGTGATATTCTTGGGTGGATGGGTGGTTGGTTGGGTACGTGCGTGTGTGCGTGCTTGCGTGCGTGCGTGCGTGTGTGTGTGTGGGTGAGTGTGTGTACGTGCGTCCGTGCGTGCGTGCGTGCGTTCGTAAGTGCCTGCGTGCGTGCGTGCGTTTGTGCGTGCCTGCATGCGTGCGAGTGTGCGTGTGTGTGTTGAGATCAGTAAGTTAGCAAACATGGAATTAACAGGGTTAACAGGAAACGAAAGGAGTGCTAGGTTGCTGTATATGCTAATAAGTAGATCAAGGTCAAGGTCAATAGTCTAAACTAAAAGTAGCTCAAGGTGGGGTATTTAACAAGTGGCGATAGATACTAAAGGGCACATTTTTCCTCTATAAACTGCAGCGTGTGTTTAATCGTAGTGAAATTGTGATCAAGTAAAGTCATGCA
This sequence comes from Vesta saturnalis, assembly GCA_036346205.1. Lineage (NCBI taxonomy): Eukaryota > Metazoa > Arthropoda > Insecta > Coleoptera > Lampyridae > Vesta > Vesta saturnalis. The sequence continues at coordinate 396,925 of JARFJB010002412.1, read as the reverse complement.
AGTTTAACATTTTATTGTTGGTGCCATCAAAATAGAGATGGTAGTAGTAGTAAAAATTAAGAGAAACAAGATGAAGGTTATTCTTCTCCTAACACTGACCGGTCTCAACATAAGGATGAAGTGTATAAACAAGCGGCTAATGCATACTTAATTGATCGTACTTATTATAAACCATCGAACGATACTCATCATGCAATACATATGGAAATTGGAGGCAGTACACATCTCAACCTTGCACCAGTAGTGCGTATGGGGTGTGGCAACTGTCATCAAGGCAACAAAGTAGTGTTGGATATGAAGGAATGGAATGAGCTTCTAATATGGCATTCATATGTAGAATTACAATTTTCTGATCCCAAGAAATTGAACACAAAATTGATTGGTCAAATGTAAACGAAGAAGAAGATATAATCTGTGATCAACGTTATGAATCCCTATCTAGAAATCTTGGTATTTATTACAATTGGGAATTGATTAAAGGATATGACAGAATCTTGAAAACTTTTATGATAGAAAACTGTAACAATCGTTCCTGCACATTCAACGCCCATAATGTAGAATAACTATTCGATTTAAGGGATATAATAGGCTATAGATTGGAATTTCTTGATTCTTACAATCTGGTGTGTTTTTATGAAATGTTCATACAAGTTGTTGACCACCGTTTGTTTTGGTGAGAAAGAATTTCATGGTAGTAACGATGACATTTATAAGGACATTGATGATGTTATAAATGCCAAGTATATCATTAATTCACATAACACTGTATGTTTAATGGAAATATTGTATTATCGTCCTGCCTATCTAATGTATTGCATTTACTAATTAAAGAAATAACTATGATTTGTTTTGATTTAGGTATAAATACCCTGCTTTATCCATCTAGTTAAGCAATGTTAGGTAGGAAGCGAAAGAGTGCAGGTGGTGGTGGTTTAGTGAATACTCTAATCAATAAACTTCCGTTTGAATTGCATTTACCTGGTTACCAGTATTGCGGTCCTGGTTCAAAATTAGAGAAACGACTCGCATGCGGTGATCCCGGTATTAATCAGATAGATGCTCAGTGCAAACTTCAAGATATCAGTTACAGAGATTACCGAGATTTAGAAAGTAGACATAAAACAGATAAAATGTTACAAAAAAAAGCTTGGGAGCGCTTTAAATCATCAGACGCAACGTTAGGTGACATAACTGCGCTTTAGCAGTCAGTACCATCAGGAAAGCAAAGAGAAAATTAGGAATGACGTGTAAACGTCAATCTAATCTGAAGAAGAAAGAGAAGAATGAGGTAAATTTACGAAAAACAATAGCTAAAAAAATTAAACCTAACGGAAATTTCACAGCGCTTGCGGCAAAACGTGTGGTAAAAAGTTTAGGAGGAAAGAAAAACATTGAAGTTCCTAGAGTAATTACCATACCTAAACAAGGAGGGTTTTTACCATTTCTTATTCCGTTATTCGCTGGATTATCAACAGTCGGTAAATTAGCTGGCGGTGCATCGGGAATTGCTAAAGCAGCCAATGAAGCTAAAATGCTAAAAAATTGCAAAAAGAGACATCGCGCCATAATCGTATGATGGAATCGATCGCTATAGGCACCATGAAAGTTGGCGGTGCACGTGATCTAAAACCATATAAATCTGGTGGTGGTGCGTTATACTTAAAATCGTTTCCAAAAAACTGAATAGATTACCCGAAAGACCGTTAACAGATACTGATTTAAGAAAATACACCAAAAATTTACCCTACTTTAGGGATATTTTTATGAGAGATAGCATGCCTAAATTACAACGAAAAGATGAATCCGGAATTATTAACTTAGATAGCCAAAGCGGGCCAGGTACACATTGGGTTTGCTACAAAAAGCGTGGTAAAAAGGTGTGGTATTACGATAGTTTCGGTAACCTTCCACCACCAATCGAAGTGATTAACTACTTTCCGGGATCTGAAATTTATTATAATTACAACCAAGATCAAGAATTTAATACAATTATTTGCGGACACCTATGCCTGCAATTTTTATATAAATAATCGATACAACATCAAATTTTCTCAGTTATGTCAATAACATTCAGTTTAGAAGGTGTCGGTAATATAGCTAGCTACATCGTCTATCCACCGATAGAGCTAGATTTGAGGAAGAAATACGTTATTAGATTGGTCGGAGTTTACGGCTGCAACAGCATTAGAAACATTTACACAGGCAACGATAGATTTTATTTAGAACAAATCGATCTCATTTGCAAGTGATTAATATTCCACATGGTGCATATGAGTTAGATGAGATTAACGATTATCTAAAGTCTAAGATACCTACAGAAAGGTTTAGCATCAGAGCAAACAACAATACACTTAAATGTGAAATAAACACTTTATTTGAGATCGATTTTACTAAAGAGAATAGCATTGATCGCATGCTAGAGTTTGAGTCTAAAATATTAGAACCAAATATTTTACATACATCGGCGTTAGACATCCAAATACTTAAACACACCAATCTACACGTGGAGTGCAACATTACAAAAGAATCTTATCGAAACGGGAAACCTGCTAAAGTATTATATGAGATTGATGTTTCAGTTCCACCAGGTTATCGTCTAAATAAAACTCCCAGTAGTACTCAACATTTAGAAGTAAACACCGACATAATTAGTAATATAACAATTAATTTGACTAATCAAAAGGGCGAATTAATAGACTTTGGTGAAAGTGAACCATTCACAGTACGCTTAGAACAAAAAGAACGTGGGTCTGAGAATTAAACAAGGAGCAATTCCATAATTCAAAAATTCATATAAAAGACGTCATCCCTACAGTAAGTCATTAATTAGCCGTCAACCTTCATTGAGGTAAACATCTGCAGAGAAGAACTTTTTAACGTCAATTGGTTTAAGTTCTCTGCGACAGTGGCCAAATCATTAAACGTGTTTTAAAACGTACATTTTGATGATACTATAATTAAATCGGATATTCACACTTATCTTCCCTATGGATCTTCCAAATATGGGCCTTCTGAAGAAATACGCATCTTAATTCAAAGTCAAGATCTAATTACGGCTACGTACGATATTTTTCTGTACATAGAAGGTAAACTTGTGCTCAAACAAGGAAATGAAGGAAAAGCATGCAACTTAACCAACAATTTTCCCAACTTTCTTTTCGAAGAAATTCGTTACGAGTTTGGCGGTCAAAGAGTGGATGTTTGCAGAAATCCAGGCATAACATCCGCACTTAAGAGATATAACATGAGCAAATCGCTAAACCATTTGGGGTGGTCACCAAGGACGAAGAACCATTACAAATAGAGTTCGATGCGGAAAATGGAAAAAAATCTTTTACAGTATGCATACCATTAAATCACATATTTGAATAATGGAGGATTATCGTCAAATTATCGTGAATATGCGTTAATCGTTGATTTTAATTCGATCTAGAAGCGATACAAACTGCTACTATGGTGAAGGCGATGCGGAAATAACCTTAAACAAAATTCAATGGAAAGTACCACACTTAACACTCAGTGACGCTGCGAAACTTGACCTGTTTGAAGGCATCAGTAAGAATTCTATTATTACTGTCCCATTTCGGCAATGGGAGTTATATGAATTACTTGCTTTAAAACAAGCAACATCAGACATATGACCAATAAAAACGACAACGCAACTGGAAAAACCGCGTTTGATAATTGTTGCATTCCAACAAGGTAAAAGGTATACAAAGTGGGCAAGAGCAGGAAATTTTGAACACGATAACATCAGAAACCTTAAAATACATCTGAATTCTGAGTATTATCCATATGAAACAATGAAATTGAACTTTAGTGCTAACCAATACATACCCTCCTATCACAATTTTTTTGAAATTCCAATGTGATTACTATGGTGAAGATGATGAAGATGCATTATTCGACTACACCAAATTCAAATCATGTCCAGTATTTGTAATGGACTGCTCTAAACAAAATGAATCCTTAAAAACCTCAACAGCGGACATCAAATTGGAAATGGAATCTCTAATACCTTTCGATAATGGAATCGTTGTCTATGGTTTTATTCTCCATGACGGTATTGTGCAGCACAGCCCACTCACTGGAGAAGCGAAAAAGTTATAGTTATTGTAATATAGTTTAGTATATAAATAAAGATATTGTAATTATTCGTTTAGTTTTATTTCATCCACCAGCAAAGATGAAAGTAGTTGCTCAGAAACAAAAACTTCCAATTCAAAATCACGACTTTGCTGATGATGAAAAGTCCAATTAATTCAAAACATTGTGATTATATGCTGTCCATCCAATTGCGGTAAGACAAACGCAATGATCAGTCTGCTTACCGAGAAAAATGGTTTGAAATTTAAGCATGTATACGTATACTCTAAGTCATTGAATCAAAACAAGTACAAACTTTTACAGGAAATCTTACTTCCAATGAAGGACATAGGCTACTTTACTTTCAGTGATAATCAGGATGTGATTGAACCTAATTGTGCAAAGTCAAACTCTATTTTTATTTCCGATGATATCGCTTGTGAAAAGCAAAATAACATAAGGGCATATTTTTTTATGGCTAAGCATAACGATATTGACTGTTTCTATTTGGGTCAAACTTACAGTAAAATTCCAAAGCAATTAATTCGTCATAATGCGAATCTAATTATATTATTTGAGCAAGATGAATTAAACTTAAAACATGCGTATGAGGGTCATATAAGTCCCACCATAAGCATGAAATTGTTTCGGAACATATGTTCAAAGTGTTGGGCAGATCCGTTCGGTTTCATGGTCATAAACAAGGATGCTGAGGTTAATAATGGTCGCTATAGGAAAAGATTTGATGAATATCTAATACCTTAAACTGCTCCGTTCAGTTGAGGTTTTCTGTGGGAGACGGCTACCTGTTTTTGAGAAACAGGTACCGGTTTTGAGCTGTTTTGACCTGTTTCCGGAAAACAGGTACCTATATTTGAACTGTTTTTGAGCTGTTTTGGCCTGTTTTTGAGCTGTTTTGGCCTGTTTTTGAGCTGTTTGAGCTGTTTCTGGCAAACAAGCACCTATTTTGACCTATTTTAAGGTTTGATGAATATATAATATCTGAAACTGCTTTCGGTAGTTTAGTAGTAGTTATTGATCCGCTTAGATATTAACAGCTACCTGTTTAGTGTGAACAGCTATTTGTTTGAGGTAAACCCGTACCTGTTTTTCTACAATGGTTAACAAGATGATGTTAAAGAAAAAAATTATTCAGGGTCGTAAAATAATACAGCAGAAGTATAACAGTATTAAAACTGCTCGCATTGATAATGAAAGAACATTTGGAAGTACTTATAAACCCCTAGAACCTATAACTGAAATAGTAAGTAAAATCAATCCAGATAAAAAACACCTAAAAAGGAGTCCATTGGCGTTAAAAAAACACCCCTATTCATATTTTGGAGAAAGCACGCTACTAACCCCACTAGTCTGCTAGCTCAAGTTCAACGGACTCCAGGCTTCACTCGATTAGGTGAGTCAAGAAGGGGTGCTACTAGCCCACCATCTCAGCTTCCGTTTTTTCAAACAAATCCTCCTCCAGGTCTTCATACACCATCATTCTTAAGTAAATCTATCGTGGGAGAGATTAATACTGAAGAAGAACCTCTTAGTGTCACAGATGATCCCCATAATGAACCCATTTCAGAAGAATTTCTCGAGCAGTACAATGAATTATCTCGTATATATGTTGAACGTATTATGAGGGATCATGAGGGAACTATTGATCATAAGTATGGAGTCCACTGTGACATTAAAACAGACAAATGGACAATTGGTAATACTCCCGTCACAATTAAACGAGATAATCAAACCCTTGCTATCATCATCACCCACAACTAAAGGAGGTGGAGCTATGTTTTTCAAGGGATTAACAAACAGACCGATTGAACATAAGTATTGGAGTGGTATACATGAACTACTTCGCGATCTAGAGGTATTGGGGGCGGAAAAATTAGCGGGAAACACCGCTGTCGTAAATGAGAATACATTGACATCGACATATCACAACTAAAATGCCCCTTGACAAATTTGTACGTTCGCATGTCCAGTATCAATTCAAGAAATTAACCCCTCAGTTTAAACTGATCGAAGATAATCAATTTGATATCGAGAATAAGAGACTCAGCAATGTTACAAATCCCATAGATCCTCAAGATGTCACTAAGCAATACTATTTATCAACCAGGTTCAATTTGGCTGGAAATCGTTTGACCCAGTTGGCGGACCCGGAAGAAGATGGTGATGGTATAAGTAAAGGATATCTTTTTACCTGAAAGCTGTTAAAGGAAACTCTAACGTATATATAGTGTTGAAGCAAAAACTGCATCAACTTAAAGAAGTTGTGGATAAATTAGTGTCATGTCAAAATTACAACTCGTCAACGAATTGCACAAACCTGCAAGAAAAAATTTTAAACGAAGGCAAACAATAATTAATGGTTTTGATGACATATGGCAAGCGCATTTGGCGGAATGTAACGCATATGGCAAACAAAATAAGGGCTATAAATATATATTAGTGGTAATCGACTGTTTTTCAAAATACGGGCATAGAACTTGCCAAAGCTATGCAAACAATCTTCAAACAAGGTCGAAAAGCTAAAAATTTGCAGACAGATGCAGGGAAAGAATTCTACAATGATCATTTTGCTAAACTAATGCAGCGTTATGGAGTAAACCATTACCCCACCTATAGAAGACTGGAATTGCGGAACGCGTTATCAGATCCATTAAGGGTGCTCTATATAAGTCATTCAGCGTGCAAGGTAAACACAAATGGATTGATACAATTGATACTATAACGATGTATTATAACAATCGTAAGCATAGGGCTACCGGAATGAAGCCCAATGATGTCGGTAATCATACAAAGCTAGAGGCTTACACTCACATAAAAATATTCGATAGGAATCGTTATTCTGTGGGTGACATAGTACGAATGAGTAAATTTAAAAGTATTTTTGCCAGAGGATACACACCTAATTGGCCTAGCGAACTATTTAAAATTGTGAAAGTTCGCATTACTAACCCCACTACGTACATGCTGGAAAACATGAAAGGAAAACACGTACTGGGAGGGTTTTATGAATATGAATTACAGAAAAGTATCCCGATGTGTACCTGGTGAAAAAAGTGCTTCGCTCCAAGAATAATAAGTTATTCGTAAAGTGGTGGGGATTGGATGAACGATTAGGGATCAATAAGGACGATATTGTTTTATAACAGTTAACTTGTAATTTGTGAATTAAATTAGTTATATAGTTTGTATCAATACTTTTTTGTTATGAACGCTTAATTATAATTACATTGAATGAAATTACCCTGTTTTTTTATCGTAACACACTTAAGTTATTACTCAAAAATTGTGATTTTTGGCATATATATATATATATATATATATATATATATATATATATATATATATATATATATATATATATATATATATATATATATATATATATATATATAAAACGTCAGGTTGGAAACGTGATGTGCTCTTGAATTTTTGAATTTTGCGCCTAATTCTTACTAAAAAAAATTTTTTTTTCACCACGATTGTGTTTTATAAGTGGCAATTTATCCATTTCATGTATAAATTTACAAAATATAAAAAAATGAGCTTTAAATTAACCAATTCAATTTTGAAACAACAAACAGCACTTATAAAACACAATTTTATGTACTTACATAAGTTCAAAAGAAGCACATACACACATGCATGTTACTGAAGCATTTAGTTTTGATTAGGACTCCAAATTTTTAATGAATCTTATGCATAGTGAACTGCTGGCATCAAAAGCTATAGGTTAATGTACGCACATTGTATGCAGTCTATTAGTCAGCATTGTACATTTTGAAATCATCATTTTTTGCGTTATAATTGAATGAATCAAGCTTGTAATAAAAAAATTATTAATGAAACTCGAGCGTGCTATTAGTGGTCGAATGTCATCCCACTCGCACAATTATTCCTCCTTTCAGTTAGACACATGCAAATAAGTTGCTATGTACTGTAACTATTTGTCGTTTTTTTTTTCAAAATAAAAGCATGCACACACACACACGCACGCACGCACGCGCGCACGCGCACGCACGAGACGCACGCGCGCACGCACGCACGCACGCACTCACGCACTCACGCACTCACGCACTCACGCACTCACGCACTCACGCACTCACGCACTCACGCACTCACGCACGCACGCACTCACGCACTCACGCACTCACGCACTCACGCACTCACGCACTCACGCACTCACGCACTCACGCACTCACGCACTCACGCACTCACGCATCACGCATCACGATCACGCACTCACGCACTCACGCACTCACGCACTCAGGCACTCACGCACTCACGCACCACACGCACGCACGCACTCACGCACTCACGCACACGCACGCACCACGCACTCACGCACTCACGCACTCACGCACTCACGCACTCACGCACTCACGCACTCACGCACTCACCACGCACCACTCAAGCACCCACGCACTCACGCACTCACGCACTCACGCACCACTCACGCACCACGCACTACACACGCACCACGCACACACGCACCACGCACACGACACGCACACGCACACACGCACACACGCACACACGCACACACGCACACAGCACACACGCACACACGACACACGCACACACAGCACACAGCCACACCACACACGCACACACGCACACACGACACACACGCACACACGCACACACGCACACACGCACACACACGCACACGACACACACACGACACACGACACACACGCACCACACGCACACCACACACACGCACACACGACACAGCACACACGCACACGACACACGCACCACGACACACGCACACACGCACACACGACACACACACACACCACACACACACACCACACACCACCCACCACACACACACACACAACACAACACACAACACACACACACACACACACACACACACACTACACACACACTACACACCACACACCAACACACACACCACACACACCACACACAACAGCCATCACACGCACACACACGCACAGTCGAACGCACGCTCACACATCACAACAAACACACACACACACGCACGATCACACACACGCTAGTTCACGACACAGGTCACAATGTTTAATTTTATCAGTCATTAATATATATCTTGAAACTATTTAAATAATAATCAATTATAAATAACTATATAACTCAATATATATATATATATATATATATATATATATATAGGGTAGTATCATTTTATTGTAATACTTTAAATCGATAGCTTTCATAAATTAAACTAAAAAGTTCATATAATACTAGGTTGCCAAGTTGTTTTGGAGTCAGGGTTAAATTTTAATTTTTTCAGTTCTTTTAATTTTCTGAAAATATTAAAATATGACCAAAATTTGCATTAATCTTAAACTCAAATTGAGAGTAGTTTAACGTTTATCAATATCTACAGGGTGTACATTTTCTAGGGTTGTTCATTTTATCCCCCGAACTTTTTCTCACGCTTTAACTCTTAAAACCATTAAAAGTATGGATTGCCCATTTGGTTAGGAACTTTTTGACATTCTGCTTTTTTTCGAAAAATGCATAGTTTTTGAGATAAATTTGCTGTAATCCATGAACAGCTTCCAAATGGTAAGTAAAGAACGTCTGATGCTCCCGCAAAAATAGTGTGCCATGAAAAGAACAATAAAAAAAAAAGAATCAAATTATGTCAATTCTCACGTTTTTTGTCTCTTAATAAAAAGTATAAATAAAGGAAGATAAAAGTAAAACAACAAAATAAATATTAAAAAAGTACGTATTTATTGCAAAAAATTGGAAAGAATTTCTATTTAAGATTTTAACAAGAACGAAACGAACGAAATGAATAAATTAAACAAATAAACTTAACCTATAACAACAAAACAAAAACGCTATCGTAATAATAAATAAATTTAAAGAAACTGTTCAAAATGTGAACCATTTTGTTGAATACATAATTCACACCGACGTGGAATATTAACTAAAAATTGTCTTATTTCGTTACACGCGTCCCTAATCCTATTAATGAATTCATCTCTTGTTGTCACAGGAGTTGCATGCAACCTTTCTTCTAAATACCCCCACACAAAAAAATTTAAGGGATTTAGGTCTGGAGACCATGGTGGCCAGGGAACTGGGCCTGCACGACCGATCCATCTTCCTGGATAATGGTTGTCCACACAGTTTCTAAAGATTCTGCTATAATGAGCTGGACAACCATCAAGCTGGAACCAAGCCGTTCTTCGTAAATTTAAGGGAATATGTTCCCACATATTCCCATGTTCATTCTCTAAGAATTCCAAGAAAGCCGCAGCATTCATCCGAGGTGGTAAAAAGTAGGGCCCAAAAAGGTGATTATTGTAAATACCTATCCAGACGTTCACACTAAATTCTTGTTGGAAATGTCTCGGGCGAACTACATGTGGATTTTTATGTGCCCAAACGTGCTGGTTGTGAAAATTTACCACACCACGGCGAGTGAAGCAGGATTCATCGGTCCATAAAACATTATTTAAAGACCCTGGATTGTTATTATTTTCAGCAACAATCCATCGACAATACGCAACTCTACGTTCTGCATCCCCTGGTTGTAGTCCTTGAGCAGGTTGTAGATGGTAAGGATATCGATGATCCCGTCTTAATGTTCGGTGAATAGTAGTATTTGAGACTCCACCTAAAGCTACGGATACTCTTCTAATGCTAGTTGTGGGATCTCTATCGAATTCACGCAAAATTCGTCGTTCAATATTTCTTTGCTGCCTATGTTTATTATTTTGACGACCATGCACATTATTTAACCCCTGACTTATAATTTGTTGGTAAACTCTTACAAATACTGAAGGATGCGGAGCTCTTCTAAAAGGAAACCTTCGCCTATATTCACGGGCTGCTGCTGCTGAACTTCCATTTACAAAGCCATAAATAAAATGGATATCCGCTATTTCTTGATTAGAAAACAAAAATGGCATTTTAAAAGATCACTTTTGCAATAAAAATTAACACAATAAAATATGTAAATAAATTGCATTCTTTCTTATGAATAAGTCGTATTTAAAATAAAATGTGAGATTTGACATAATTTGATTCTTTTTTTTTATTGTTCTTTTCATGGCACACTATTTTTTGCGGGAGCATCAGACGTTCTTTACTTACCATTTGGAAGCTGTTTATGGACTACAGCTAATTTATCTCAAAAACTATGCATTTTTCGAAAAAAAATCAGAAGACAAAAAAGTTCCTAAATCAAATGGGCAATCTAAATTTTTAAGAGTCGCATGAAAAAGTTCGGGGGGGATAAAGGGTGTACCACCCCAGAAAATGTACTACCCTCTAGATATTGATAAACGTTAAACTACTCTTAATATTGAGTTTAAGGAGTGTAATATGTTCACTAAATTTGGATTTATTATTTTAAATAGTTTTGAAGATAAATTAAAAGAACTGAAAAAAAATTAAAACTTTGAAACCCTGTATCTCCAAAACTAAGCGTTTGGCAACGTATGTTTATATGAACTTTTTGTCTTAGTTTTGAAAGCTCCATCGACTATTAAAGTCCTGCTACAAGAAATATAGCACTATCAAAATATTTTTGCATTGTACTTTTCTGTAACTTTTTTGTTTAGGCAACAGTACTATCACTGCTGTATTTCTTTTTATTTAAAGTTACATACATAAAATTACACATCATCATTAATTATATAAAAAAAAATATTTATTTACTCTTTAAAAGCGTCTTTCCATTCATACTATCCATTTTCTAGATTTAAAATATCTAACACAAAAAAAATCCTAGTTATTAATATTTTCTTTATTTAGTAAAAATACTATACTTTAGATAATACAATATTTTTTCATACAGTGTCAATTAATATTGTACTCTGAAGCAATGCATAATTTACGTATGGTAGGGTTGTAGCGCCACTGTTAAAAACAAAATGCTATGTTTGTTGTTTTTCCGGCTTCACCCAAACTACCTAAGAGCACATCCTTCGTGTTTAGTAGCGCTTTAAATTCTTCAATTCCTGTCTTTTTTGTTTGGGATACACATAAACGCGTTCAGGTAATAATACACACTTAAAATCATCTGTTTCCATCTCTATACGTTCACCGTAGTTAGTATTAATTACATCTATATTCGTCACTTTATATTTTCTCGATATCTCGAGCTCGCGCGCATTTTTAAAGGGTGCAATAGGTACTTTGGTTTAACCCTGCTAATTCCAGGTTTGCTAACTGAATGATCTCGACACACAGAGCTCGCTGCAGTTTATATAAGAAAAATGTGTCCTTGAGTACCTATCGCAACTTTTTAAATACCCACCTTGAGCTACTTTTAGTTTAGACTATTGACCTTGATCTATTTATTAGCATATACAACAACCTAGCACTTTTCTTGTTTCCTGTGACCTTGAAAATTTAAGTTTTTTAAGAAATGTAATATGATACCACTGTAGGTCAATAATCTTTAACCTTGAAAATTCTATTTTTAGATTTGTAAGAAATGTAATATGACGCCATAAGAATATATTGATTACTTTTGCAAGTTTTTAGCTTTCCAATGTTGACCTTGACAACACCATAATAATATAATGGTTACTTTTGCAATTTCTATTTCTAGCTTTCCAATTTTGACCTTGACACCATAAGAATATAATGATTACTTTTGCAATTTCTATTTTTAGCTTTCCAACTTGACTTTGAGTGGACGAGTGACCTTGAAGCGAACAGCGCGTACGTACACGACGATAAAACTCACTTGGCCTTGTAATGTAAATTTTATACAAAGTGGATTAGAACCCGTCCCTATATGACTACTTGTGGGTTCGTGCGTGCGTGTGTGTTGGGTGGGGGATCTGTTGGTGTGTGTGTGTGTGTGTGTGTGTGTGTGTGTGTGTGTGTGTGTGTATGTGGGTATTTGTGGGTTTGTGTAGGTGTGTTGGTTTAGTATACATTGTTCGTGGGTGTGCGTATGGGTGTGTGTGGTTGTGGGTGTGTGTTGGCGTGTTGGTTTGTAGGTATGTTGGTGTGTTGATGTGTGGATAGGTTGGTGTGTTGTTGCGTTGTTACGCCGGTGCATTGGTGCGTCCATGCGTTCGTGTGTTGGTGTGTGCGCATTTGTATGTGTGGGTGCGTAATGCGTGTATGTGGGGGGGGGTCTGTTGGTGTGTGTGGGTGCGTGCGTGCGTGCGTGCGTGCGTGCGTGCGTGCGTGCGTGCGTGCGTGCGTGCGTGCGTGCGTGCGTGCGTGCGTGCGTGCGTGCGTGTGTGTGTGTGTGTGTGCGTGAGTTCGTGTCTGTGTGTGGGAGGATCTCTGTGGGTGTGCGTATGGTGTGTGTGTGTGTGTGTGTGTGTGTGTGTGTGTGTGTGTGTGTGTTGTGTGTTGGTATGCTGGTGTGTTGGTGTGTTGGTGTGTTTGTGCGTTGGTACGTCCGTGCGTTCGTGTGTTGGTGTCTGGGTGGGTGTGGGTTTGTGTTGGTGTTTTGGTGCGTAAACGTGACTGTTGTGTTAGCCTGGTGTTAATTCTTCTTTCAGTTTCACCAATGGAGACTTTGCCACAGGAGCATGATACTTCATAAACACCACGTGTATGTAATGATATTTGGTCTTCAGCAGAATTCTGAAGGTTTTGAATTTTAATGCTGCTTTTGTAAGTTACTTTTGTATTCTGCTTTTATAGTAATTTACCAGTTTTATTCGTTGTGTTTGCAAAGAAAGGTAGAATGGCCAACTTATTTGAAGTTATAGTTTATCATTCGTAGTCGTCCTTTGTGTCGGTTAAAATGACGTTTCAATTAGTTTGCTAAATACGTTATTTACGAAGACCTTTTCAAGATGGTTTAATTCATGTTGTAGTTTATCCGGTTGAAAAAACTTTGTTGCACGCTTTACAAAGTTCGTATCGTACTAAACTTTTGTGATAGATGGTGGTATGATGAAGCGTTAATATAATGATTTGTATGAGTTGGCTTACGATATAGGGAATCTGTCAAGCTTCCATCTGTTTTTTTTTTCAATGAGAAGATCAAGGAATTTCTATTGTAAATATAATGTTTGCATGCTAATTGCTTAAATTATTTAGGAATACCATTAATTATCCTTCCCCAATAGGCCAGATAGCAAAAATATCAACATATCTAAACCAAAGTTTTGGTTTCTTAGTTGCATTCTTTAGGACCTGTTTTTCGAAATGTTCCATAAAATAATTTGCAATCGATGGGGAAATTGGAGTTCCCATAGTCAGTCCATCTAACTGTTGATAATACTCGCCATTAAATAAGAAGAATAATGTAGCTAGACAATGTTTAACAGTTTGATCTCTTTATGGTTGAAATGTCGTTCTTACAGTTTATCTGGGATTAACATTAATTTGCCAATTAATTCAATGAAATGTTCTGAATGCTTTATAAAGGAATTGATCGAACTAATGAAAAGTCGAAGTAGAGTGTTCGAGTATTTAGATAATTAATGCGTAGGTTGTTGAATTTATGGAGCTTACAATTGGTCGAAGTGGAGCATTTGGTTTGTGTATTGTTGTCAATGCATAAAACCTTGGTACCGCAGGATCTTATGGTGTTAGTTTCTTAATTATTTCAGCTGGTAAGTTTGATTCATTTAACAGTTTTCTAGTAAACAATTTGAACTTGTTATTAGGATTATATGATAGTTTAGTGTAAGCAAAATCGTTTAGTAAACTATTACCTTTGTTTATGTAATCAGATTTATCCATTAAAGCAGTAGCTCGTCCTTTGTAAAGTTATGATGTCTCTGTTTTTGCGTAATTCTTGTAACGCTTGATAATCAGCGTAAGTTAAATTGTTTTTTGGAGGATGTGCTCTACGTAGTATTCATGTAGGCTCAAATCTGATTTCAACTGCTTCAGGAGCTAGAAGATGGCTAATTCTCATTTCAATATTAGAAATGATTTCTTTAACAGAAACTTTGGAAGGAGCCACAAGAAAATCCAACCCTTTAGACAAAACAGACAAGCAATATCGGATAAATTACAAGAAATAAGATTAACCCTGGTATACTACAATATTTTTATTGTACGTTGCTACTATTGTTTCGTAAATTATACGAACTTTCATAAAAAGCAAAAAAAGACTATATTTATTAAACAAAAATAAACGTTTATTCTTTATGTCCTTTTGGAACATATTTTAGTATATTATACAAAAAATAGTATATTAATCCTTTGAACATTCGGTGCACCATTTACCACGATGTTCTCTGCGAATAGCGTGTTTGCATTGTGGGCAGTAGGTATGTGTCATGTGTCTTAATCGGCTTGGACAGTAAAAACACATGGTTCTTTTACTTTCTACGTAAGATTGATCATTGGCTGTATAAATTTTAAGGATTTCCCCTATGGTTTAGCAAAGGTTCCGCCGCTTGACACGTAGTCTACGTTTCATCAAGCTGGTGAAAGGTCAATCATACATTGATAACGATAAAGGGTTTTTTTATTATTTTTTATCATTAATACAGGGTTAAGCATTCCATAAAAAATGTATAACAGTCAACGCCTTGTCTTTCTGCTGTAAGGCATGTTTGAACACAACTGGTCGAAAGTGTCCACTCTTGATTTTGTCTCATTATAGTTCAAAATTATTGCCGGTGTTTTATTGCCTTTGGAAATTTCAACTGCTTCATGCATCATAGACAATAATAGGACGGCTTTACTTTTTTTGGGAGATAAGAAACTAGTGTTTTGTCCTTATCGAAGCAAAACATTGACGAAGTGGGTTCTCGTCTTTTTACTTCCAGCATTTCCCAGGGAATTGCCCTCTTATTTTTTCTTAGAGTACCAATAATCGTCAATGTATATGGATTTTTCAAGAGTTCATCAGCTAATGTTACAGAGGTGCACCAGTTGCCCATCGTTATGTTCCTATTACACTTGTGTACAGATTTACTCATTTACATAATATTATGACAATGGTAATCCGTTCGTTTCTATTGATTTTCCCAAGTATGGGCTGGCGTCAATCATGTACTTCGAGGAAGAATCGTAGAACATAATGATCTTTATGTCGTATTTAGAAGGCTTGTTAGGAATGTTCATCCTAAAGGGACATCTTCCCCGAGACCCTAGAAGTTGTCCATTTAAGGTCAAGTATGACGAAGGAATATATGACGACCTACATTTCGTAACAAAAGCATCCCATATTTCACGAATATGTGTAAGTGAGTCCTTTTTCATCATTTCTCTTTTGGTTGATTTATCATCACATCGCAAAGTGTTCATCAAGAAAATGAATCGTTCGCAGCTCATGCATTGCTTGTAAAATGAACCAGATATTCTAGAATAAAACATATGTTTTGCGTTCAGATGGTTATCTTTTTTTAAAGCTGACATAACCAGAACAGCAAAAAGAGCCAACAGTTCTTCTTTTGATAGTGCTACTGTGAACGATGTATTCTTTGTATAGTTCTTGGATTTCCTACCGATTTCTTCATTGGTATAACACATAATTGTGTCCAAAATATCATTTATTATAAAACTTAGGAAAAAATCAATAATATTTGTGTAATTTTCAGCGCGATCTTTAGGTTTTGATATACGGTGAACAATATTTCGGCTAGCAGTCCTGTTCGACCTTTATGAAATTTTGGATTTTTCAACCTCATTGATTTTGGAGTTATTACGTAACAATTGCTAATTATCGGGTGATGTAAATCGGATAACCGTATATTGTCATCAGATGAGGAACTGCCCTCTTCGTTTGCCACTTCTAGATAGTCCGATAATTGAACCTCTTCTTCCCGAACAGCATCCGTAAATCTATCGAATGTCTCTTCACTGCTCTCATTTTTTCAAAATCGCTTCCGCCATTCTCATTAATTCCAAGTTATCTAATTCATCCCAATCACCTTCCACGTCCCCAGAAAGATCTAAATCTGAATCTTCTCCATTCATTGTCTTCTGTATTTCATCGTTGATCAGTCGAGAATTTCTTACTACTTGCGGTAAACATAAGTAAATAATTGACTCACCATAAAAGATCGTGTAACACCTTGTGAAATAAAAATGTACTTTAATACTAGACACTCGCAGAAATTGGCACATCAAGTACAATACTAAATATAAAGGTACTAGAGAGCGAAGCTTGAAAGAAAAATCGAAGAGTGTCGAGGCTCGTAAAATTTACGATACTGTAGTATACCAGGGCTAACTACGGATCATAAATCTACAACTTCAAATAAGTTTGCCATTTTAACTTTCTTGAAAACACAATGAATACAATTGGTAAAATGTTACAAAACCATAATATAAAACTAGCTTACAAAAGCAGTATTAAAATTCTAAATTTTCTGAATTCTGCTAAAGACCAAATACCTTTACATACATGTGGTGTTTCCGAAGTACCATACTCTTGTGGTAAAGTCTACGTTGGTGAAACTGGAATCAGAATTAACACCTGGTTAGCAGAACACAAAAGACACTTACGTTTATTTCATCCTACTAAGTCAGTAATTGTTCAGTATGCCTTAAATACTGCACAATATAAAATTTGAAAACACAAGAATTCTGGCTAACGATAGGAATTAGTGTATAAGGAAGATTCGAGATGCTATTGAGATTCTGAAACAGCTTAACAACTTGAACTGGGATAATAGATATGAACTGGGTGTCTATTTTAAAGAACTGGAAGTTATACAGTCAACAACAGTGATTTAATTTTAACCTTCTAACTATTAATAATTGTCATTTTGATGTTACTTTGTCAATATTTGTCACTTTGGTATTACGCCTGATTTTGGTTGGTTATTAACTTATACACATGGAATATTAACAAAAAATTGGCTGCAGCACAAGTTTTATCAGTAAATCTATACAAGTACAAATATAAATAATATAATATATTGCATTGCAATACTTGCCAATATAACATGATTTAAACTTATCTAAGTTCTATAGAAAATAATTCTCTCTCCAACAAACAAATATTAATGAAAAATTTAAGGTATACCTATCATATTAAAACGGAGACCTAGCATGAAATGCTCACTTACATTTTCTCACATTACTAAAGCACAAAACAATCGAAGCTTCCCTCATACTTATGACAACTCTCATTAAAAGACTTTATTTCAGCAAGCCCATTGGTTTCTATCCAGCTGATATCTGCGGTTAAATCAGCCTATTCAGTTTAGTAGCAGTTTAGGCATTAAACACAGAAAAGCATTACCATACATTGTAACCAGGTATCTTCCGTCGTAGTTCCGGTTTTAGCCACAAGTACGTATGTACCTATACTTTGTTTTATCTTGAGTTTGGTTTTGTAAAGTAAATTATCTAAAAAGGTATATTCATTAACACAGTTATGGATTATAATTACCATCAGTTGATTCTTAGTTAATTAGCAGTTTTTCTTGTAATATTTTACCTTAATGCATTCAAATTTTGAAATAATTAATCTTAAGTTTTTAAAGAGCAAGAAATATTGTACATAAAACTTTGATAACCTTATACCCTCATCAACGATAGAAATACCTTTTTAATTAAAGTTACTCCAGAAAATAGCATTAGCATATATTCAATTTCTCAGGCAATTTCTTATGCATAGAGTTACATAGTGTACACTTTTGATCCGTTTAGACATGTTATAAACGTCGTAAACGACCAAATAAATTAGAAATCTTTTTGTTAATATCGTTGTCACTGATAATAATCGCTCCGTTTAAATATTTTTATCGTTGAATTATTAAACTTAAACCACATGCAATAGTGAAATATAAATTAACATTAAATGCCAACAAAATGTCTATAACTGTTTTTTCCTACACAACGGTTATAAAGAGAGCTGATTTATTTAGCATTGAATTTTACATTTTCTTTTATCTTTGATATTTAAAGCATCAAAAATTTGAATCACTAATAATGTCTGACTTGCTCGAATCAGAAAAAAAAACGCTATTTATTCTTGTTTTTAGGTAAACCTTTGAACAGAGCTTATCCAAACCTACATTGTAATTGGCTTTATTAATGAGCTAATTAGGTTATTAGAAATGTTGCATATGAAAACACGAAAGAAATGATAAAAAACATAAACAATGACAGTTTTATTTTTGTTTAACTTGGCAAAACTTCGACTCGCCTTACCAAATTACAGCTCTAATGAGGTATGCTATGGAATTTAAAATAAATGGCGTACTCGACTCTCAGGCGAGAATTACTGATGCGCAAGAACCTGCTTTACGTTTACAGTAAATAAATAAACGTGATCAAATAACCAATGATCTTTGGAACAGAAAGGGTCTTTTTTTTAATTCATTGCACTTCAAACGGTAGCAGGCAGAAGAAAAAAAATGAATGGATGAATTGCGTACTGCAGTTATTTATATTGAAGTAATTTTTTTACATTGTCTCTCTGGCAGTTAAAAATTGTGACACGAGTTCTTAATGAAAACGTTTCAATTTTATTTTTACCCTAGGCTTTTGGTTAAAGAGAAGCACGTTTACCATGTTTTTATTCTAACACATCAATACGGATTTTTTTTCTTTAGACATATTATTTTTAATAAAAGAAAACTGGCTTGAATGTGTATTCCAATTGAGCAACTTGTACCAAAGCGATTCAACTTTATCGCTGACGTCTTTTATTATGTTTTGGATAGTTATTTTATTTCTAATATTATTCATACCCGACTCTTCACCAATAAAAAAGTATCTAATATTATGCTTTTGTATTTATTTTTAATCAATATTTTCAATTAGACAATTAATCCGTATTATTATATAAATCTATTCCTTAATTTTAGTTCCTTTATTTAATTAATAATTATTCCAATTCATTACCATAATTCATCTGATAATGAAGAAAATATGCACTAAACGAGCATGTTTTGGCAAGATGTTTTTAAAAGGGTCACGTAAATAGTTTGAGAAATGCGAAACCTTAATTATTCTTATACATCATTAATCGCTAATTGCATTAATTGTTATTACATATACCAGCTACTCCCTATATAAGTGCAAACTGGAATATGTAAAATACATTAACTATAATCTAACTATTATCATTTAGAACTGATTTGTTATTGATGGATTTGCTCAAAGAAACAGATTTTGGAACTCGTCAGCTTATAGCAAGCATTTTTCTGTGATGGAAATATATGAGTTTATTAAATTTGGTGATGTGAATATGTTTATGTTTACGTTTATGTTTAACACCAATAAAATAACACACACCAAAATTTTAGATGTTAAGTAAGCAAAAATAGTACAAACGTTAGCGTATTACCATGAAAATGTGCTTAGCTGGCGTTCCTCTTAAAATTTCACATGAAAAAGGGTAATACCTATCTTCAAACCCGATAATTATGTTACAGACAGGAAATTTTTTAATTCTTAAATAATGCATTACACTTTACACATTACACATATTTTAACAATAGATTAGTAACAGGAATTGTTGTTAATATAGCAATTGTCAAGGACCCTTTTTTTTTCTAACGAATGCATACCATTGTTTTGCAACGATATACTATATATGTATATATACAGGGTCTGGCAACAAGAGCGCCTTCTTCTATATCTTCCGTTTTATATAAGCTAGATTAATAAAATTTGGAATAGTTTATAGTTATAATTTATAGTTTAGTTGTGTGCATATTTTAAAAGTATTCACGCGGATACAGGTTGTTTATTTAAAGAGCAAATTATTATAAAAATTTTAAATGGAACACCCTGTATATTATTACTTTTTTGAATTTTACACATTGTTTCTAACAAATTCGCAATATATTTCCCTATCCCTAAATATAGCCGTTTTTGAGTTATTTCGATTTTTCTAAAAAAAATTGAAATTACAGAGTTTGACTGTTGAAAAATAAAAGTTATCTAATTTATATGAGAATAAGTACACAGATAGAGCTTCCTTTTAATGTAAAGAAAATGACATAATTGCATACAGGATACTTATAATCGACTTGGCAATCAACTATTATTCGAACTACTAAAAGTGTACTTTTTCATATAAAACACCCAGTATATTATTACATTTTTGGTTTCTACATATTAACCCTTATCAGTTCGCCATAAAACTCCCTATCCCTAAATATAGCCGTTTCCGAATTATTTTCAATTTTTCAAAATGTATAAGACTATTGAGACATTTTTTAATTTATGGCCCCGTATAGATAAAAAAGAACATGATAGAAGACTAATTACAATTTTTGTGCAGGAGGCATTACATGTTAAGAAGAATTTGACAAATATTTACTTCAATTTCAAGTAAAATTCTAAAATCAAGTGTGCTTCTTATAAAAATTGAATGTTTGACGTAAATAAATAAAATTGTAGTTAACCATTTAGGAGTGTTATTGTTAGTAATCAAGATTTTTATAAAATGAATTTTACACAAAATGAGTTAGTTGATATCATATTCGTGTTGGGTGCTGCACAACGAAACTGTTTATTGATCAGCAGAATTTATGCTGAAAGATATGCAGATAGAAGACGTCCAAACGCAAGATCGTTTCAGAAAGTTATGAGTAGATTTATTGCAACTTCATGTGCCAATTACTCCAAACATGAACGTGTTAAACCTTCTGCAAATGAAGATAGTGAATTGAGGGTTCTTCTCGCTATCAAAAGGATCGTCACAGAAGCCAAAAGGACATAAGTGAAATAGTTGGTATAAGTGAGAGATCAGTAGGCCGTCTTTTAAAGAAGAATCGTTTACATCCCTATCATATTCAGTTACACCAAGAATTGAGCGATGCAGACTTCGATCATCGAGTAAGATTTTGTAACTGGGCCAGAGAAAAAATTACTCAAAACACAAATTTTTTTATAATGTTTTATGGACAGACGAATCAACATTTCATAAGAATGGATTTGTTAATACACATAATTTTCATTATTATTCCTCAGAAAATCCACATTTATTAAGACAAGGTGATAATCAACATAAGTGGGGATTATGTCATCGGTCCTTTCTTTTTTGATGTACACTTGAATGGTGAGAAGTACCTTAACTTTTTGCGTAACGGTTTACCGGGCTTATTAGAAAATATTACTCTTGCTATTAAAGCCACAATGTGGTATCAACATGATGACGCCCCTGCTCACTACTTTGCAGATGTAAGAGATTATCTCAGTAGAGTCTTTCCAAATAAATGGATTGGGCGAAATGGACCTGTCAGGTGGCCAGCTAGGTCCCCTGATCTGACAAGAATAGATTTCTTTTTATGGGGATACATAAAAAGTATTGTCTATAGGGAACCACCAACCACTGCCGAAGATATGCGTAATCGTATAACACAGGCTTTTCATACCATTATTCCTGAGTTGTTGCGTAGAGTTGAACAATCTTTTAAAGATCGACTTCAGGTCTGCATCCGAGAAAACGGACAACATTTTGAACAATTATTATAAATCATTATCGCTAATGATTCGCATTAAATTATTATTTTCTTATTTTATTAGTTTTGTATTTTTTTAGAAATAATTTTAATAATTATAGTGTATTAGTTTCTGTTGCGTTTTTTAATTTGCAATACAATTGTTTTCCACTGTTTTTTTTTCTATTTATACGAGGCCATGGATTTAAAAAAATGTTCCAATAACCTTATACATTTTGAAAAATTGAAAATAATTCGGAAACGGCTATATTTAGGGATGGGGAATTGTATATCGAATTGATAAGGGTTAATATGTAGAAACCAAAAACGGTATAATATACAGGGTGTTTGAGAAAGTAAACTTTTACTAGTTGGAATAATGTCTGATTGGCAAGTCAATTGTAAACACCCTGTATGCAATTATGACATTTTCTTTGCATTATAAGAAAGCTCTATCTGTGTACTTGTTCTGATATAAATTAGATAACTTTTGTTTTTCAACGGTTAATGAGGTACATTTTCAAAGCTATCTCTGTAATTTCAATTCTTTTTATAAAAATCGACATAACTCAAAAACGGCTATATTTAGGGATAGCGAATTTGTTAGGAACAATGTGTAGAATTTAAAAAAGTAATAATGTACAGGGTGTTCCATTAAAATTTTTCTTATTATAGTTTGGTCATTTTTAAATACACAACCTGTATACACGTGAATAATTTTAAAATATGCACTAAACTATAACCCTATCCCAAATGTTATTAATCTAGCTTATATGAAACGGGAGATATAGAAGAAGCGCTCTTGTTGCCGGACCCTGTGTATATATATATATATATATATATATATATATATATATATATATATATATATATATATATACATAAAACTGCGCATTACGCTTACAATAAGGCTCTCTCCGCTTTGGATATTCTCCCCTGCACTGCCAGATTTTTGCTAACCTGCTTCCGACCAGAATAACTTATTGCCCGATATCGCCCACCTAGAAAGCGCGATCATAAAATATATAGAATTACATTATAAAAGCAAACATTACTTCTATTTACTTTGCGTAATATAATTATTTCCAGTTTCACAAAATACCGATACTCCAGAAATAATTCTAAGAGTATCTACTGAAAGTATATTCCTGTTTCATAATTAATACTGAATTAAGTTGTAATATTATTTTGATGCACCGTCTACATGCAGTATTTTGATAACGTATGGACCGTATTTTGAATTTAAATCAAGTGAGTTTGCACGAAAAAACATTTTTTTTGAGTGTGTAGAATATAAGTAGGTGTAAATGATATGCTACTGGAATTTAATGAACATTGTGTGTCGATAAAAAAATATTTGAATGATGTAGAAAGATTTTTATCTTTTATATTGGTTGAAAAATACTGTTTTGGGAAAATTCTTACTGGAACGGCACTGATGAAACACTACCGCATTGCTACTGGTGTTTTGGTGCTGCGTACTAAAGAATGCGCATAAAAAAAAGGATGTAGACGTATGTGAAATGGCTGATTATGCATCTCGAATACACTTCATCAAAATATATTTGAAATAACTTGCTGGTTTTTACTACTTTATTTAAAATCATTACGAATGTAGCAAAACTTATTATATTATGATAAAGAAATTAGACACAATTCAATAAATTGTCTTATCAATTATATTTTTTTTTGCTTGTCAACAACTATTGCTAAGCAACTCAAAAACAAGACTACAAAAGTAAAATTTAAATCCTACAGTATGAGTGAGTGAGTTTATGACATACTGATATTGTATTAATGTGTAGTAAGAAATATGTATGCATATTTTTGTTGGTATAAATGTTGTAACGTTGCGCAATAGTAGAAAATTGAATGCATGTTCAAGGGTAAATACGTTGGAGGTTATTGAATTGCGCGGAAAGAGGAATCGCCCACGTGAGATATTTTCCTGAGTTAGGTTCTGAATAATATACAGAGCGAATATGATTACGGATAATGGCTTTTCCGATAAGTTGTGAGTGTAAGAAAATTCAAGTTGGCTACGTTTATTTCACATCTTTTGCGTCTTGTTTCGTTTACAAGATTACGACCCGGCAAAGAAACGCAGTAGATACTCGTCCGCGATAGGTGGGTTGCGGTTTTGACGCGAAAACATTGTGATGTTTTGGAAATCTGGTGGGCAGGGGTACAAAAGCGAGAGCGTAGTAAAAGTGAAAGAGTTGCTCGGAATCACAGCTTATTGAACTAAGGCGAGACCGTGCGCGAAAATCATAAGAGCTTTTAAACCGGTCAGTGATGGTGTTTGTTTGTAAACAGTTAAAACGCGAAGAAGTATGAATTGAAAGAAAATAATAGCGGTTTTCTTTCAAGAAATTTAAAAAGTGCTAAGGCAGATTTAAAAAATATAGTAAATATTTGGTTAACAGTGTTCAATAAATAAGCGTGAGAGTCAATAAAGAAACTGGAACTAACCCTTTAATAACAACAATTATATCATGTGCCTAAAGCAATATACACTCACACACACACGCACACACTCACACGCACACACGTACATACGGACACCAGCATACAATATAACGCAACGATTAACAAACACAAACAAACAACACGCACGCAAGACACGAACAAAAATAACGCAAGAAAACGAAAAAAAAAATAATATATATATATATATACGCTCATATAGTAATTATTGTATATATATATATAATAGAAAAAAAAAAAAAAAAAAAGAAAAAATATAAAAAAAAAAAATAAAAATAATAAAAAAATAATAAAAAAAAATAAAAATAAAAAAAAAAATATAAAAATAATATATAGAAAATATATAAATAATAAAATAAATATAAAAAAAATATTAGAAAATAATAAAATAAGATATAATACCAAATAATAAAATAATAAATAAATAAAAAATAAAAAAAGAAAAAACAAAATAAGAAAAAAAAAATAAAAAAAACAAAAAAAACATAAAAACAAAAAAAAAATAAAACATAACAAAAAAAAAAAATAAAATATAAAAAAAACAAACATACACATAAAAAAAAACACACAAATAACAAAAAAACAAACACAAATAAAAATAAAAAAATAATAAATAATAAATAAAATAAAAATAAAATAATAATAAAAATATAAATAATAAAATATAATAAAATAATATATAATATAATAATATATAATAATATATATAATATATAAATAAAATAAAAATAATATATAAAAAAAATATAAAAAATAAAAAAAAAATAAAAATATATATAATAAAATATATATTAATATAAACATATATATAAAAAAAATAAAAACACACACAATATAAAAAAAAACACATATAAAACAACACAAAAAAACACATATAAAACAACAATACACACAAAATAAAAATATAAAATAATATAATAATACATATATATAATAATATATAAATAAATAAAAAACACACAATAAAAATAACACAAAACAAAAAACAAAAAAATAACACACACACACAAAAAACACACACACAACACAACACAAAAATAAAAACAAAAATAAAAAAATAAAACAACAAATAAAATAAAAAATAAAAACACACATATAATATATATACATATATAATATATATAAAACTATATATAAAATAATAATACAATATAATAAAATATAACAAAATAAAACACACAAAAAAAAAAAAAAAAAAAAAATAAAAAACACAAAAAAAAATAACAAATATAATATAAAAAATAACATACACACAACACACAATAACACACACACACAAACAAAAATAAATATAAATAAAAAAATAAAAAAAATATAATAAATAAAATACACAAATAAAAATAAAAAATAAAAATAACACACAAAAAACAACAACAAAAACACATAAAAAAAAACAAAAATACAATAAAATAAACACAAATAAATAAATAAAAAATAATATAAAAATAATAAAAACATAAATAACACAAAACACATACACAAAAAAACAAAAAAAAAAACACACAAACACACACACACACACAAACACATATACAAAACACAAAAAAAAACAAAAACAACAAAAATACAATAAAAATATAAAATATAAAAAAAAATAATAATAAAAAACAAAATATACACATAAATATAATAAATATATAAATAAAAATATATATATATACAAAAATAAAAATAACACAAAACACACACAACACACACACACACACACACACACACACACACACACACACACACACACACACACACACACACACACACACACACACACACACACACACACACACACACACACACACACACACACACACACACACTGTAACAACCTTTTTTTTGTGGTTGTATTAAAAAGTACATTAATTTAAGAATCGTTCATCTATTTGGCATATTATTAGAGAAGTTTTTAATTATTTACATGTAGAATTGAGAAAGGCAACTTAAATTGCATTTTCTAGAACATATATTTTGGTGTAATATTACATAAATAGTTTTAGTTCCCTTTCTTAAAAAAAATTGGATTTATATTATTGTACTCGCGCAAGCGTGAAGATTTTTAGAAATAATTAGTTATTCTGAAAGCTTTTTGTAATTCACTTAATGCTGAATGTTAACAGCAATAAGCATGATTTTTACTTAATTTTTTTATATTTTGGTGCCATCAGAATTTTGGTAGTTACTTATTTTTTTTCTCATTATAATTAAAACTAAAGCCTTTGCTTTTTTTTAGGCACTTTATTACTTTTAAGTACTTACTTTTCAAGTATGCACTTTTATTTTTATAAGTACTTTTTTACGTACTTTTTATTTTTGTACTACTTTTAAATACGCATTTTTAATCACTTAATTTGTATACTTAATAATCTTTAATGGCACGTATAAGTCAATATTTATTATATTTTATTTATATGGCAAGTTTTACTTGAGTTACCTTTACAACGCAAGTTCTACATACTTTTACAATAAATTTGAATTAAACTTCAAGAAATTCATATTGGATAACTAAGCAAGACATTGATTCTGCCATATGAACCATTCTGTTCATAGTACCTGTAACAGTGTATATACAGAACCGTTAAAAGGTAAAGTTTTTTATAATTTAGTTTATGACTTCTGAATTTTTTTTTTCAAACATATATTAAATAAACTTATGTATAACTTGTTATTTTATTTTCATTGGTGTTAATTGTTTATAGTATTCAATAACTAGGTTTTGTTGTTCCTAGATAGATATATAAAAAGAAAGAAAGACAACATGGCGCTCGAGAATTTATTACTTTTTTCATAATTTTTTGATAACATTTTTGGAATTAAGTGAAAATAATCAAGCAGAAAAGAAGCAACTAGCATTTCAGGTAGGTTAATTAAACTATTTATTAGAATCCACCCTTACATTCATCTACCGATGATCCGACGGCAGTAGCGATTATTAAAAGGTAATTTTTTATATTAATTAAATTATTTGATTAATTACGAATGGTATATTACATCATCGTTTTTTTATTTAATGTTATAAGTTGGCCCAGTTTTAGTGTTTATATACTTGGAGCCGCTATTAATGTTACAATTTGACGCCTTTTAATAATTGTTGTTATACTTTGGCTTAAGTTAAGGTTATACTTTGGCTTAAGTTAAGGTTATACTTTGGCGCCCGAGCAGGGACCTTGATTCTTATTACATTGAAATTTATTGCTTATTTGATATTTTAGTTACATTTGTTTTAATACAATTTGGGGCCAGAAAAAGGGATATGCTGATGTTTCAATGCTAGTTATTCTCACTTGTGTTTGTTTATTTTTTGATTGTTTTTATGTTAAGAGTAGACAGAATTTTATTAAGGAGTGTTACGATTTAGGTTACGCTTG
The DNA here is from genome assembly GCA_036346205.1 of Vesta saturnalis. Taxonomy (NCBI): domain Eukaryota; kingdom Metazoa; phylum Arthropoda; class Insecta; order Coleoptera; family Lampyridae; genus Vesta; species Vesta saturnalis. The sequence continues at coordinate 368,670 of JARFJB010002412.1, read as the reverse complement.
GTTTTTTATGTGTTTCATTATTGATTGTGTTATATAATATTTTTACGATGTCAAATTTTAATTATTTAGTTGATGTTTTATATATTGATGAGTTATATTAATCGAATTAAAATTTCGCAATGTAAATGGAGCAGAACGGTTAATTGTGGAAGAGAAGCGTAAACTTTTTAGACGACTATTAAATGCAGAAAAGATCAATCCAAATTTATTTGATTCATACCCGAAGTGCGAAATAAATCAAACAGTAGAATTGGAATTATTGAAGGAAAAGTTAAATCATATTCAGTCTTCAATTAAACTTTTTAAACATAAGCCCTCGAAATCAGAATATCTTAGGCTACACACACGTTTAATTCATATTTTGAAACGCTTGAATTACATTACTTTTGATAATGAATTTTTATATTTACGTGACCAATTGTTGACTTTATGTAACGAATCGTTAGAATTAATTGAATCTATAAATGAAAATATTGAATTAAATAATGATGTTTCAAATTTAGATACTTCTAATATTTCGATGTCACCTAATGACCCTGTTAATACTTCAGTTAATATTCCTACAGAAGATTTTTCCAAGTTAATTAATAACTTACAGATTTCTAAAGGTTCTGTTCCTGTATATAAATTAAATTTAAAGTTTAATGGTAGTGAGAAAGAAGTTTTTACTTTTATTCAAAGATGTGAGGAGCTAATGATTGCTCGAAATATTTCTAGGAAGGAGTTGCTTTTATCAGGTGTTGATTTATTTGCAAGGAAAGGTTTAGTTTGGTATAGGGCAATTAAACCGTTTCTACAAACTTGGGATGATCTTATTACTAAATTAAAGAGTGACTTTTTACCGGAAGGACATGACGAAGTTTTGTTAGATGATATTAAAAATCGTAAACAGGCTTTTGATGAAATTCCAACCCTTTTTATTTCTGAAATGGTTAATTTATTTTCTCAATTAGAGATTCCTCCTTCGGAAGGTGAACAATTAAGGATTATAATGAAAATTTACAACCTTGGTTTGCTACTCAATTAGCCTTTGTTAGTGTAAATGATATTTTCATTTAGTAGAGTTGTAAAAATTACAAGTGAAAGCTCAGAATTCTAAATTAAATTTAATTCTTATTCAGATTCACAAAGACAATCTGATTATAAGCCTTCTTCGGCAGTGAAACAAAATATTAAAACTAAGGTCCATTTTTCAGGTATTAAACCAAAAAATATGAATTCTACTTTTACTGCTACAAAAATTAATACAGCTAAGTCTTCAACAACATGCTTTAAATGTAGACATACCTTCTAGACCTGTGATAAGGGTGATGATAGAATCTTTTGTTTTAGATGTGGTTATTCCAATGTTACTTTTTCTAATTGTCCGAGGTGTAAATTTTCAAAAAACTGGTAAAAGGAAAGTGTTCCGTTAGTCGACACATTTCTTATGATTTTTCAGAGGCTGACAAGCATGTTTTTAACGAATGGTTGATTACTGTTAAGGAATTTTTTGGAACTTCGAAAAATTGTTCTAAATTTGTTGAGAAGAATGGTGATATTAGACCTTTTATTAATGTTAGGATTTTTAATGAGAATTTTATTGCTTTATTAGATAGCGGAGCTACCGTAACAATTTTAGGTAAGCCTGCTTTGTATTTGATTGATAAATATGATTTAAAATTAAATAGGAATTCGCCTTTTTCATCATTGGTTATTGCTGATGGTTCTTCACAATCCATTTTGGGAGTGTTGATTTATCTTTGACTATTAATGGTATTACTAAAACTATTTCTGTTATTGTTTCTGAATTTATTACTACTGCAATTACTTTGGGGTAGATTTTTGTCGTTTATTTGAAATTAAAGCTGATTTTGGTGAAAATTCTTTTGTTGCAAACTCTGCGGAGACAACTTTTTCTATGATTAAGAGTATTGATAATCTTAATAATAATCAAGTTTTTGAATTAAATCAAGTTATTGACCTTTTTAAAACCTTATCAACTTCAAAGTTAGGTAAGACAAATAAAGTTTTTCATTCAATTAATACTGGTGATGCAGTACCAATTAAACAACGTTATTTTCCATTATCTCCTGCTATGTTGGAGCATGCGAACAGAGAAATTGATGATATGTTAGAGCAAGGAATTAACCCAGTTCTTCTCCTTGGAATTCTCCAATGGTTTTAGTTAAGAAGAATTCAGGTGATTTTAGAGTTTGTTTTGATGCTAAGAAATTAAATTCTGTTACAAAAAAAGATGCTTACCCTTTACCATTTTTAAATGATATTTTGGATAAATTAAGAGATGCTCGTTATTTAACTTCAATTGATTTAAAGAAAGCTTTTTGGCAAATTCCTTTAGACGTTGAGAGTTGTGAAAAAACTGCTTTTACTGTTCCACGTAGAGGATTATTTGAGTATAGCGTTATGCCCATGGGACTTACAAACGCACCCAGTACATTACAACGATTTATGGATTCCATTTTAGGACATGATTTATCTCAATCAGTTTTTATTTATTTAGACGATATTATTGTTTTTTCAAGTACTTTCAAGGAACATGTTGATATTTTAACGGAAGTTTTTAAAAGGCTTAAGGATGCCAATTTAAATATTAATTTAGATAAATGTGAATTTTGTAAACCTCGTTTATCATATTTAGGCTTTGTTATTGATAAGAATGGTCTTCACATCGATCCTTCAAAGGTGGAAGCTATTACTCAATTTCCTCAACCACATACTTTTACAGAAGTTAAACGTTTTATTGGAATGTGTTCTTGGTATAGACGTTTCATTCATGATTTTCCACAATTTTAGCTCCGATTAATAATTTATTGAAAGGTAAGAAGAAATCTCAGAAAGTTTTATGGAATGACGAAGCGAATGATTCATTTTAAAATTAAATCTTTATTAGTTGATGCTCCTATTTTAGCGAGCCCTGATTTTTCTAAAACATTTTATTTACAATGTGATGCATCTAATTGCGGAGTTGGATGTGTATTAACACAAGGAGTAGGAGAGGAGGAAGTTGTTATTGCTATGGTTCTGTACTTTAAACAAAGTTGAGCAAAATTATTCTATTACAGAACGTGAGTTACTTGCAGTTATTTTTGGTATTCAAAAGTTTAGACCTTATATTGAAGGTACCCATTTTAAAGTTATTACTGATCATCATTCATTGATTTGGCCCAATAATTTAAAAGATCCTTCTGGTAGATTAGCCAGATGGACTGTTAAACTTCAACAATTTGATTTTGAAGTTATTCATCGTAAGGGTAAATTAAATGTAGTTCCTGATGCACTTTCTAGAGCACCTTTGGAAGTTAGTTCTTTAGAATTTTCTGTTGTCGATTTAGACGATTGGTATAAGAAAATGTTAGCCAACATTTCTAAAAATCCTGAATTATTTCCTGATTGGAGAGTTGAAGATGATAAACTCTACAAATTTATTTCTAATGATTTAAACATCGAATCGAATTTAGTGGAATGGAAATTAGTTGTTCCGAAATCTTTAAGGAAACATATTTTACGAAAATTTCATGATGATCCTACATCATCACATTTTGGGGTTTTTAAAACTTTTTCAAAAATTAAAGAATTTTATTACTGGCCAAAAATGAAGTCATCTATTTCGAAATATATTAGGAATTGCAACGTTTGTAACCGAAGCAAGTCTTCACAATTTAATCATTATGGTTTTATGGGTAAAGAGAAAAATGTTTCTTATCCTTTTCAATGTGTTTCTATTGATTTAGTGGGTCCTTTTCCTAGATCGAAGAGTGGAACCACAGTTTTATTAGTTGTTTGTGATTGGTTTACTAAATTTACTTTGATTCACCCTATGCGCAGTGCTACTGCTAAAAGTATTTGTCAATATATTGAGAATTATGTATTTCTAGTATACAGTGTTCCTCAAATTTGTATGGTGGACAATGGTCCTCAATTTGAAAGTTCACAATTTAAAAATTTAATGAGTTCTTATAAAGTTCAATCCGTTTGGTTTAATGCAAGTTATCATCCACAAGTAAATTTTGTTGAGAGAGTTAATAAAGTAGTAGGTACTGCGATTAGATCTTATATTCAAGATGATCACAAGGATTGGGATGTTGAAATTCACAAAATTGCGCATGCTATTCGTAACGCTGTTCATGAGTCTACATAAATTTTCACCTTCCTTTTTGGCGTTTGGTCGGACAGTTCCTATTTCTGGAGATTTTTATGGTCGACTAAAGGATTTCAAAGAGGATGATTTATTTATTACTAACCGTGAACAATTAGTTCAAGATTTAAATGAACTTTCGCCCATTTTTAAACATGTTAAACAAAATTTACATGCAGCTTACGAAAGAAATTCAAAATCTTACAATTTGCGACGTCGTCCGTTGAAATCAAATGTTGGCGATTTGGTTTGGAAAAAGAATTTTACTTTATCTGATGCGACTAAAAATTATAGTCAAAAGTTAGCTCCAAAATTTATTGAAGCAAAAGTTATTGAGGTGGTAGGTCCAACTACGTACCGATTGGCCACCCCTATTGATAATAAACCCTTAGGTGTTTTTCATGTTAAGGATTGAAAACCACATTAGTTCTTATTTTTTCGTATTCTTTTAATTATTTTTCTATTTTAGTATTTTTACATTCTGGTTTTCTTATTTATATTTTTAATTATTTTGATAATTTTTCAAAATAATTTTATTTTGTGCTTATTTCGCACATTATTTTATTTTTTATATTGTTGCGGCTTTGCAAACCACTTATTTTTTTTTACATTTGTTAGCATGATTTTTGCTACATTTGTTTAGCACGATGGTTGATATTTAGATCCCATTGTGCGATTGAATTGCCCACTTTGTGGGACATTAGTTCTCAGGCAGATTATCTTCCTTTATTGGATTTACAATTTGCTATTGTTACAATAGTAAAATTGAAGATAACTATTTTGAGTTTACCTCTGATCGTTAATTTGACGTGTAAAACTCATAACCATGGATAAGAAAACTAGTAATGCTTCTATACATTTTTATTTTTTGATTGATTTAGTTATTTTGTTTTTCCTGATTTGTGTAGTGTTACTATTCTTGGACGGTGCTTGAGGACTTCGGTTCGCCTCGTGTCAACCTCGATTATTTCACTTCCTGATTATGACGTTTTGGTAGTTTTAGGAGGGGGTTGTTGTGTTCGTAAGAGTGCATCATCTTTCTCTTAGCGATCTCACCTAGATTTCGAATTATTTATAAAATGTGCGTGTTAGTTAGGGTATGTTGGGTCTTGGACGATGACTGTGGAACAACATGAAACCTGAATCTCGTGAAGGGTAGAGTGGCCTCTCTTGTTCTCCACGACGAAGCATCCTGAGCTAATTTGCCATGAAAATAGTCGTATCTTGGGTTTACCGATTTTGACTCACTTATCGAACGTGACAGTGGTAGTTGTGTTATGTACCTAGGAGGCTTGGTTTGAGACCACCGGGGTAGGGTAATTGAACCGCTCTCTCTCGACCTCAAGTCTCGCGATTATTTATTGTTAGTCTGAAAGGATTTTTTTCTATTTTTATACTCGAGTAGAGTGGCGTTTAGCCTTGATTTTTATGAAGTGCACGATGACCGTTTCCGGGTTCTCTGCCCACTGTCCCTTCAGGTCATGGTAGGTTACGGTTTCCGTTCGTTTTTACCTTAGAATCAAATTTTTTACCGGATACTCATTTTGCTCTTCTGATGGTGGTTTGCTTCACTAACCCCACCAGTTAAAGTTTTTACTTTATTTAAGGTTTCGGGTCCTTGATTCTCGACTAGTGGCGTGTGCGGGTGGTAGCGCGTCATTAGCTTTTTGGTTTGCGAGGGTCTTTCCTGACCAACGTCACCACATTTTCCGTACTTCGTACATTTTCTTGTTATTTTTCAATATTGCTTATATTTTAATTAGTTTAACATTTTGTATTTTTTAAATTTAATAATTTCATTTATTAGCTTAGTGTTTGGAATCTCCGCTTTGGTGATCTCCGAGTCCAAATTTTAGGAGGGTGTAACAACCTTTTTGTGGTTGTATTAAAAATACGTTAATCTAAGATCATTAATTTATTTGGCGTAAAATTAGAAAGTTTTTAATTATTTACATGTAGAATTGAGAAAGGCAACTTAGCATTTTCTAGAACATATATTTTGGGTGTAATATTACATAAATAGTTTTAGTTCCTTTCTTAAAAAAAATTGGATTTATATTATTGTACTCGCGCAAGCGTGAAGATTTTTAAGGGGAATACACTTGAGTTATTCGGAAAGCTTTTTTGTAATTCACTTAATGCTGAATGTTAACAGCAATAAGCATGATTTTTACTTAATTTTTTATATTTTGGTGCCATCAGAATTTTGGTGGTTACTTATTTTTTTTCTCATTATAATTAAAACTAAAGCCTTTGCTTTTTTTTAGGCACTTTTATTACTTTTTAAGTACTTACTTTTCAAGTATGCACTTTTATTTTTTTATTAAGTACTTTTTTTACGTACTTTTATTTTTTTAAGTACTTACTTTTTAAGTACTCACCTTTTTAATCACTTAATTTGTATACTTAATAATCTTTAATGGCACGTATAAGTCAATAGTTTATTATACTCTTATTTTATATGGCAAGTTTTACTTGAGTTACCTTTACAACGCAAGTTCTACATACTTTTACAAATAAATTTGGCGAATTAAACTTCAAGGAAATTCCATATATTAAGGATAACTAAGCAAGACATTGACCTCACCATATGAACCATTCTACTTCATAGTACCTGTAACAGTGTATATACAGAACCGTTAAAAGGTAAAGTTTTTTTATAATTTAGTTTATGACTTCTGAATTTTTTTTTCAAACATATATTAAATAAACTTATATAACTTGTTATTTTATTTTCATTGGTGTTAATTGTTTATAGTATTCAATAATTAGGTTTTGTTGTTCCTAGATAGATATATAAAAAAAAGAAAGACAACATGGCGCTCAAGAATTTATTATTTTTTTCATAATTTTTTGATAACATTTTTGAAATTAAGTGAAAATAATCAAGCAGAAAAGAAGCAACTAGCATTTCAGGTAGGTTAATTAAACTATTTATTAGAATCCACCCTTACATTCATCTACCGATGAGCCGACGGCAGTAGCGATTATTAAAAGGTAATTTTTTATATTAATTAAATTATTTGATTAATTACGAATGGTATTTTACATCATCGTTTTTTTATTTAATGTTATAAGTTGGCCCAGTTTTAGTGTTTATACACTTGGAGCCGCTATTAATGTTACAATTTGACGCCTTTTAATAATTGTTGTTATACTTTGGCTTAAGTTAAGGTTATAACACATACACGCACACACGCAAACATGCACACTCGGACACACGCACACGCGCTCACATGCACGCACGCATGCACGCACGCGCGCAAAAACGTACAATCACAAAAATACACGCTCATACATACACAGGAACACATACACGCACAAACGTATACACGCACGTACGCGTATTCGAACACGCACATGCGCTCACACGCACACTCGCACGCGTGTACATACGCACAATCACAAAAGTACACGCTCATACGCACACAAGAACACATACATGCATACTCGTACACACGCACACAAGCAGACACAATACACACACACACACACACACACACACACACACACACATCGACACATAAACACGTACGCACTCAAACACACACTCACGCACGCACACACGCAACGTCGCTCACACCCACTCACGCTTGCATGCGTACACTCACCAACGTATATACGCACACCCACACATACGACACACACGCATACAATAACACACTCACGTGCAAACAAGGAAACACGCACACACGCATTCAACTAAAATCCCACGCACACCCACAAACTCACTAAAACTCGCAAACACACACGAACACATACGCACACACACATACATGCACATTCGCACGTACGCACTCACGTACAGACACACGCAAGCACACACGCAAACACGCATATACGCATACACGCAGACACGTACTCACGCACCCACACACACACACACACACGCATACGCGTAGACACGCAAACACGCACACAAGCACAGACGCATAGACACACACAGGTGCAATCACACGTTCACACACACGCACACAGGAACACACGCACACAGGAACACACGCACACAGGAACACACGCACAATCGCACATTCGTACACACACACACACGGACTGACGCACACTCATACTCACATTCATGCTCACGTACACACGCATATACGCTCATCCACAAACAGGCACACACTCACACACTCAAATACGCACACACACGCTCACACGCACACAGGTACACACGCATACAGACTCACACGCACACGCACACACGCACACACGCACACACGCACACACGAACACACGCATACGCACACACACGCACACACGCACATACGTACACACGAACACACGCACACACGCACACACGCACACACGCACACACGCTCACACGCACACACGCACACACACAGACACTCCCATGCTCATGCGCAAACACGCACACACACACAAACAGACACACGTACACACGTAGAGTCGCACACACGTACACACTCGCACATGCACTCACGCGCCGTCGCACACACCCGCTCACGCTCGCACGTACACACGCACACGCACACACGCATGCGCACACACGCACGCGTGAACACACTAACGCGCACACACGCATGCGTGCACACACATACACGTATACACGCAAACACGCAAATACTCACACACGTACTCACGTACACACGCTCCCACTCACACAAGCATACACGCACACACGCGAACACGCACGCTCGCACACACGCACAGACGCATAGACACACACTGGCGCAACCCCACGTTCGCATACACGCTCAATACCATACACACATTCTCGTACTCACGTACGCACCCCACATCGCGTTATTATTATTTTTACAACACTGATTTATTTCCCGAACAATCAACGACGGATGCGGTTAAAAGACTTTCGACAAATGTTGCTAACTTTCCATAACTTGAAAAGGTGGTTTAGTAAGTGGCCCTTCCGCTTTTATCAAAGAAAGTATTATGGATAATTTGAAATGTAGTTTTACACATTTTTTATTTTCTGCAATAAAGTGTGGAGTGTGGTTTTCTACATGTATTTGTAAATTTTTGACCTGAATTCGGCTGTTTGCGAATCCCTTAATTTATTTATAATTTTATCCCATTCGAATAGCATCCGCTGATAGGTTATGTTAAAGGAATGTTTTCTTCCGTTTGCATGTATGCTTTAAACTATATAGTACACATACGTAAATATTGGTTACATTAATTTTTTTACTTCTTGCTTATTCTGATCTATCATGCTTTTTTCCGTAATATGGAAGTTAGGTGTAAATATCATAAATACTTTAAATGAAACATAATAGTAGTATATTTAAGTCTATAATTTCATATAAATTCATTTCTACAGCAATGTAGAGGAAGTTACTCCTTCCTTTCTTTCCTGATTCGACGTGTTACGTAACGACGCATCGCATCTAATTTTATCGCTTAAAATAATGTTACTTATTTTCGCCAAATCCAAATTTGTCTAATAACAAAATCTTTCATGCTGTGTGCGACGGTGATTTAATTGGTGTGATTAAAGACATTCCCTGGTTCTTCGGACACCATCGGTATTTACATAATAGTCCTAAAAACCTTCGACATCCACAAGCGACTCAACAGTATCTTTTACAGTTTGCATTTTTAAAGGTTTATAGATTTCACGCAACCAATATAGACAGAACTAGTGGTTATACAAAAATTGATAATTTATGTCAAAGTAATATATTGCAGACCATCCTCAGATTTAAAACAAATAAATTTTGAAACTAATACTGTTTAAACTTTAAGCATTTATTTGATTGAGTTTTACAAATATTCTCGCTTCTAGACATTTGTACAATTTTCAAAATGAGATTAAAAGATTCAGTACGAGATAGTAATGAATAAATCATGCTTCAGCGTTGTTTGACTTTATCAAGCCTGCTGCGAGTTTTATAGCGCAGTTTAATAAATACTATTAATCTATTTGAAATATTACTTAAAGAAGTACTTTAGGCGTAATCTTTTCTTGCTTGTTTTTAAACACACTTACAACAACATAAAAACTGTAAGCTGAAAACTTGTTGATTGTTAGTTGCGATATGGAATACTGGAAAGAATATCTCACCACCGCTAATTTTCGCTTTTTCTTTTTCATGTACCTTCTTTCATATTATATCAGTCATCGCGTTAAAGGTTTCTTTTAATAAAAGTAAATGTCACTGCTTAAGATTAAGATATATAGAAAACGAACAAAGCTATGGCGTTAAGCAACGGAATATGCCCTTTATTCAACTATGTAAGAATTGTAACCATGCAAAATTGGTAATTACATCAGAATAATTAGTTTTAGAACATTTAATACTATTTTATAAAGAAATTTTAATTTGCACTAGCATTTTAATGCGTTTGAAACGGTGGATTGAAAACACGTATATGAATAAGCTTTGGCTTATGTATGTCAAATACATCAAATTATTTTCAATGCATATAGCAGACATACTTATACAGAAAAGCAGAAATCGAATTTTCCCATCCTTAGCCTGGTAGAGGACCAACTTTCCTGACCAATAGTATTTAAGTAGTTCGTTATTACTCCGCAGCAAAAAGCACATGTTATTACCAGATTAGAAGCTACAATTTGCATTTACTCTATTGGAAATATTTCCGATTGATCTAGTATGTATAACCCTTTGAAAGACTGTCTCTATTGGAAGCTAGCAAACCTTACTTTAGCTAAGCTCCAATGTATTCTGATTTTCTTTCAAAGATGTGTATTATGCTATCGGATACTATACAAAATAGCTGCCATATTGTGTTTATTAATCTGTTAGAATGGCTGAGCTTTGTAAGTTATTTTCGCTTATTTTAATAAAAGTTTACTTTAATTTGCCTCGGTCTTGATCAACCGGTCTTTAATTATATAAAAATAGGGGTTGTTCGTTAGTACTAGGTTTTATCACTGTAAGCAGGTTCGTCCACACCGAGCAATACTCTTGTAAGGGTTTTAGGCGTATATTATTCCTATATTTATAATTATAGATATTCACACTTAAAACTAACTTTCAAATAAAGCAAAATAAGCAAACTGAACGGTATTTTAAATAAGCAACCAAATTAAATAAATCGCTTCAATTGGAATAGGACTTTCATTTACTAAAGTATAAACCATTGTAAAGTAATATCTTTCGCCATCTTTCTGCAAGATCTTCAATGCTACGACCGTACCATGTAGTATCTTTGGAATTAAGGAATTCTCGGCATGCAGCTTCAACTTCCACAACACTTGTAAAATGCCGTCCACGAAGGAAGTGCGCCATCGATCGGAATAAGTGATAATCGGAAGGCGCAAGGTCCGGGATATAAGCTGGATGAGGAAGAAGCTCCAAATTCAATTCCTTAATTTTTTGTTGCGCTTCAGCTGCAGTGTGAGGTCTGGCGTTGCCTTGTTTCAGCATTGTCCATCCTCTGTTCACCAATCCAGGGTAACGCCGACTTAGAGCATCATGCATCCTATCCAACAGTTGACTGTAGAGGTTAACATCAATCGTCTCCCATCAGGAACCAACTCAAACTGAATATCCCCTTTAAAATTCCACCATACACAAAGCATAACCTTCCTTTGGAACCTTTCTCGTTTGCGAACCGGCAATGCAGGTTGTCCAACAGTGCTCCACTGATTTTCTGTGCTAGGATTATTGAAGTAAATACACTTTTCATCGCAAGTAACGATCTGTTTGAAGAAACGTTCATCACAAACCTGAACTCGCCTTTCTGCTATTACCGGCGTTAAGTCGTACGAAACTTCTCTACAGCGTCTATTGGCTTTTCCAAGTTGATGCAAAAGGCGCCTTACGGTTTCATTGGAATACTCAAGTTCTGTGGACAACTTACGGTTACTTGTCGATAGATTTGCTTCAACAACATCTCGAAGTTCAGCGTTACTTAACGAGTTGGGCCTAGCAGAACCTTGTTTGTAAATTTTCAAAACCAGCGCTGCGCCGTACGAATGTTCAGTATTCCTACCCCTTCCACTTCGCATATTTTTGTAACTGCGGCCGCTGCAGAAACTTTTTGTTTCCAATAATAACGCAACAGTACCAAAATTTCGTATTTTTCGTCAGCCATTTTGACGTTTATTGCTAGTTAGAAACAAAAGAATATCAGAAGACATTCGCCTGCTTAATTAGCTTTTAACACTGCATAGCATTAACATATAAAATGTTTTCTAGATAGAAGTAGAAGGGCTCAACAAGAAACTCTAAAAAAACGACGTTTTTGATGGGACACCCTAATATATTGTTGCATTTTAGTTAAAATAATTTATTTAAAATAAATTACTATTTTTATAGCCGGACCTGTCGGGTAACTATCGCGGGCAAAATTATTTACAGTTATTATCATGGTGTGCGTCAATATGATAGCAAGGGTAACGCTGTTTATACCTGTTTGGAGGTCAACTAGAAAAATAAATCCTCTTAAAGGGATTATTTTATACAGAATACGCTTTTAAATTGCATTTATAAAAAGCAACTTTTACGGTCTAATATTTACAAATTTAGAATTAAAGGCAACTAACTAATTTGAAAGTGTTTTCTTAACTGTATACAGGATAATCCTAATTACGGTGCATTAATATATTTCTAATTACTCTGAGTAATTAGCGAAAGTTTTAGTAAAATAGAGTTGATCGTGTTTACAAGTGACTAAACTCGTTGGTATTGAAAATGGACACTTTTGTATTGTATTCTGAGTGCGGACTACGGGTACGCTTAGTAGCTCGATTCTGGATTCGACAGCGTTAAATCTAGCTGCCTGTGGTGGCTCTAGGTCGGGGCTGGTTTTTTAATGACAATGGTGTTGCATTTATAAAATGCAACTTTTATGGTCTAATATTTACAAACGTACAATTAAAGGAAACTAACTAATTTCTACAGGGTTTTCTTAACTATATACAGTATAATCTTAATTACGGTGCATTAAGATATTTCTAATTACTCACTATAAGTGACCGTGTAAGAAAGCGGTTTATTACGTTTAGCGAGATTGAAATGCAAATACTCACTGTTACGTACTGGGTTCGTAATTTACGAAACTAGGAAACCGAAATACGGTCTAATTGCAGGCGGCTCGCTGCTTTCAACCCGATGGCTTCCTGCACTACGGTTCTTAATATTCTGCCTAGTGCAGGCGTGTTTGTGAGAGTCAGTGTGCGGTGTGTAGGCGGAGAATCAATTATAAGAATCTGGGCAAATACTCGTTATGCTTTTTAGGAGATTGGCAGAATTTAGGCGAGTAACTTTCCATAGAATGGAGTAAATAAAGGATTACATCGGGTGTTTTGCCGCCCTTACGTGAAGTCGTTCATTGGTGTAAGTGTGCTGTTGAATATTTAACTTACATGCAGATGACAGCAGGTTGAGACAGTAATAAACAATGGTGTATAGGATAAGGGCAGGTGGGCCTGGGCTCTCGAAAGAGACCCCGCGGGATGAGAGTGAACAGGAACAGGCTTGAGACCCCAAAGAAACCCAGGGAATGAGTTGAGTTGACCAACGGAAAGTGAACAGAAAGGTAACGGTCTGGGCTCTCCAAGGAGGCCCAGCGGAATGAGAGTCTCTGTAAAAAAAGGAATGGTCACGTATTTCATTCCCACCCCAAGGGGGAGGGCGGGTTTTTTGAGCTTTCCAAGCTTCTTCAGCCATAATCATGGATTCCCAGCACAGATACATACATTAGGTATACATGCATGGTGGGATTAAGGATGGGTGTGGTCAGGAGAAGATGGGAATGAACGGAGTTAGGTTTCTGAGGGGGAAAATACTACCCCAGCATTCGCCTAAGTAGCCGCACATGGTGTGCGTATGTGCAATGATCATACCGCTACATTCAGTGTCTGAAGCGCTTCTCGCGGTTTTATTTAGAATCCGCGAAGGACAGAGACGGCTTCTGGTCGGCCTTCTAATGCCGTGATTGGAGGATAGACTGGCGAAGACTTTGACGTAACAAAACTCTAAACGTTTTTGAATTTCTCGGCGGAGGGGACATAAATTAAATTTGATGATTTCTGTAAATTTTAATTAAATAGGATAATTATCAAATAATTAATCAAAAAAAATTGGCAAACAACAACAAAAGAAGGTAACAAGCATACGGTGAAACCTAGCAGAAAATACCAAAAACAGAGAAAAAGTAATAAACTATGCATTTTCGGCATCTAGTTTTAACTATTTGCCTATTAATTATAAGAGAGTTTAGAAGATTCTAAATACAATTACAGTGTACGGATTATGCACAAATTAGGGTATTTTCCAAACAAATGTGTGTTTATATATATATATATATATATATATATATATATATATATATATATATATATATATACAGGGTGGCCCAAACTCGATGGCCAAAACGAAAACAGCTGATTCCTCTGGCCAAAACGAACAAAAAATTGTTAATACAGGGTGTATCTATTGTTGATGGTTTCCAAGATGTTAACTTATTTTTAATTTTTTCTATTTCGTGGACTTATTTTTTAAATCACGCTGTATCTTCCAAACTAAAAGAGTTACAAGAAAACACATTAGGAGAAATCTGTAGAAGATGAAATTACCTTAAAGAATATTGAATTCATTCAAGACAAACTCATCATTCAACATTTTTAATGACATAATGAATTCAGAAATGATTTTTTTTCAAATCCCAAGACAAATTTCCAAGAGGAATATTTTTCCAATAGAGATGGATTTGATACATGGCCGATAAAGGAAAAACTTCCTTTTTTCATAAGCTTCACAACGATATGAAAAAAACTTACGGTTGACGTACTAATTACTGAATTGTTACAGGAATACACCCCAGGAAAAACTTTTAGAGCATAAAATTACCTTCAAAAATATGGTAGAGTAGATGAGAATTGACGATTTGTCCCTCACTTTTCAATCAATCTGTACATTTACGACAAGAAATACGTCTCCTTTACTGATATCTTTTCATCACCGTAGCAACGACTTGACATTAGTAAGTTAGTTGTCAAAATGTGTTTGCTATTACAGTTTTGCTGATTTCAATACGAGTTCTTTCTGTTGTAGTGATATTGTGATTTAGTTTTTGAGTCGTTCTTGTTCTTGTTATTATTATTGTTCTTGTTCTTGTTCGTGTTTTCCTTCCTGAGTCATGTTTTCAAATGAAGAATGTGCCGATATTCATTATTATTATGGTGTTGCCCAAGGGAATGCGAGTGAGGCTGCTAGACTGTATGCAGCTGCTTTCCCAAGAAGAATTTATCCAGAAAGGAGAGTTTTCTCTAGAGTACACACTGCTCTAAGAGAGAGAGGATCTTTGAGGATCCTAAGAGATCAAGAGGAATTTCATAATGTTCAGAGGATTGACGACGTAATCCAGCATTTCGAAGCAAATCCTGAGACTAGTTTGCGGCGGTCATCCAATGTATTGCAGATGCCACGATAAACAATACGGAGAACTCTTAAGGCTGACGGGAGACGTGCGTATCACGTGACGGGAGTTCAAGAACTTTTAGATGGAGATCTAGGTCGGCGGATTTAGTGTTGGCAATGTTATCTCAATTCAGTTAGGAATGATCGAGATTTCCAAAAAGCAATCTTGTGGACGGATGACGCCACCTTTACAAGGTCAGGCATCTTCAATATCCATAACGCGCACGTCTGGGCACATGAGAACCCACATACTATGAGACCAAATAGCTTTCAACACCAGTTCAAAGTTAATATTTGGGTTGGTTTACTCAACAATCAACTTATTGGTCCATATATTCTGCCAGATAGAGTCAATTCAGTGAATTTTTTGAATGCCCTTCAAGAAAACCTCCCTGAATTGATGGAGGAGGTTTCATTGGCAACAAGAGCAGATATGTGAGTTCAACTTGATGGTTGTCCTGCCCACTACGGAAGAGGTGTGAGAGATTGGCTAAACGAACATTATCCCCAACGTTGGATTGGAAGAGGTGGTACAGTGGCGTGGCCTCCAAGATCTCAGATCTCACTCTTTCTGGATGAATTCTTCTTGGGAAAGCAGCTGCATACAGTCTAGCAGCCTCACTCGCATTCCCTTGGGCAACACCATAATAATAATGAATATCGGCATATTCTTCATTGGAAAACATGACTCAGGAAGGAAAACACGAACACGAACAAGAACAACAATAATAACAAGAACAAGAACGACTAAAAAACTAAATTACAATATCACTACAACAGAAAGAACTCGTATTGAAATCAGCAACACTGTAATAGCAAACAAATTATTAACTTACTAATGTCAAGTCGTTGCTACGGTGATGAAAAGATATCAGTAAAGGAGATGTATTTCTTGCTGTAAATGTACAGATTGATTGAAAAGTGAGGGACAAATCGTCAATTCTCATCTACTCTACCATATTTTTGAAGGTAATTTTATGCTCTAAAAGTTTTTCCTGAGGTGTATTTCTGTAACAATTCAGTAATTAGTACGTCAACTATAAGTTTTTTTCATATCGTTGTGAAGCTTATGAAAAAATGAAGTTTTTCCTTTATCGGCCATGTATCAAATCCATCTCTATTGGAAAAATATTCCTCTTGGAAATTTGTCTTGGGAGTTGAAAAAAAATCATTTCTGAATTCATTATGTCATTAAAAATGTTGAATGATGAGTTTGTCTTGAATGAATTCAATATTCTTTAAGGTAATTTCATCTTCTACAAATTTCTCCTAATGTGTTTTCTTGTAACTCTTCTAGTTTGGAAGATACAGCATGATTTAAAAAATAAGTCCACGAAATATAAAAAATTAAAAATAAGTTAACATCTTGGAAACCATCACCAATAGACACATCCTGTATTAACAATTTTTTGTTCCTTTTGGCCAGAGGAATCAGCTGTTTTCGTTTTGGCCATCGAGTTTGGGTCACCCTGTATATATATATATATATATATATATATATATATATATATATATATATATTTGATAAAAACCAAAAACTACTCCTAATAAACCCTTCCTCTTCGCCGCTGAATTTCTCTCAAGACCTAATCAGCTGCAGAAGAAATGAAAACAAGCTTAAATACAAAATTTGAAACACTTACGTGTTATCGTTCTTCAGTTGTCGTGGATACTAACATTCCTCCACACGCACACACTCGCGCGCACGCATGTATGCATGCATGCGCTAAATACATCCTCAATGTTATGAATGTTGAAAATACAAGAACGGCTATTGTGGTTTTCTGACTTTTTTCAGTTTTAATAATATCCCAATTTTAATATACCTCTAGATTGGATGAAAATGGTTCGTATTGTTGTTTATAAACTACAGGGTGCATAAGTAGTACGTAGAGGGATCGTTCAGTGAAATCTGGGAATGACAAAATTTCCTTCTGATATTATGTGTTAAAGTTAATAAAACCTGGCAACGTGGTCTTAGCAAACTGCTGTTACAGACTTCACTCCTTATGACTAAATGTCGTTACCTAAGTAACGATAATAATTAAGCATTAATGAAAGGTATCAATGGTTTATTTTAGTTGCATAATAGTATATTACGTATCTAGAACAGTAAGGACATTTTACCGATTGAAGATAATTGTCTGAGATCGGTAATCCTTAATGTTCGTGATGCGTATGACGTTTTTTTGCGCGCCTAAATTTCTTAAAAAGTTTTAAATATGTACTTAATAAATAATTATGTGTACCGGGTGGCCAACTAAGAACGGCCGTTGGCCATATCTCAGGAATGGATTATAACACAGGTTCGGGAAAAAAAATTTTATAACAAAAAAGGCCTCGAGAAACGCCTGGAAATTATTTTCAGAATTGTAGGTCCACCGCTAGAGGGCGTATTTGACAGTTAAAATTTTAAAAAGCAAAATTATTCAAAATTTACTCAATTAAGGGGCATATTAAATATTATAATCAGATTCCTCGGCAAATTCTGCATATTTTTTATTTGACAAGTTTTAGTCTATCTCTTCAAATAAGGGTGGGGAGAGTGGAACCTTATTACCAAAAAACGCCTTTAATTCAGGTTCTGCTTGACCGATTTTAATAAACTTGATGTTGTTTGAAAGAGCTTTTGTTAAACAATATAAAATTTGTAAATTTGAAGCAATCTGATTAATAACATAAATGCTAGAGGGCGCTGTTTAATATTTTTTTAATATTGTGTTTTCTCTTTAGAATTTTAAATGGAAGCATAAAAATTTAAGTAGGTCTTTAAAAAGTAAACTAAATTAGTAGTAAAACAGTGAAAACTGCAAGTCGATATCTTTTCCCTATCCTGAGATATCGTAAGAAACAGGTAAATGGCGGGAATTGTTCTTCCAACGTCTAGTAGGCTAGTTCGCGTTAACGGAAATTATAAAATTTAGCCTGGATGAAAAGATCTTACATTGGTCTGCAGTAATTTTAACTGTTATCATACTAATGTTATGGTTGCCGCTAGATTACCTAAATGTAATGCTGTCGCTACTAACATTATTTTTTATCCTTGGTACCTTTTTACTTTACTTTGCCTCACTTAATTATCATGTTGTTAGTTAAAATCTATTCACATAGCATAAGATAATTTCTTTAAATAATTTGGTGTTTTATTGAAACTGGACATAAAATGGCGGCAAATACATTAGTCATGTTGTCACAAGTTAACTTTGATGTAATGACATTTTCGGTATGATAAAAATGAGAAACATACAACGACAAACGGAAAAAATTAAAACATTTTTATCATTATAATACCGAATAAAACATGCATTAATAAATAAGTAGTCACCTGTGTTCTCTTAAAATATTTTGGACGGTGGTTTGACATATACCCAAGTCTCTAGCTATAGCTCTGGTGCTTGAATGAGGGTTAACATTTACATAAGCTAAAACATCAATAACATTTGCCTCTGTTCTACCTCTGCGTTGTCTTCGGTACACAGGAAGATTCACATTTCCAGTAGTACGCACACGGTGTGCGAGTCGGAGAAAAACTCTTCTGCTGTGATGCCGTTTGGGTACTGCAGTGCATACACTCTAGCAGCAACGGTTGCATTTCTCATACATTCAAAATAAACTGCCAACATATCAAATGCTTCTTCATTTGTAAGAATCATTTTGGTACGAAAAGAAAGTCTATTAATGAATAATTTTTGGCATATGCGTGAAAATCATAGCTTGCTTGTTTTCAACAGGGAATTTATTTTATATCTTACATGGCCCTCTTTACTAATTTTGTTGTCATCAGTAAATCGTAATTCATATTTTAAACTGTATTTATTGTTGCTGGGAAAATGTCGGTTTTTATTGATATTTTATGCTTTTGATTTTCTATCGCATCGCTTGAAAACAAATATAACATTCTTATATAATTAAAAAATGTTAGGTTTATCACATTATTATTTTATAATTTGTTCTCATTGTTAGTAGCGACAGCATTACGTTTAGGTAGTCTAGCGGCAGCCATAACATTAGTATGATAACAGTTTAAATTACTGCAGACCAATGTAAGATCTTTTCATCCAGGCTAAATTTAATAATTTCCGTTAACGCGAACTAGCCTACCAGACGTTGGAAGAACAATTTCCGCCATTTACCTGTTTCTTACGATATCTCAGGATAGGAAAAAGATATCGACTTGCAGTTTTCACTGTTGTATTACTAATTTAGTCTACTTTTTAAAGACCTACTTAAATTTTTATGCTTCCATTTAAAATTGTTAAAAGAAAACAATATTAAAAAAATATTGTACAGCGCCCTCTAGCATTTACTTTCCCCCACCCCTTATTTGAAGAGATAGACTAAAACTTGTCAAATAAAGATATGCAGAATCTGTCAAGGAATCTGATTATAATATTTAATATGCCCCTTAATTGAGTAAATTTTGAAGAATTTTGCTTTTTAAAACTTTAACTGTCAAATACGCCCTCTAGCGGTGGACCTACAATTCTGAAAATAATTTCCAGGCGTTTCTCGAGGCCACTTTTGTTATAAAATTTTTTTTCCCAAACTATAATCCATTCCTGAGATATGCCGACCGCCGTTCTTAGTTGGCCACCCGGTACATATGTATATCAGTCTCGTTATATCAAGTTGTCTTAATGTTGTCAGGTTGCGATGACGCACCCTGTATGTAAGATATTATAATGACGTGTATTACGTGTTTTAAGTACGAGTGTATTAAGTTTGAACGAAAAAAAAAATTTTTGTGTGTATGCATAATGTATGTGGGTGTATGATACGCCACTGGAAATGTAGGAGAAATATAATTCAGTATGTAGATACGTGTATTTGAATATTAGAGAGACTTTAGTGTTGGAATAATTAGATTCTGATGAATGTAAATGTGAAGAGAAACTTGTCGATGGGACGATAATGCTTGCCACTGTATTGCTACTGTTTTGCTGCTGTAGGGAATGGAATGTTTGAGGATAAATGAGTAATTTTGGCCAGAAGATGCGAAGTATAAGTGTAGAATGTTTTAGAAAATGTGTAGAGAAAGATTGGGTATGTTTAAGTGTTAATTTCAGAAGGTTTTCGTAATGTTGTGTAATTGTTTTGAGAATATATGTATGTATATGGGATTTGAGACCTTAGACGGTACTTATTTTTGCAAATGTTGCGGAAGCAGATCGAGCGCAGGTTGGAGATACATGTTGAAAGTTGCGTAATGGTCCAGAGTGGCTACTGAATGAATGTAATGACGAAAAATGATTTCTTCATAAAGTAATTGTAAAATTTGTAAGTAAGAACAAATATGGCGATGTATTGTAGTTATGAGCGTGGTTGTACAGATGGTAGTAGCTATCAGCACTAAGAAATTTTGAGTGAATACTATTGGAGAATATAACGCGGAAGGAAGACATGTTTAAAGATGGATGACTGAAGGTATAAATAGGAAAGTCAGGGATTGAGTGAGGGAGTTAAGCTTTTTCGTTTTTGACTGTTGCTTGTGGTGAATGTTGGTAGAAGACGCGCGCGAAGGGTGTGTGATACAATGGGATGGTGTTGGAGTTATATTTGTGAATTTTAATGAGGCAGTAATTGGTTAAACAACTGCGTTACCCGAACCGGGGATGAATCGTAAAAGACATTCATAAATAAAACAATAATAAAATTGAGATTGAAGATAAAATTAGTTTGTGTTTTTCTTCAAGAAAATAATAAGTGCGTAAGCAGATTTGAATAAAGATAACAGTTGTAACGTTAGTAGCGTCAAGTTTAGCTCGTGTTCTGGTAACGAGATTCATTTAAAATTATTTATGGGACCACCTTTTAAGTGAACGAAGTGTTCGTTGTATATTAAGCCAATGTTTAAGTAACGTTATATGACATTGAAAGTTTATTTGTATAAGGGACTAAAATGGTGTAAAGGTTGCTAGAAATTTTTTTAAAGAGGCAACCAAATGTTTACCGTTATTACATGTTTTTGGGAGTAATAACCTCGCATAGTGAACTATTCGCGAGTGCACAGAGGAATAAGCTTTGTTGAGCATTTGTAATGTGCTTCAGGCAATTTTAAGGAGTACAAATGTACTACAAATAATTGATTTACGGAAGAAAGAAGAAAGAAAAGCGTAGGATTAATGGACAATTTTAAGTAAGAAATTAGATTTAAGAATTTTCAGAACTCATTTAAGCCCGATTATCTTTTTGTTTAGTTTATTTGCGTATTGTTTAAATTATTAAGTAGTTTTGAAAGGAAGAGATAATCGTTCTTGAGTCTTATTGTATGGTTTGTTTTAGTAGTAAGAATGCAAAGTGGTATTTGGTGGTTTAACTTTCAACCACGCTGATGTAATTTATGTAGATATTTGTGTTTTTGTTTTATTTTGTGCAGGATAATATATATTTACCGTTGATTGTTATTCTGTTGTATATTTAGCCAGGTATGAAACACAGTTGTAACATTTACTTAATTGGTGATCTAGTTTTGACAATTTTAAAAGTAAGCTTTGCATATTTTAATTTTCAGATTTATGAGCAACCGGAAAGGTTTTATTAGCCAGGTTGATTGCAAAATTTTTCATGCAGTACAATTAAAGTATAATTAAAGACAAGAGTTTTGAGAAATTATACAGGTACGAATGTCAAATACGATTCAGAAGTGTTATAAAAAGTAAGTTAAATTTAAAAGATATCGTTCACGTTAGGAATTTTAAAAATTAATTACCGATCATTGATGAAGAATATTTTATTCATTAATAAGTAGAAAATATAACTGTTGGTTACGTGAATGAATTTGAGTAATAAATTTTATTTTGGAAGTTTTGGTATACGAGGTGTATTCAAAAAGTTTCTAATAACCTGGGTAGTACTAAATATATTTGAGTTTGAGTTGAATTGTTTGGGACGAGTATTTGTTTTAGAACCCTCGTGTAAGAGTTTACTGAGTAAGCACAATCCTACTTTCCACAATCAAGTAGGGTTAATTAACATCCAGCTTAAGACAATTATTTTAGCAAAGTTTCGATTGTGGTGGCGCCTAGAGACATATTTTCCCGGACTGAGCTGTTTGAGTGTAGGTGTAAGGTGTTTGAGCATATTAATCATTCATTTAACTTATTATTTCGACCACGCCCATCTCCCTGTTAGCTGGCTTGGCAACCCGCTTAGTAAGCATACACGACGCCTAGTGCGGTTTGGACGTGTAACAATGTAAAAATTTGTATTTCGTAACAATTTGTAAATAACTGCAGCCATTACAGTTTTTTTTGTGAAAATAACATTGAAAACTAGAATGAATATTTTAAGTGAATCTGAAAAATGTCTTGCACATAATGTAGTAGACTACATATTAAGGATTCATTAGTAAATTTTTATAGGTAGGAATGATAGTAGGAATAGATGGTGCATGTAGACAAGAAGAGTTATATAATATAAAAATAGAACGTGATGGATTAATTATTGTAAAAATACCCCAAACGAAGACAAATATTCAGCGATCATTTCTTGTTATTAACATAGCACATGATAAAGTTAACTATTTGGACATATATTATATATATAGAAATCTCTGTCCAAAAAATGCAACATCATTTCATTTCTTTTTAAATTATCGAAATAGGAAATGCACAAATCAGGTTATTGGAAAGGGTACATTAGTTGTAGCGACAAGAAAAATCATCCACAGGAGTCGCACGAGGTTTCCAGTAGACGGTACTGAAATTTTTTCATCGGCATGTTTTCCAAAATAAGCTTCCGGTGACAATTGGAAATTGTAATAATTACTTGCAATATGTGTTAAGAGGTAAATCATAAAAATTGTTATTATTTAAAATTGAATAACGCTAAAATACTTGAGCATAGTCGTGCAAAAATGCTCATAGTGGCCATCCTCAAACAACAAAACTTGGAACACAAATTGGGAAACATTAATGATGCAAAATGTTTCAAGCACAAGCATGACACTTAGACTATTCAGACTGTCTAAAATGACATTAACCTTGTTACTTTCAGAGATGCAAGTTAGAAAAATCGGCCTTGCTTAGTGCAGATGTTGTCTTCAAGATTTATGAGCGACAGTCTTAGCATTTTTAAAAATGAAATCGCAAATAAAGAAATAATCGAAATAATAAGATTAGGTTTGGAATATTTATTTTACTTGTTTAATTGTGTATTATTGATCCTATTTAAATGTATTTCTCCATTAGAATCCAGATAAATTTAACTGTTTAACTGTTAATAACTCCATAAGCAGAGGTAAACGCAAAATGATACTAGAGTTTTTTTACTTGTACTTCAACATAGAATTATGTGGTGTAAATATTATGCGCCACTAATAATATACCCTGCATATCCTCGTTGACCATGAACCAATCGATTTGATTATCGATGTCACGAGAGGGGAAATTGCACCTCCATTTGTGATTGCGATCAAACAAGTTCCTCCTACACACCCGATTTGTTGTAGTGGTGCAAAATGAAGCAATGTATTGTATCCAGTTTCTACGTGTTTGGCATGATTATCGTTTGATAGTGTACAGTACACACAATCGTTTAGGTAGTACCTAACTACAAACTTCCATTTGGTTATTATCACATTCCAGAAGGCACAAACAGAACCACCATGTTAAAGTATTATTATTCATATTGTTACTACAGCAATCAGTTTCATATATCCATGTATAACTTTCGATCGTTCCAGAAATGGTTTTAATACTGCTTGATTAGGTTTTTTGATCAAGTTGCTATCGAAGCTACTGATGTTGGATTACAAAATTTCAGTTTATATACACGCACATAAACCAGGTAAAACTGGATTTTCTGTTTCCTAGAAAAAAAGATGAGTCATTTATTTGAAAGGCTTATTTTGCCGGGTCTATTAATACATTTTTTCTGGAATTATAATCTTGAATAATAATAGCGTTCAGCTTAATTTTTAAAAGCATGGCTTCCTTGCAGATTCTATTTCATAGAATTTATTTGCAGGTGTTTTCAATATTTTTCACTTTCAGTCCCAGGTCAATAAATTTTGTTCTTGGATTTCTATTAATTTGTCAAATTACAGCCTAGGTCAATGAATTTTGGGGTTCCTAGGAGCTGGTTCGATTTTTAGATTTCTAATAATTGTAAAATGACACCTCTAGAGGTCAATGAACTTCGGTCCAGGCCAATGTACCGTTAGAAAGGGTGTATAAACTTTCGTTCTACTTTCAGACTTCTATGAATTGACACCCCTGGAGGTCAATGAATTTTGACTTAGGAAAAGGTCATTGAACTTTGGTTCTATTTTTAGATGTCTAGGAATTGTAATATGACACCCCTAGAGGTCAATGAACTTTGAGATAGAAAAAATCTCATGAACTTTGGTTTTATTTCTAGACATTAGGGACTTGTAATGATATCCCCAGAGGTGAATGAGCTGTGATCTTGACACATTCTGTCATATTATAATTCCATATCTATGTCTCTCTTACGCATGTAAATCCCTATGTGGTCCAGGATCCCTCTAGGTATCTAGGTTTAACGTATTTTGTGCTTGAGTAATATTTCCATGAATACCGTCTAAAGTTTGTCAAATTTAATGCTCTGTCCAATGGAGTCAATTGGAATTTGGTAGGTTTATGTAATTACAGCAGAAGAACAGAGGTACTTGTCATCGCCACTTAGTTTTTTGACGTCGTAAGTCAAGCCCACTTTCACCCGCTCATTTCCCGACCCCCTTTTTGACAGCTTTATTTCGGGGGCCATTTTCAGCCCCTTGATGGAATTTTCACCTCTAATTAGGCCCTTTTTGGTGTATTAAGAGCCTCTTTGGCAGTTCAGCCCTTGGAGATTAGGCAAATGCGTGCCCATATTCTAATTGGTGGTCCTAGTATGGACTACGCCCCTTTTGATTGGTCGTGCGTGCGTCCGCCCCTCTGGTTTCTGATTGGTCCTTAGTACCCACCCAGCCTCTGAACTCTGATTGGGGACCTAAGGCTCTGCATTCTGATTATGGCGGGAATTTTGAAATTTTCTAATAAGAGGCCTTAATGTAAACTTGTAAGACAGCTATAAGGACTTGCATTAGGGTCTGCGCCCACATGTCATGACCCCCTTGGTTGGAAATAGTATTCTAATAAGGGGGCCCTAATGCTAACTTGTAAAATAGGTATAAGAACTTGTGTTAGGTTCCGCACCCTCCTATCGTGGCCCCCTTCGCTGGAAATAGTATTATAATAAGGAGTCCCTAATTCTCATAAGACAGGTATATGAACTTGCTCTTGGGTCGGAGCCCTTTGTCGTGGGCCCCTTTGGTGCGAAATTTGTTAATTTGTGACGCCGTCTAGTTGTGTATGGACTAATGAACATTTTCTGTAATAAAGGTGGCTCATGTAGCTATATTTTTGAGTTTGTAGCGCCATCTAGTGGTGTATTTCTAGGACTAATGATGGCTTTCTGTAATAGAGGTTGTCCACCTAACGGTAAATTTTTGAGCGGCTCATGTTACGGAACTCTTAATTAAAACAACTAAACTACTAAAAACGCGTTTATTTACCAGAGTAGAATGGTTAAAAAACAAGCATTATACAGTAATTTAATTATCTCATCATTGATAACTAAACCTGTAGTGAAAAAAATTATTTATTCTAAAATACAAAAACATTATCGTATAAAGCCCACACACGCCCGAACGGTAATCCTGCAGCGTGGTTTTGTTGTAACGGAGTCATCTTGAATTCTTCTCAAGGAAACGTAAATTGTAACCTAGCGGGGGTTGTACAAAGGAATCAGAATATTTACCGTTGCCATTCTCGTCAATGTAGATATCAGTCCAATGCTGACCTGGTTTGTTTGCAGGATCCGTGTTCACAATAATTGCACAAGGTCTAGGTGCGTGCCTCGGTAGCTGATTAGGAGCACATACAAGTCGAAGCAAATTCTTGTGGCTGGGGATCGATTTCAAACATTTCAACACTTGTACCGGGTATAACTTTGGAGTTGGTATGCGCCCAGTCTTGCAATAGTAATGCGTTTTCCAGATCTTATGGTTTAAACAACTATACGCCTTTGCTTCTTTTTTCAATTTTTTAACCGACGGACAAGCAGTCTCGTTCAAGTTTAGTATTGGCTTGTTAAGGAATCTGAAAAACTATTGTTTTTCACTGCCCTTAATGTGAATTTTGTTAAACGGCAGAAGCGTTCTTATCAGCTCCTCTCGGAAATCGTGGTAGGGCACATACTCTGACCGCCATTTCAAGCCGTGACATTTATCCTCGAAATACCTTGTCTGTCTTGACATGGGTTTTGTTATAAAATAATCTCGAGGTGGTTTTATCAGTACTAACAATAAAGTTTCATGATCTGTACGCAAAAATTTCTTTCGGTATGAATTCCTTATTAACAACTTTAAACCCTTGCATGTCCAAGTATGCTATTGTTGTAGACTGAAGATTGTGATCTTGTCCCTTTTAACAGGTTCACGACCACATTCCGATGTTTACCGATCTTGATCACGTTATCGAATTCGTCGTACACCAAACAGTTAACGGTTTCTACAAGCGCTTCTTCAAAGCCGACTTCTATGTGGAGGGAACCGTTGCTATCTAAAATCCATTGTGTACTAGCGTTTGTAGACAAGTCAGGGGTTAGGTCGAAGACCATTAAACAGTAGCCGTTCTGGTAATCGCTTCTCGATATATCGTTGGTCTCATTCAAAAAACGAATACCCGTATCGGAGAACATATAATGATATAACTCACCTATTGTGTTAACATTTTGGTTTCACTTCTTGTGTTCGAGTCATTATGACCCAGGAGCCTATAGTTGTCGTTTTATTATCGTTAAATTGATATACCAGTAAATAATAATAAGAAATAAGATATCGTATTTATGATTTATTACATTTTATACGTTATTTTATTTTTATTACATATTATTATAAACGTAATGTAAAGCACGTCTAAAAAACGTAGTAGTTAGGTATATACATTTATTTGTTACAGTCTTGACAATAGTGATATACATGAGCTTTACATAGGTATTTTGTGCAATTACAACTTACCGTATTAGTTTTATTATCATTTGAAGAGGGATAAAAAATACATATTTTACGCTTGGTTGTGACTGATTGTTCTACTACTTCGGCATTACTGTTTGAAGGATGTGACTTCATAACCATTTCAGCTGCAGGAGTACTTCGAGGGAGACTCTTTTTTTTCTTGCAACAATGGAGTGATAAAGGAATTACCCAGTTATTCAAGAAATACTCGCTGTTTTGTAGTTTTCCAACATTCCAGGTTGGAGTTACTTCGCACATAAGCGTTATAAGCTGAAACGTCCATGATATTGTAAAAGATAGTCATTGGCCATCTTTAGTTTGCCGTCTGCATGTGTATGTTATTATTAACTTGTCTAACGTGTCTACAGCAACTTTTATGATCTTGCTTACACATTCCGTTATCGTGGTGCATGGTGCTCATGAGCGTAACATTTGTATTCCATTTCGGAATATAGAAAACTATTGACGTATTCTTGGTAAAGTAAAATTTTGAAAAAAAAATTTATTTCCTGCTGCAGACCAATGCGGCAGTGCGAATAGTGCCAAGCATGGTTATTTTTCTTTCAATAGCATCTGCCCCAGATCGTACAAGGTAAAAAAAATTATCACACGTTACGTTGCGACCTTTTAGACCAAAAGTGAGATCTAGCACAACTCTTTTACCTTGACCTCTCTCTGGAGGTTCACCTTCCTTTTTTCCGAGGTAAACTTGCATGTTATATGCATAAGCAGTTCCAGAATCGCATAAAGTCTAAATCTTGAATGCGTATTTAGCAGGTTTGTTCGCGATGCACTGTCTAAGAGGGCAGCGGCCTCTAAAAGGTACCAATTGCTTATCTACTGTTACATTTTCGTGAACATTATATAGCTTAGCTAGAATTGCAACCCGTTCATCCCACAAGTTCCGTATGGGAGCTAATTTATCAGTCGCGTCGTTGTGGTAGAGTTTTTTTTTATCGTCAAAGCGTTGTAGAGACATCGTTGCTCTGAATATTGCACGCGCTACATTAACATCCCACAAACTGGCTGTTTTATACACTCCAGCTAGAAACAGTAAGTCAAAATATGCTTCTAGTTCAACTAATGTTAGTTCGTGAAACGTGTCGCCACAAAGTCTTTTGCCTTGTAAATTTCAAATTAGGTTTACAATGTTGGGTGTGATGTACGCGGATATTATATCAATTATTCGCGACATAGCATACCTTGTTGGCCCAGGAATCAACGAAATAATATTTGCTGCTGATAACCTTCCCGATTGATGTGTCTTTTCATTCCATACTATATTGTCATCTTTTGAAGTTACGTGATTATCCGTATCAGCTTCATCTGAAATCGTAGCTTCCACTTCATCATTTGATTCGCTATTATATATCTCGGTTTCGGACAAACGATCTTCTTCTTTAGAAGCATTGGAATCACTATCAGAAACACACAAAAGTTTCTCAAGTTCACTATCCGTAAGCACTCTCTCAGTACACATTTTCAATAATAAATTTTAATTGTTAGGTATTCCTTATTAGAGTATAGGGTCAAGTTTGATATTTACTACGAAACTAACACAGATGCTCACTGGATGAATTTATGCGCGGATCCACAGACAAGTCTCAGCAGAAATAAACTTGTTTACCTGTACACAAATAACGCATGCAATATGCGCAATAATGTGGCAATATTATGTAAGTTATTTATATTTATGAAAATAAAACAAAACTAACAAAATACATTCGTCTATGATAATAATTTGCTTCTCGTTCTTCTTATTTAAGCCACACAAATCAACGGGTATATAGACCCAAACACAGTGAATGTAACAAATGCATTAAAAAAAACGAATTGTAATTTTCTAATATCAATCTAGGTACACTGTTATTAGAGTAATGAAATAACAATCATGCCGTGGAAACGATACATTTAAATAAATTAACGAATTATCCATATTAGAAGAAAGCGATTGGATCATATTGACCCGATCACAATAGGAGGGTTAAACCATTAGCTGTAAGGCCTTCGATGAAATTTGTTAGCCGTCAATATATAACGACATGTAGTTAACATTGCTGTGATGAAAATTGAATGGATTTGAGAAGTAATCACCATTGAAGGCTTTATTTGCTACAAAACCTACGATACATCGTTTAGGTAACTGACCCAGGAAGATATTATCCAATGACTTTCGTTGTATGTTTGTAGGTATAGTTAATGCTTTTACGTCGGTCCTTGTAACATAATATTTTGCCGCAGTTGTTTCAAAAGCTTTAGCGTGCGCAATTAGATTAGTGGCGTCTCACCAGTAAATTAGCGTCCATAATTCGCGTCTTGTAAGTTGAACCGTGCGCCGCCATTAGACTAAAGGTATCTCTTGATCGTACAAATCTGGCCTTTAATTCAACACCACTTATGAGAAACTTTCACTGCAAGTACTTGAAATTTCGAGAAACCGTTATTTTTAGGCCCCAGTGTATTCATCAGCCCGGCTGTATCATTCTGCCATAAGGTACAAACTAGATGTGAACTCTTGGCCTCCTTTCCATAATTTAGCAACGTTGTGATATATGAGCGTTAGGTGTAGGTGTTGTTTGGTTATGACACCATCTTCTGATTTAAGTAAACCTCCACTTGTGAGAAAAGCGAATGCATCCAATTGTTTACCGGTGCTACAACATCAACGTCAGTAAGTGCTGTATCGTCTTGCTTTAGAACTTTAGTATGGCCTGACCTAAATCTATGTAATCGTTTCCGTTTCCGGGCACTACAGACTTTATTGGGGCGCTATCATTAAGAGCTGATAAGGGCTTGTAAAATATCCATTCACCACTTTCGATATATGTCTGCGTCGACGGTAAAGTGAACAAATCCAATTCGGATTTGACGCATTCACATGATTGGGCATGTAGAAAAGCCATTATTATCTTGAAAATATATCGTCGTAAGTAGGTTTCTTCTTCTTAGCAGCAATAGCTCTCGGTAGAGGCTGGTTATTATCGGTCAAACTTTATAGCCCGAGCCCTCCATCATTTTATCAATTTTCTCATCGGCTTTACGCTTAAGATTTTTACGTGCCTCGTGAAATCTTTCTTGAAACGATTCCTTAACAGGTCGACTTCTATGACGTCACGAAGGATATTGCCACCCGTTTTAAGAGCTTCTTTTCCAATAGTCTTTGCACCAGACTTAAATAACGGTATTATACTTCTGAATATACCACCTAGCCAGCTCCTTATACCATGTCCACGTTGGTATGGTGCGTCTCTGTAGAAGGAGCTGATACCGCTACCGGCCTGATTCATATAATATTGTTGATAAGGTCAAACCATTATTGCACTTTCTTAAAGTGTAGCTTCAGACACGACGTCCCAAACTCGAATGGCATTGCTGCACCCGTATCTGTTTTTATATTAATTTCGATGTTTTCAGATTCCCGTGTCAACACTGTTATGTAGTGTGCACGCGAAAAAACCACATCTTTATGACCCCAGTAAGCATAGTTTTCTGAAGTAATATTTATTATACGCATAAAAACATCACCCACAAATTGCGGTTCAACAATGTCGCAATAAACAAACATCTGCGTTGGTAATTCTGTCCATATACTAGCGGGGTGCTGTGGTATTGGTTCCATAGCTATGTTTTGATGCGGCCGATAACACAACTGTAAGGATAAAGGTTGTGAGAATCCGAGAGGGAGATTTTTAATTTCGTAGTGACGCGCTTCTACGAGTATATTAGCATAATTTCCCGAGGCGAAGCGTAACACATACCATCCGTCCTCAATATAAATGACTTTCTCATTGTCGTGTTGAAAATGTGATACTGTCTTTTTTAATAGCCTCCAACACAACCTCTTTTCCTGCAAGTCGATCAATTCTGTAATAATATTAAATTGTCTGTAGCAGTTACAGCGGCAAAAGGACAAGGGTACTGAATTTCCGATGTGCCTACAACCCATGACCCTGTTAACCTTATTCGTTTTGGCAGTTGTGTAATAAAACTTGATGTCATATTGTCGTCAAAATACGTCATAGAGCTATTACTCAATAAGGTAATATAAAACTCCATTTTATATATCTCTCAACTGCGAAGCTAACACCCAACTATTAAATTTGTCACTGTATCCACGCCTCTTGACTAGGTAGCGACTTTTGAGGCTGTCTTCGTTTTAAGGGCTCTGGCCCAAGCCCTCTTGTTAAACACATCAGTAACCGTTATTTTGCAATTGTATCCACTATTGTATTTATTTAAAATTCGCATATCTCAAAGATCTGCTTGACACAGCTCGTAAATGTTGCTCACAATATACCTATTGCGCGGAAACTTTTTCTGACTGGTTTATGCAACGTATAAGCTTCCTGAGCCTGCGGCCATTTTTTCACTTCACCATATCTACCATTTACAGCATTAGTTAAAGGTGTTATACCCGAATACCCAGCCGAATGCGAGGGATCATAGCATACAGCACCCATGTTATGTTCGCCACGTATCTCAATCTAGTGAAATTCTTCTTCTTCAAAATGATCTTCTCAGGGATTCCCTCGATACACTATCGTCATCGTAATTCCACCTACTAGTTGTGAGGGTCGGTTCAATGTTAGGTGATGCAACAGCATCACGTCTTCGACTATTTCCGATAAACTCTCGTGGTATATTTATTTTTTTATTGTACGTCGCAAACTATCCCCAACAGTTCGGGTTTGTAGTTTTTCGTTGTCTTAACGTTTGGTGAACCAGATCGATAATGTTGGAATGAGGGATGATCTCACCTTTTATTGTGATGGTATTATCCCAAAATACATCACCGCTGTATTCAGTATACGCAAGAAATCAGTAACTTTCTTCCTACATGAAACAGGGAGTGTTGATACTATTTCGTCGTCTGCCAGACCTTTGCGTTTCGGCAAATCTTTAATACCATTATCATCACCGCTGATTGTTATACTAGCGGGTTGACGTAACTGATTGGAAATGTGTAGATATCTTTGAAAAACCTGATTCTACTGCTGTCATTTGTCATGGTCGGCCATTGTTGTTTTTAAAACTTTATCCATGTCGTTACCCAGCTACGTTAAAGTGTTGTTTTGTGTGACATCTGACGCTTACAGACGCTGTATAAAATCCAGAATAATGATCGTCAGATTGTAGTCCATAGTTATTGAAACAAATTACCCAGAATACCACCAAGTATTTGTCCTAACTGAAGTGGTAGAAATGCGTCGGCCTTCTGTACAAGAAACTGTTTCTTATTTTTTACAGATTTGCCTCTCTGTGCCAGCCGTCTTAAAGTGTGTTTATTTTGAAAGAGTCGCTGCTTCTGATCACTTGACAGCGGTACACGACCTTTTAAAATGTTATGTTCATACTCTCAAATGCATTCCACCTTCTTACTATCTAGGCATATCAATAAAGCGTCACGTTTACAGTTACTTAATCTGAATAAGCGTGCAGGATATCGGTGTTTTCGACTAAAGCGTCTACCATCATATATTATGTAATCTTTACGACTGTGAGGCTTAAACCCTTTTTTTGCTACATATACTTGGCAAATACCTTCAGGCCCGAATGTGTTTGTTCTATTGCGTAGCACATCCGGTGTATTATGTTTTAAATCGTACAATATATACTTGCGGGTTTGAAGTGGCAGCCTGATACGCAGTCTCTAAGAATTTCGGGTTATCAGGTAAAATATGCCTTGCTAAATGTTGTATATAAGCTGTCATGTGGGTTCTTAAACAAAATTATGTAATGAGCGTTGAGAGATATATCTCGCTGTCTACGTCTTTGGTGAAATATGTTTTGCATTAGATCGTCAATTATTATTAAGACCGGTTTTTCACCGTCAAACTTCTCCGTAAACCCTTCTAAAACTCCACTTAGTGATCTTTGAATAATGGCTGCCACTCGCTGTAAAACCAGATAATTTTTTGAAAAGCTGTATCGTAGACATTTTCGATATTTGAACCCGATGGCCTCGCTACTCTTGCCGAAAAGGGATGCTTAAACTGACACTCCATCTCGAATCGTTAAACTATACTAAAGGTTCCTCTGTCACCATTCTGACTTAAATACCGGATGAAAAATCTGCGATCACTTGTACATTCTACTTTTTATTGTGCTTATCTTTTAACATCAAAACCGAGATTTGAGACGAGAGAGCTGTCTTACAGGCTTGCATTAGGGCCCCTTATTAGAAAATTTCAAATTTCCCGCAGTAACCAATCAGAATTCAGAGCCCAGAGGCTGGTTGGAGACCAATCAGAAACCAGAGGGGCGCACGCACGCACGACCAATCAGCTAATAGGGGCGTGGTGTGTCCTTGGGACCACCAATCAGAACACTGTATGCGCACGAATTTTCCTACCCTTCAGGGGCTGAACTGCCAAAAAGGCTTTTAATACAACCAAAAGGGGGCTAATTAGAGGTGAAAAATCCATCAAGGGGCTGAAAATGGCTCCCAAAAGGAAGCTGTCAAAAAAGGGTGGGGAAATGGACGGGTAAAAGTGGGTTTGGCCTATGACGTCAAAAAACAAAATGGCGGCGACAAGTGCCTCTGTTCTACCTTCAGCTAAGCATTAGAGAATTGGACATGTGCCCATATGCACTCTTTCGGTGAGTAGAACCAACTGGCGAAGTTCGTAGTGCCAGTACAAGCAAGATCCTGCTCTCTTAAGAACAACAGAGTTTACAAGGCTACATCAATATCAAAAAATAGAAAACATATTGACATTAATTTTTGTTTAGTTCCTTCCCTTTAGTGAGTACGATAGCTGTGCCTACTTTTAAAGCCTTTCAATGTTGTTTAAAAAATAAACAATAATACACGATTTCATCCAAAAAACGATTACTTAATCACTATTTAAGTGTTGGGCTTATGCCAAATTAGAATGAAATATAGCTTTGATTTATGACGGTCGAAAGATTTTTATTAGCTACGTTAGCCACCAACAGTATTCACATTTCCAAAAGTATATGGCACTTAATTCTTATCCAAAATAATGCACATAAAATGAGAACAAAATGATATATTTTTTATTCCTATTTTTGAATGACCTAGTCAAATAGTCGAAGTTAATAAAAATTTTTAGATTCCTCAAATATTGTTTTCCATTTCACTTTTTAGACGACAGCAATAAAATTTCCTGTATGTAGGCAAGTTAAAAATAATTTATATTGATTTAAAATTAATATTAGGCATTGTATATTTTCAAAGATTTATTTTTGCAGAGTGATATGTATGAGTTATTGAGCATATGCCACGGAAGAAGTGTTGGTTACTTTATTGAATTTGTGATATATCATCTTCCTTTCATTGCTATTGACATAGATTGGTTACACAAACGTTTCTTGGTAGGTTTAGGGTGAATAAAATTTTGCATAAATTACAGTCAGCTTGCTTAACAACTGAAAGTGCTGAGGGTATAATATTTTGTCACATAAATTTACTCGTTTTTACTGCAGTGGGTATCTAACTTTCATAACTCAATCATTTTTAATTATTGATGTATTGGTTTTTCCACTCATAACTGTATATAATTTTACAAGAGACTGATTACATATTTATAATTGCTATAAATCATGAATTCGAGTAATGAATTTTCTCCTATCTAGTATAAGAAACTGTATTGTTTTAAATAAATAAAACATAAATAAAATTATTCGTTTACGAGCGCCATTCTATTTAAAAGGTATTCGTTGTTGTACCTTAAGTTCTTAAAACAAATTTAGTTGTGAAACGAGTACTTCTTGTATAAGAAGGGCAAATTAAATTCACCCTCAAGTATAACTGTCAGTTGTATAATTTTAGTGGTTTGACTTCTTAAACTTCTAAATTAATATTAAAAATAACTGGTGTGGAACACCACACAACTCTCCAACCCATAAAATGGAAATTACAACAAATGTAATGATTTTAAAAACATTTTTTTAGGGATAAATATACAACCTCTTCTATAATAAGTTAATTACGAAAATAGGCAACATTGTAAAAACAAAAACAATAATATATGTCAAACAGACATTTAAACCTTCACGCCAGACAGAGGTTAATAGACATATAGATGCTAACTTAAAAAAATAAAAGCAATGAAATAATTTTAATTATAATGTTTTCAGGATAACTATGCAACCTATTTTTTACCTTCCAACCTACATATGCATATGTAGGTATACAAGGTTATGCGATCGACTTTTTTTTCACTATCGCTAAATCGACGTGTTAGCTCATTATACAAATTTCGTTCATTATGTCTGGATGTGTGTCTTTGTCTGCGTGTACGCGTGTGTGTGTGTGGGTGTATAGGTGGACGGGTTGGTTGGATGGGTGGCACACACGCACACACGCACACACGCACACCACACACACAGCACACACGCACGCACACGCACACAGCACACACACGCACACACGCACACACGCACACACGCACACGCACACACGCACACACGCACACGCGCACACGCGCACACGACGCACACACGCGCACACGCGCACGCGCACACGCGACACGCACACGCACACGCACACACGCACACACGCACATACGCACACACGTACACACGCACACACACACACCCACACATACGTACGCACACACTACACGCCAACACACGCACACATACGCACAAGCGTACAACCTTCTATACCTACGTATGTAGGTCGCAAGGTAAAAATGCCTCCTTACAAGATCATAATATCAGAAATCGATATCGAATAATCATGCAGTTTAAATCGTAAAGCTTTTTAAAATTTCGGTTAATTGTATTTTGTTTCTGCTTCGTCTTAACTTGGAACGTTTAACTCTTTTATGTGGTTTTCCAGCACCTGAGTAGCATCTTATACATATTACGTTCATCTTTTGGATATCAGTATCTACTACCTATATTATTGTATTGCAAAAATTCAATACTAATATAGAAAAGTGTTCGCCAGTTAATAGGTTGAGTGAATCATTCAACAAGTATTGCTTAGAGATGCGTTAATGCATCGTTTTAAAAAACTTGTAAGAATAGTTTTAGTATTCATTTATAGTTGTTAAAGGAAAATTATTTTTTTTAGTATAATTATTTCTGTTTGGCGTTGTATTATTGCATTATAATTTAAAACAGAAAATCTCAATAACTTTACTTATAGAGCAAGAATTATGAATTATATTTATTTTGGCGTTTACAGTTCGTATCCTAAATTTAAACAATAACAATTAAATTCTATATGACGAATTAAATTCCTTGTTGTATCAGCAAACCACTGGTTAACGGATAACGTTTTATTTCAAATATCATTTAAATTGGCGATTGAATATTTGAATATAAGCGATAAGCAGTCTCAATCAAGGCACTTTTCGTTTGGCACAACGATTAGTTCGAGATAAATTACTCGTTTATTCGAAATTTGCTCTCTGACCAGATAGAAGCGTTAAAGGATTTAGCTCTTTGATTAGAAGCAAAAGTAATATACGTTCGAAATGTTACAAGATCAACATACTGTATCTAATCACATAACTTATTGACAGCTTTGTGTGAATCCATACGGTTCACGCAGTACTTTTGAGTTAATGGATTGAAACGGATTGAAATCAAATTTTAATTTTCGTTTTGTTTTTAAGCCCACAAAAAGGTCGAAAAAGTACCAAAGCACAACCTAATTTGTTTTTTTTTTACATTTTTATCTACATTAATACTTCAAACACACAGAACTAACAAAGTTTTATGGGTTGGTGGGTGGGTGCGTGTGGGCGCGCCGTCGCGCGTGCATGCGTGCGTGCGTGTGTGTGTGTGTGTGTGTGTGTTGTGGCTTTGTGTCAGTGTTCGTGTTGGTGTGGATTTGGGTGTGTGTAAGTGTTTGTGTGCGTGTGTGTGTTTACGTGTAGGGGTGTGTCAATACGCGTGAGTGATTGTGTATTTGCTATTGTGCGCTTTGTGGGTGGATAAGTGGGTGCATGCTGTGCTCCTGTCTGCATGCGTAGGTGCATGAGAGAATGTGTCTGTCATGGAACTTTCTGACGCGATATCTCTTAAGTCATGAAAATGCAAACTTTCACCATTATCACACATAATAAAATACTTATCTTTTTTTCGGTTTTTTAATAGTGTATTTTAAATTATACAATCTGAACGTTTCGATAACACTTACAGTTATCTTCGTCAGTAGTAATATCTATTACAATTGTTAAAGATGTAAACAATTTTGTGAAAGTTGAAAAATTAAACATACATCAGCTTGGTATTAATATTACAGTTTGAGAAACGTATAAAGCCAAATTTAGGATTAAATTTTAGTAAAGAAGAACTAAGTCATTAAAAATTAAATATTATTAAACTGTCTTAAAGGTGACAAATCAGAACACTCCCTAACGGCGAAAGCTAACATTGAAAAATGTCACCCAAAAAACACATTTAACAAAATTTAATCAAGTTATGATGTAAGTGTAAAGTTCTTCAAATGAAATAATCCAGTTAAATCTAACAAAGAGATATCTTTGTCTATAAGTGCAAGTGTTATTAATAATGAAAAGCATAATGCAGAACGTTTTTTGTAATTTTTTAGTTTTAATCTTAATTTCAACTACTTATGTTAAATTATAGTGCTGTGGTAATTTAAAATATAATTGGTAAAGCATTTGCTTCAAGGTCTAGAAAAAACACAGCAAAAACCATAGACATATCAAAAGTTAAAATTAAAACATATCATTATGCCTTTTTTTAATTATAAGATGCCAAAACCTATTTAAACGGAGATTTTCTTCTTGTCTATTAAAATTATTAGGGTGTTTATATATTTCAATAGCTTCACTTTGTAAATGAACATAACAATGAGTTTGTCTTGACAATATTTCCATATTGCCAATTTGAATGTCATGATTTAGATTATTCAAGGCATGGTCAGCCACTGCAGACTTCTCTGGTTGACCTAATCTACAAAATCTCATATGTTCTTTACGTCTTGTGGTTCCAATGTATAGTATTCCACATGAACAAGATAACTTATACACTCTGGAAGATGATAATGGGTTTAACACATCTTTAGGTGACCTTAAATGTCCTTTAATTTTTCTTGTAGGTTTAAAAATAGTCCTAATGTCATATTTAATTAGAATTTTTTCAATTCTATCTGTAACATTAGCTATAAAAGGAAGAAAAGCAGTAGCAACATTAAGAGCTGGTTTTTCTTTAAGGTTACGTGTAGAAGCTGTAATAACATTATTAATATCTGTAAGTGAACATCCATTATCTTGTAAGGATTTTGTTAAATATTTACATTAATCCTTCAAAAATTTAGGGCACCAATTCGTTTTGCTCGATCTTCTAAAGATTTAATTACACCAATTTTTTGACGTGGATGGTGGTTGGATATTTTATGAAGGTATCTATCAGTTTACCATTTCTTGACATATTAATATCTAAAAATAATAATTCACTATCTTTTAAGGTTTACAGAAAGCCGACATAGATACCTTCATAAATTATCCAACCACCATCCAAGTCAAAAAATTGGTGTAATTAAATCTTCAGTAGATCGAGAAAGACCAATTTGTGACCCTAAATTTTTGAAGGATGAATTTAAATATTTAACAAAATCCTTGCAAAATAATAGATATTCACTTACAGATATTAATAATGTTATTACACCTTCTAGATGTAACTTTAAAGAAAAACCAGTTCTTAAAGTTGGTACTGCTTTTCTTCCTTTTATAGCTAATGTTTCAGATAGAATTGAAAAAATCCTAATTAAATATGGCATTAGGACTAATTTTTAAACCTACAATAAAAATTAAAGAACATTTAAGATCACCTAAAGATGTGTCAGGCCCATTATCATCTTCCGGAGTGTATAAGTTATCCTGTTCATATGGAACAGTATACATTGGAACTGCAAAACGTAGCTTTAATACAAGACGTAAAGAACATATGGAGTTTTTAGATTATGCCAACGAGAGGAGTCTGCGGTAGCTGGCCATGCATTAAAAAATTTAAATCATCACATTTAATTTGACAGTATGGAAATATTGTCAAGACAAACTCATTATTATGTTCGGAAGCTATTGAAATATATAAACACCTTAATAATTTTAATAGACAAGAAGAAAATCTCCGTTTAAATAGGTTTTGGCATCTTATAATTAAAAAAAGGCATAATGATACGTCTTAATTTTGATTTTAATTTTGGCTTTTGGTATGTTTAGGTATGTATATGTTAAATTACCATAACACTATAATTTAACATAAGTAGTTGAAATTAAGATTAACATAAAAAAATTACAAAAAACGTTCTGTATTATGGTTTTCATTGTTAATAACACTTGCACTTATTGACAAAGATAACTTTTTGTTAGATTTAACTGGATTACTTTATTTGATATCATGTTTATATTTGTGAATGCTTCTATCATTTTGAAATTGAAGTTTTTCACAACTTTACACTCACATCAGGACTTGATTAAATTTTGTTAAATGTGTTTTTTGGCTGACATTTTTCATTGTTAGCTTTCGCCGTTAGAGAGTGTTCTGATTTGTCATCTTTAAGACAGTTTAACAATATTTGATTTTTAATGACCTAGTTATTCTTTACTAAAGTTTAATTCTAAAGTTGGCTTTATACGTTTCTCAAACTGTAATATTAATAGGAGGCTGATGTTTATGTTTTAATTTTTCAACTTTGACAAAATTGTTTACATCTTTAACAATTTTAATAGATATTACTACTGACGAAGATAACTGTAAGTGTTATCGAAACGTTTAGATTGTATAATTTAAAACACACCATTAAAAAACCCAAAAAAAAGTAAGTATTTTATTATCTCTGAATTCCCATTATAGCACCAGTGCTTTTTGGGGGTAAGGAGTAAGAGAATTGTGTGCAAACTAAACATAGGCAGTTAGGACTTAAATGACTAATGTCCTGGATATTAGGTGGCGTTGGATTTTCGTTCAACAGCTAAATGTCCCTGTGATTTTTGGTGGTAGTTGGTATGCGTGTGTAGTAATGCGTTGGTACGATTTCATTTCGTATGCAATAACTCAAATATCAAGTGGATTCAAATTTGACATAAACGTTTATGACAATTTGTCTAGATCCCAGTAATATTTGGTGGTAATTGATGTGGTAGCATTGTTGGGCAAAAAGGGCGAGTGGGTAGATTTTACTTTCTTGTTCGCAATAACTCAAAAACTTGAAAGGCAGTTGCATTCCAATTTAACGTAAGTGTTTGGTGGGATCGAGTCAAATAACAGATGGCCTGAAAGTATTTTGTGTTGGCTGACTCAAATTATTATTATTGTAATGCTATGATGTATTTAGATGCCTTTCTTAACTGACAAATTAACAATATACCATCTCTACAGCTTCTTTCTTGTTTGATTAATTTTTTTCTAATATTGTTGCTTATAACCCTAACATAACGTGTAACGAATTAAGAAGGCACCTGAAAGATTAAACCTCTAATTTAGTGGGAAGGAGTACTACCAGTATCTTGATTTAGGTATTCTAGGAATTAACTAAAAAAAAGAAAAGTTTTGTTTAGACAATTTAGTTCATCTGTCAAAAACAATGCATTTTAATATACGTTTTGTCACTTTAACATCGGAGAAACTGCTGGTAGGTATGTTTGCAATTGTATAAACTATACGTTGATTTTTCCTTGGTAACGATAGTTAGATTCTATCAGTAACGCTTAAAACATAGTTTATCATTTTTAATTAAATGATTCATTAAATTGTCTTACCAAATACCATTCGAGCTCGTGTTTATTCCCAGAATAAAATTTGAATTTGACAAAACTCAAGCTTTATTGCTATTAAGTAATACGGCTCGAGCAAATAACAAAAGGTAAAATCTCTCCACCTTCGTTGTCGCGATTTTACTGCTTTATTTGCTCCAACAAGTAAGTTTTTGAACATTTTTTCTTTGTTTTCAAATTTTCAGGTTGATCCATCTTTTATTTTTGATGCTATATGTGATTTTAAGTTTAATTATAACATTGTGTTGCATATTGTCTTATACTATATTTTTCCTTGACTGCAAATTCAAAATTTAAGATAACTTTTATCTTTGTTACTATGTTCGATCCTCATTCTAATCAATTAATCCTAAACGTAGGAAATTAAAGTCGGGATAGCTAACATGGCTAT
Organism: Vesta saturnalis; assembly: GCA_036346205.1. Lineage (NCBI taxonomy): Eukaryota > Metazoa > Arthropoda > Insecta > Coleoptera > Lampyridae > Vesta > Vesta saturnalis. The sequence continues at coordinate 327,020 of JARFJB010002412.1, read as the reverse complement.
TATCGTTATGTATTAATACCCTTAAATTGAATAAAAGTGAAATTTAAAGGATGGAAACGTAAGTTGTCATGGTTTGCGACAATAATAAATCAGATTTGATAAATAAATATTAAATTAAATAACAAAGAACTCAATATAACTCGGAAATCTAAATTAAAAATAATTCAAACATGTGGTCGCAAATAAATAATAGCAAGTTCGGTGAATGGTGTGTGAATTAGGAATCGGATAGGGAGCAATCTGGTTGAAACTTAATGTGATTGAAGGGTATGTAAGTGAAAAAAATGTATATGTATATATGTAAATGGTAAGATTAACGAAGCAAATATATGTGGGTGAGGTTAGAGGTAAGGCCGTGTAGTAGAGTGTATGATAAAGGAAAGAAAGATAAAGAGTTTTAAAAACAAAAGGACATGTCAAAGACAATGTATGAACCTTGCGGAAGCTAGGGAGGTATGTGTAGATAGGAAACCATGGAGAAAGATTGTGAATGAAAAATAAACAAGAAGCAGGGATTGTTTTGCAAGGGAATGGCGTGAATGTTAAGTTAAGTATATTAAACCAAACTCCGTACTCCAACTAAGAGATAACTTGGGTAGAGGATATCGGGGTAAATTGAGGTAGGTTAGAAAAGCTTTCTTTATTCATTCTCGTAAAATATGTTTCTTAAACTCTAATTCTTTATACAAACTAGGAGATAACTGTTCAAAAAGCATGTCGGCGTCAATTAAGATATTTGTTTATTTTTTCTTATTAATTGTCTTAAGATACGATAATTAAGGGGTTAATTAAGATAACTTAGCCGGATTTGTTTGTTAAGTTTCTTAAAGTATGTTTATTAAACTCTAATTTATTGTACAAGTTTATTGAACACTAATTTATACTAGCCACAAAATTGCTAAGGGTTCCTTTGTTTTCGTTAAATAAAATTGCTACCCGAGTATTACACTGTCCGTATCATCGAACCTTTCATGGGTTGACCACCTTTTGTCAGTAAGAAAAACAGCTGCCCGTAAACTGGGCTTTCTACGCCGATCTAAACAGTACTTCACAACGCAACAACTCGTTTTTCTGTATAAGGCTCAAATTCGACCTCATCTGGAATACAATTCCCACCTCTAGATCAGTGCTCCCCAATACGCCGATGATACGGTAAACCGCATCGATAAAAGAGCTGTAAGGTTTATAAATGACCCGTCTCTGACTTCTAATCTATAGTCTCTTGAGCATAGAAGAATAGGTTCGGTTCTTTCGTTGTTCTATCGCAATTATCATGGAAAGTATACCTCCGAAATACACTCCTTAATACCTTCGTAGGCCATCTTAACTAGAAACACTCGGTTTTCCCATTCACACTATAACTACACACTCAAAATTCCATCTTGTCACACTAAACAGGTGCAATCTGCATTTTTCCACAGGGCGACCAAATTGTAGAATGCACTACCAAGTTTGTCTTTTCCTACAAACTTTGACTTAAGCAAATTTAAGGTAGTCGTTCATAAACATTTCTCGGCTGCCTAACAATATACCTAAACCCTCCCAGTGTTGCTGAGTGCTCTACCACGTTAGGTAAATCTTAGCCTGTTCAGGAATACTATTAATAAAAAAAATACTGGTACTATTTATCTTTGTAATTTACAGCAGTTTTTATTTTACTAATACTCGATTGATTTGATCAATACCTTTTTTTTTAGTATGCTCATGCTTATAATGACTGATTTATAGCTTATAAGCTTATATATATATATATATATATATATATATATATATATATATATATATATATATATATATCTTAGTCGTAGGCTGTTCAGGAGTCATTTTCCTCTTCAGCCCTGGTCAATTCATGCTTGTTGGTGTTGCGCTGCTTTGTGTTATTGTATAGTTTACAATCATGAGATGTGGTTATTTTTTATGTTCAGAAAGAAAAAAAGTGTTAGATTTATTTGAATATTTAATAATGGGTTAATTGGTTTAAGCGTGTGTTGTTTAGTGGGGTGTAGCGTGCTTAGTGTGGTTAATTCGATTCGTTGTCCGGTTTCATGCCAGGTCGTCATCGAATAGACGGGGGGGGGGGGTGCGGAGGACATATGGGATGTTATCTATGGAGTCTTCTATCTCCTCGGGGAGGTCTTCAAGGAGCTATGTAAGGATCGCGGGGGGATGCTTGAATTTTAACTTAGGTTTTCTTCGTGGGAATTGGGGAAAACGGCAGTTGTAGGGAGTGGTAAGGATTTCTTTGGTTGGGATAGTATCGTCAAAAATTATTTTATGCGCTAAGTTTTTCTGAAGTGTTTGGATTCTGTGTGTGGTTGGTGGTATGTTGGCGTGTTGTGTTGTGAGGTCACTAGGGTACACACTTATCTTCGGTGTAATTAGGATGCCGGAAGAGGATTGTTTGGCTTTTGGTGGGATTGACGGAGATTCCATCGGTTCGCCCAGTTGGAGAAGTTCCGAAGGGTTTTGGATATGAGGCTGGAGGCCGTTTCGCTGTTCCGATTAACCGTCCAGAAGTCCGGTGTCATCCGCAAACTACGCAACGGCTAGTCCGGGTTGTGTGACTTCGGGAATATCGGGTGCGAAGATAATATAGAGGATCGGGGCTAAGTCGGTACGCCTGCTATAGGTTGGAAAAGATCTATAAAGGTTTTCCCTACTTTGACCCGAACTGACCGATTGGTCAGGTACGAGAGTAGGAGTTTGGAGAAGGGGTCGAGAATGTTGAGGTTACGGATCTTGTGTAGGAGACCGGAGTGCCAGACCCTGTCGAATGCTTGCTTAATGTTTAGAAACACAGCCAGATTGCATTGCTTTTTGATCAATACTAGTTGCGGACTTTTAAATCAGATTAGGAAACACATGAAATTACATTTTTATGTAGTATTTCTGGTTGTGATTTAGTCAAGAAGTTTAGAAGTGATTTTATCAAATAAAAAAATTTGTATTGTCTTATTCCCTGTTTCGTGTACAAATTAGTTCCCAAAATAATAAAAAACCAAATTATGGTTTTTAATTTTTGAGAACTTGTATCGTAAAGTGCGTGATTTATTTATAACTAATTTATATTCCAAAAGGCATAAGATGGTAAAATAAAATTCTGTTTATCTGTTAAAATCATTGTGCAATTTCTGAGCGTGAATGGAGGGCAGAAATATAAAAAAACGAGATAAACTTTCGTATGAATTTATTTTTGTTATAGTAATATTCAATAAATATAAAGAGTTAATATTACTTCATTTATATATGTTATTAGTTTTTAATTAATTATTAATGTACAGTACTTATAGTATTAGCCTCTTTTTGTATTGTGAAGTTTACGTTAATGAACATAACTTTGCTGTAGGTGTGTGACTTAATGTCTACTTCTATCTTCGCTGACAAATTCAAACTTTACTCTCAAATTGCTCCGAAAAGCTTTGATGGACTGCATTTTTCTTTTGAATTAATAATTTATTATATTTGTACCATCAATCCCCATTAATGGTAATTTTTAAATCCGACAGACAAATATCGCATATGACCCGTTACCTTTCTTTATAACATTATATTAAGGGAAATAAGAATGCTTTTAGGTTGTAAGGTTTCTTTATTCGTACTGCAGAACATTACCATGTCTTATTTGGGTTTAGTAGTGTGTGGTTTAGATATCTCGAATGGTGTGGGACGAAAATCTTAAATTCTGTATTTAGTGTTTATTCTCGTATATTTGTTGACACGAATACCTTTACAACAAAGTTATATTTGTTATATGAGAATTACGTTTTAATGTGCAAGAAAATTAATTCCTTGCACGTTTGTATCTTCTTCTTTAACGATTCTATACATACATAAGTATATATATAACACAAATCCGAACTTTGAAGTATATTAATTTGAATAGTTGGATACAGTTCTTAGTTTATAGTTAAAGCTATCCGTATTACATCTTAGTTTATGTGAATATTGCAAGTTGATGAATGAATGATTTACCGAATGTTGTATAAATTATAACATAAAAGGTCTTTGTATTTGATTGTAATTCAAGCTGTGTAATTTGCGTTACGTATACCCACGCTTCAGTTTTTATTTGGCAAAAAGTAATTATGAGGTAAATTTACTTTCAACAATGTTTGAGATCTGCTTTTCCTCCCTTATCTGTAAATCTGCTGCCGTAAAACTAAATTACATCAGCTATATATACATAAATAATACATTAATATAATAATATTTAATATTAACAAAGACGAGCCCTTGTTAATTCTTTGTATTTTAAATGAAAATAGAATTTATCAAAAGACTATGAAAGGTTTGTTGCAATATAAGAATCTAAATATCTGGTTTAAAACAACACACCAACCTTCCAAACCACCAATTGGAAATTAAAAAATGAAGTAATACATTTGTATAAACATCTTCTTTTGTAATACGTTCATAAAGAAACCACAACTTACTGAGTAAGCTGTGACGAAGCTACGCAACATTGTAAAAACAACAATAATGCTTTGTATCAGACAGGGGTTTAAACCTTCATGTCGGATAGACGTTAATAGCCATTTAGATGCCAGCTAAAAAATTGCAATTTGACAAAAATTCCGTAAACAAAATTTATGCCTTTTAAATCCTACTAATAATTATTTATCGGTTGATCGTTATTCAGATATTCAAAGATTTGAACGGCTATGTAAATTTCACCTTAAGAATTCCAAGCCGCCAAATTACGCATGCCACATCAAGAAATTAGATGGAACGTAATTAATTTATAATTTCAGAATATTCTTTATCTTTGAAATTTGCAGCTGTTTTAGAAATATTTGATAAAACTCAAAAGCTGCACATAATAAATCCCTTCTCTTTGCCCCACAATTCTTCTCAAAATCCAATCTGCTGCAGGAGAAAAGCAAACAAGCTAAAATATAAAATATCTAAGACGTAGGTCTTATACTTTAGGAGTTATCGGGGATACCAACATAACGCCCATAAACACAGTCGCACGCACAGATACATGTTTTACATTCACTGCGACTAACTGACCTGTATACCAACTGGTGGCTAACTGTTTAAGAGCTGTGAATGGTTCCTCATCGTTTAAGAATACAGCTGAGCTTACCTTCTTGCATTCACCATAATAAAGACATAAGGTTAGTTTAACTAAGTCTTTGGTTTTTCAGTTAGATGCGGAAGTGTGTCAAGCTGGCGCCATAGCGAATGAGCATTGAGTAGGGAGTGTATGCCATCTGACATAGTTATTTGAATGGTGCATGTGCGTTGCAATAGTATCATAATTAGTTATAAGTTTAAATTTTCGTAAAAATTTTACTGCTAATACATAAATACAATGGTACCCTTTAATCTCAGTTTTAAGGTTTTATGGTATTTTATTTTGTTTGCAAATTTTAAAACCGATAAAAATTGACAAACAATAACTAAACTCACACACCCACACACACACTCATCACTACACACCACACACACTCACACACACACTCACACTCACACACCACACACTCACACTTCTTTACTCACACCACAACACTTCACACACCTCACACTCACTGCAATACCACAACTTCAACACACACTTCACACACATACAACTCACACATCACAGCTAAACCTCTGACTACTACACACACTACTACAACATGACACTCAACACTTCACAACACAACACTTTATCGTATCAACATTCACGACACTAATCACATATCCACTAATCACTCACACACTCCACACAATTGCTACACTCCACAATATCTCACGTACACATCAGACACCACAACACTACACACACACTCACACACAATCCACTCACTCAATTCACATCCACTCACACACACTCACACACTACACTCAATCAATATACACTCACCTATCACTTACAATATCACACCAACACTCCACACAACACCTCTCACACACTCACACTCACATCACTCACACACCAACACCACACTCTCACACACTAACCACATCCACTTTACACTACACACACCACACACCCATACACACACACACACACTACTACATCACTCACACACACCCACTCACACTGCCACACCTACACTCACACCTCACTCACACCATCACACTCACACTCTCCACACACCACACACACACACTCCACTACACACTCTACACACTTCTACACACTCACATTCACTCCACACATCACACACTACACATCACACACTCACACTCCACTTACCCCACTCATCTCACACATACTTCACACACTCACACACTCACACACTCCACACCACACACTCACACACACTCACACCTCACACCCACTCCACACCACACACTCACACACTCCACTCACACTCCTCACACACCCACTACACTTCACACTCACTACCACCACCCACACACTCACACACACCTCCACACTACCACACCTCACCACACTCACACACACCACACACACACACCTCACACACCCACACACTCACACACTCACACACACCTCCACACTCACACACCACACACACACTCACACCTCACACTCACACACCCCACACACTCCACCACACACTCACACACCCACACACACACACACACACACTCACACACTCACACTCACACACTCACACACACACACTCACACCTCACACCTCACACCACACACTCACACACCACACACCACACACCACACCACACACTCACACACACACACTCACCACACCTCACACACCACACACCCACACACTCCACACTCCACACCCTCACACACCACACACACACACTCACACACACACCACACACACCACCACACCACACACTCACACCACACTCACACACCACACACCACACACACTCACACACCACCACACACCACACACACACACACACACCACACACTCACACACACACACACACCACACTACACACACTCACACATCACACACACACCCACTCACACACTCACACACCACACACACACACTCACACACTCACACACTCACACCTCCACATCACTCCCACACTCCACTCACACACCACACTCACACACACCACACACACACTCACACCTCACACCCACACACACACTCACACACTCACACACTCACACACTCACACACTCACACACTCACACACACACCACACACCACACACACTCACACACACTCACACCTACCCACACACTCACACACTCCACACACACTCACACACTCCACACTCACACCTCACACCCCACACTCCACACCCCACACTCACACACTCACCCACTCACCACACCACTACACACCCACACCTCCACACTCACACCTCACACACTCACACACCACACCTCCACACACTACACACTCACACCTCACACCTCACACACCCCCCACACACACCACCACACCCACACACACACACACACTCACACACCACACCACCCACACACACCCCCCACCCCACACCTCACACCCCCTCCACACTCACACTCACCACACACACTCCACACTCACACACTCACACACTCACACACTCACACTCCACACTCACACCTCACACACTCCACACACTCACACACTCACACCTCACCATCACACTCACACACTCCACTCACACACTCACACACTCACACTCCACACCACCTCACACCTCCACACACCACACACTCCACACTCACACACACACACCACCTCACACACTCACACCACTCACACACTCACACACTCCACACACTCACACACACCTCCACACTCCACCTCACACACCTCACCCCACACTCACACACTCACACTCACACACCACACCACTCACACTCACTCCACACACTCACACACTCACACACCACTCACACACTCACACACTCACACACTCACACACTCACACACTCACACACTCCACACCTCACACACTCACACACTCACACCTCACACACTCACACACTCACACTCACACACTCACACCTCACACACTCCACACTCACACCCACACTCACACACACACCTCCACACACCTACACACCACACTCCACACACTCCCTCACACACTCACACACTCACACACTCACACCTCCACACTCACACACTCACACACTCCCACACTCACACTCACACCACCCTCCACACTCACACACCTCACACACTCCACACTCCCACACACTCACACACATCACACACACTCCACACTCACACTCCCACACACTCCACACACTCACACACCACACTCACACTCACACCCCTCACACACTCACACCCACTCCACTCACACTCCACACACACTCACACACTCACACACTCACACTCACACCACACACACACACTCACACTCACACACTCACACTCCACACACACACTCACACACTCACACTCCCACCACACATCACACACTCACACCCACACTACACACTCACACTCACACACTCACCACACTCACACACTCACACACTCACACACTCACCCACACTCACACACTCCACACACTCACACACTCACACCTCACACCTCACACACTCACACACTCACCACCACCACACCAACCACCACACAACCACCCACCAATAACACACAACCACACACCACTCACACCACACCTCACACCCACCCCACCCCACCACTCCCCACCCCACTCACACACCCACCACACCACACCCACCACACACCCCACACTCACACTCACCCCACACCCACCCCACACACCCACCCACACACTCACACCACCCACACACCCACACCACCCCCCCACCCACACACACACACCCCCACACCCACCCCCACCACACACCACCTCACCCCACCACCACACCCACACCCACACCACACCCCCACACACCACACCCCACACCCACACACTCCACACCCACACCACCCCACCTCCACCCCACACCACACCCCCCCACACCCACACACCCCCCCACACTCACACTCACACACCCACCCACACCCCACACTCACCCCCCCACACCCACCACACACCACACACACACACCACACCACCCCCCACACCTCACCACTCCCCCCACACTCACACACCACACACCCCACACCCACACTCCACCCACACCCACACCCCACCACCCACACTCCCCACACCCCCCCACACCCCACCCCCCCCACCCCACACCCACACCACACCTCACACCCCCCCCCCCACACCACACCCACACTCACACACCCACACCCCACACCCCCACACTCCCACCCACACCCACACACCCCACCCACACCTCACACCACACACTCCACCACACACTCACACACCCCCCCACCCACCCCACACACCCACCCTCACACCTCACACCCAACCCACACCCCCCACACCACACACCACACCACACCCACACACCCACCCCACCCACACCCACACCCACACCCACACACCCACCCCCACACCCACACACCACACACCCACACCCCACCCACACACCCACACACTCACACCCACCCACACCACACACCCACCTCACACACCACACACCACACCCCCACCCACCCCCCCCCCCCCCCCCCCCCCCCCCCCCCCCCCACACTCCACACACACCCACCACCCCACCACACCCCCACACCCACACCCCCCACACACCACACACCACCCCCACCACTCACACACCCACACCACACCCACACACCACACCCACACACCACACACCACACACCACACCCACACACCACCCACACCACACCCACACACCCACACACACACTCCCCCCACCACCCACACCCCACACCACACACCACACACCCCACACACCACACCACCACACCCCACCCCACCCCACCCACACCCACCCCCCCACACCACACCCCACCCACACACACACCCACACCCCACCCCACACCCACACCTCACCACTCACACACCCACACACCCTCACCCACACTCCACACCTCCACCTCACACACCTCACACCCCTCCACCACACCACACACTCACACACTCCACACCATCACACACTCACACACCCACACTCCCACACTCACACCCACCTCCACCACACACTCCACCACTCCACACTCCCACTCACACTCACACACCCACACCCCCCCACACTCACACACCACACACCCACACACACCACACCACTCACACACTCACACACCACCCACCTCACACTCCACACTCCACACCTCACCACCCCACACACTCACACACTCACACACTCACACCCACCACACACCCACACACTCCACACCACTCCACACTCCACCTCACACACCTCACACCTCACACCCACCACCACACCCACACTCACACCACACCACTCCACACCTCACACACACCACACACTCACCTCCACCACACTCCACACTCACACCTCACACACTCACACCCACACCCACCACCACTCACACACTCCACCCTCACACCACACACTCCCACCTCCACCTCACACTCACACTCCACACTCACACACTCCACCTCCACCCCACCTCCACACCCACACTCACACACACACCCACCACTCACCCACACACTCACACTCACACACTCACACACTCCCACACCTCCCACACACCCTCCCCCACCTCACACACTCACACCTCCACCACCCACACTCCACACCCACCCACACACCCACCCACCCACTCACACACTCACACCTCACACACTCACACCACACCTCCACACTCACACCTCACACTCACACACACACTCACACACTCACACACTCACACACTCACACACTCACACTCACACTCACACACTCACACACTCACCTCACACTCACACCTCCACCATCCACACTCACACACTCACCCTCCACACTCACACACACTCACACACACTCACACACTCACACCTCACACTCCACACACTCACACACTCACACCTCACACACTCACACACCTCACACCACACCTCACACACTCCACACACTCACACACTCACACACTCACTCACACTCACACACTCACACACCTCACACACTCACACACTCACACACTCACCACACTCACACACCACACTCACCTCCACACCTCACACACTCCACACACTCACACACTCACACTACCCACACACTCCACACTCACACACTCACACACTCACACTCACCTCCACACACTCACACACTCACACACTCACACACTCACACACCCACACTCCACAACACTCCACACCACTCACACACTCACACACTCACTCACCACACTCACACACACACTCACACACTCACACACTCACACCACACTCACATCACTCACCACACCCCCCCCCCCCCCCCCCCCCCCCCCCCCCCCCACCCCCCCCCCCCCCCCCCCCCCCCCCCCCCCCCCCCCCCCCCCCCCCCCCCCCCCCCCCCCCCCCCCCCCCCCCCCACCCCCCTCCACCCACCCCCACTCATCTTCGCGCAGGTGCAAGCGATACTTTGAGTTTTTTATACAGTAAAGTAAAGTATTATCTCTTATAGTGATTAGTAATCAATTGTGTTATCGTATAGAGAGTATAACTCATCAGCTTTCCTTCTTTGTTGAGGATTACTGTGTCTATATTAATAACGTTTAACCACTATGTTAATATTAGTGCATTGATTTGTTTTTGATACTCTATTTTGAAGATGGAGAAATAAATTTCGGTATTTTAAAATTGAGATCATTATTTACGTGATTTACAATACTATTGTATTAATTTGCACAATTATTGATCGCATATAGCGGATTCATTAAGATAAGTTAAAGTTTTAATAGGTTTAGTGAACTTTCGAAAAAGTTATTTTGCCATAGTAAGTATGTTTGATAAGTAAGAATTACGGCCCTTCCTATAGAACTTTGTGCGGGCTGATGTGCTGTTGCTACATTTACTATAGGTCGTTACATGTGATTTCATATATTTTTTGTAATTAATAGTAAATATAAATGGTTGCGTAAGTTGATGTTAGTTAAGTGTGGAATAACTGTATTTTTACTTTTGCTTAAATTGCAGCAGATTATATCGTATGCACTTTACATGCATATTTAAATATTACTGGGCCTACTATTACTTTTCTATTGGTTAATTATATTATTTTGAAGCAAATGAGTATATTATTCTCTGATTGTGTGACGAGTAGTTTTTCGTTGTTGTTTTTATTAATCAAATATTGGCTCAGTTAGGTTACTTTCTTACTTTACAATCAGTATGAAACTTTTGAACTATTAAGTATGCCCTAATTGATACTGTCCTAGGATTTACCTTCATATGTGAAACAAACCCGTAATATTACAGCTAAAAATATGAACATCCAACCAATTTGGATTAATCGGTGGACTCGATTTCTAGATCCTCGAAAGAGCACTGTGTAATTTTAATTACAAACTCTTCAATAATTTTCAATTGTCACTTTTTCATAACTAAATTTTATTAAACCTCCCATGTCCTTCACTTGTAAACCTGTCCATACCATTCCTATCGCGTTTAGTTGGCAGTGGTAAGAAGGCAAACTAATAAATTGGTGACTGCTTCCTTGTGCCATAACACCATTGATGCCTCTACTTGTGCTGCAGAATCTATTACATCTCACTTCAACATGTTATCCTCAATGGGCATTTCTTTCTCACTAAGCCAATAGATCATTTATAAATTTTCAGCAAAAATAAAATTCTGTTCCCACATTTGAAAACGAAAATAGTAGTAATTTATTATTTTACAATAATTACAATTTTCTGCGTGCAGTTTCAGCGAGTTTTATTTTGTTAAAAAAAAATAATAAACAGATAAACTATTCTTTATTCATAATAAAGGCTTAGTCATTTGTCGTGTTGCGTTTCATCTTGTATTTTAACGAGTATACAATTATTTGTGTTGTAACTTGCACTCTGTGACTTATATTTCGACCTCCTGCATAAAAAGAGTTTACTTGATAAATTTGTTTTATATTTATTATTTTATCATACCGTTTGATAAGAATAAATATTTTTAATAGTGATATTTATTTACCTAGTAAATTTTGTGTTCGTTTAATCGTGTATTAGTTAGTTATTAGTTCGAATGGATTACTTAAAAGCTTCCACCTAAAGTAAGTTAAATAAGTTTTATAATAAATTTGGTTGAAAAGTAATTGTTTATAATTAATTTTTTTTTTCAAGTTTAAGCACTAAATGTTTTTAATTGTTACCCATCTTGTTTTAAAGAAACTACTTTACAGTTTTGCCGCAATCTCAGGAAATATTTAAAAATTTAAACTGTTTTCTTTTTATTAATTTTCACGCTTGAATTATTTTTGCAATTAATAAAATATGAAGCGAATTAATTTGGATTTATATATATATATATATATATATATATATATATATATATATATATATATATATGTATATTACGCAGTTAAATTGGCATTCATCCATGCTAAAGTTAAGGTTGAAATGGCATCCGCTGTACTTTGGCATCCAGTATACGGATGCCAACTTGCACTACCCATACAAAATTAACATTAAGTCTTGTACGACATCTTCTAGCTATGAAAATAAAAAATTGTCGGATGCCATTTTAAACCTAGCTTGTATATTATTATACATACTAGTTTACCGTAATTCCGTATCGCGGCGTTAAGGCGAATATGTATATAGAGTAGTTTAAAGACACCAAATACGTTACGCGCGAAAAATGGCATCCTCTGAATTTTACAACACTGTGTGTGATTAAATTGGCCCACATGTTAGTTTAAGCGCAGCATTTTTATTTGATTGGGGAGCAAATAATGTGGCATGTGAGTGTTTCGAATGGTCTGTTTTAGTACAAATACCATTTTTGGTTGAAATTGTAAAGTGTACGGTGTACGTGTGCTACTTATTTCGAAATAATGATGAAATCAAGAGGGGACCGAAAATTAAAAATGACCTTCAAAGTTTATATAGCTGAAAAGTATTTAAATATAAAAGCTTCCTGAATATTAAAAACAAACGAAAGTCAAACATTTCCTAACAAAAACATTAAATTAAATTTAATTTTTACAATAACAAATTAAAATCCAAGGGTTCCCAAATACCTTTGTTTTTTAATTAAATACATAACTGTTTTAACAAAACGCAAATCTATTATTATCGTATTTGTCGAGATGACATTCTTTATTTTATAATGTCCCTGTAATAAGAAATTTATTGCTGTTTAGTAATTAATCGTAAACATCAAAAAGTGGTAAACTAGTTTACAAAATTGGTATTACGATTAGGTTTTAAAATTGTGGATTAGATACGTGTAAATTGTATGCATAATGCAACTACTTTTAATTCTGTGTATCAGAAACCTATTTTAAACATGCCAAATCTGTTATTTACCAAAACGATATAATCGTTTTAATGTTTGGATCCCAGGGTATGTATTACATTTCAGCTGACTACGTTGGATGCTGAATTACGTATTCCACTTGAACTTATTTGTAAATAATATCATCATGTTTCTAGGAATTAATATTTTATTTAATCAGACTCAAACATTTGTCAGTATTAGTTCCGAACAAAATTAAGAGTGCTCTTAGTAACTTTGTTAAAACGTAACGAAATTAAATAAACTTTACTAATAGGTACCTATAGCTTTTTAGTATTATCTATGTATATTATTTATTGGCTGTGTTAGATAAATAACGTGACTAAGAATTTAATTGCATTATTAGTTTTTAAAATTGCGCGTGAGAACTATTTTTTGCCAAACTTGTAATTTTGATTATATGGTAATAACTAATAACAAATGAATAATTCATTGTAATCCACGATATTTAATATGTGTAGAGGGTAGTTGGGCTCATTAAATGTTGAAAGAAACCAAATATGTGTACTACCCTTGTGTACTACCGACTGAAGAATTGAAAAATTCGTCCCCTAGCCAAAGTTGTCAATCTTTCAAACAGTTTTACTTTATGATGGTAAAACGTATTAATTACATTTATAAGTTCTGAAGCTTCTCTTCAAAAATACTTCGTTTCAATTTCTGGATGTTATTAGCCAGAATTGCACCATACAAGGTGTCCCGGAACATGTGGGAAATCTCTCAGATTCAGATAGATCACGTGAAAATAACATTATAAGTTGAAATACTTTTTCCTGCTAGTCTTCCCTGAGAAGCTTTAGCCTTTAGGTTAAATTTGAAAACCTATTTTTAATTCATAACCATTGAACCACACAGGAGGACATATATTTCGCAAAATGGCCATAAAAGCGCCTTGTGAGTAAAAAATATCTAATAACATGACAATCAACAATACTTCTCCGTCCATTACTGCGAAACTACTGTAATAAGTGAAGTATAAATATAGAAGTTGAAAAAATTGATATTTTCTTGGCAGGTAATTAATTTTTTGATTTTAACCCTTAATTGATATGGCGATTTCTAAACACTCTTAAGGTATGGTGGGGTCAGATTTGATCCCACCATTTTTCTGGAAAATAAAAAAAAAAATAAAAAACCAGGTATGAGAAGAAATGACTAATCAAATGAATGACGGAAACAAAAGAATTGACCAAAAATTTACAAAAAATAGTTATGCTGGGTAGATGGAAAAAGTACGTTAACCTCTGAAGTATCTTATAACTAAAAAAAAGAAAATAAAAAATGAAAAAAAAAATAGTAGTAGTGACTTCAAATACTACGATTAACAAGCTGTTATTAATATTAGACAATAAAATAATATTAGAAAAATTCTAACAGACATGTCTGTCCTGCGCAGTTTATATTCTTATTCACTGATGACAATTGATACATACATTTTTTGTAATACAATGGTTTTTACAATTATGTTTATCACACTCACGACACATGAGAGACTGCTTACTGTCATTATGATGAGCGCAAATAAATCACCTTGCCCGTTTAGGAGCTTTTCGATCGGGTTGCCTAATGCCTATTCTCTGATATGTTACCGACTCGTCGCATAATTTCTTTCAATTGCTTGGGTATATTTTCCATTTGAGAACGCCTAACTAACTGGTCTTCAATAAGTTCCCTTCCTAAGTTGATAAGAAATTGTTGATGGGTCAGTTCATTATTTGGATTTGCACTGTTATATAAAATGATCGCATTTACACCAGCGATGTCCATTATTCGAAACCATATTATCTGTGGCCACCTTCGAGTACGTCTTCCAACCTTATATCTTGCACAATTTTGATTCAATATATCTACTCCCACTTTAGTCTGATTATAGAAACCTATTATTTCTGGAAATTTTCTTTCTCCTTCTAATACTTTATCATCATAATGAAACGTGGAGATTAGAGAAATAGCTCAGATTTCTAGTAAATCCAAATAAGGAAGAACAGACTTCTCGATTCTTATTAGGTAAAAACTCCCTTGGAAAATCTCTTTTGTTCTGCCTCATAGTACCAACATATGTGAGTTTTTTTAATCTTAGCTCCTTCACAAGTTCTACTGACGAAAACCAATTATCGCCACTTACATTGCGATTAGTGTTGGCTATCGGTAAGATGAGTGACAGTACATTGAGCGTTGCTATACTCAGTTTCTTTGGATTAGCTACATTCTGTTTCCCTATGTAGACGAATGCATTTACTAGATAATGTGTACGGGCATCACGTAAGCACATTACTCTTATCCCGTACTCTACAGGCTTATTCTTCATGAACATTCTAAATTACATTTCCGGAATCCTACTAACATCTCATCCACGGTTATGTATTCTCCACAAGAATAATTTTTTGTGGCAATTATACGCAAAGTGCTCGAAAATTTCTGAAATAGCTGCCAACTGATATCCATCAGATGTACGTTCATCCCTGGTACTTGGATCGTCGAACCTCATAGCCGTTAGCAAAAAAAGAACCTTTTCGCAGTCATTACAGACCGAAAAATATCACGCCCTGTGCCGTCTGTAGCAAAAAGCGAATTTATATCTTCATTGCTTGATTTAAACACTCCAGCTAAATAAAGAAGACCCAGAAATGACAGAATTTCGGTTTTATCAGTGTGATTTATGAACTGACACGTTAAAGCTTGGTCACCATAATTTGCCTGTAAATAGGTGATTTTCTCGTTCGTTCGGTCAATGATCTGAGAAATTATGAATTCATCAAGTAATAGTTTGATTGCTTTGGTGGGTGTCGTTGGCTTGTTTATTCGTAATGGTCCAAATAGACCTGGGAGATGAGAAATTATATTTTCCTCCCGTGTGCGACTAGAAGCAGGGGGACTTTTTGACCATTTTTTTCTATTCTTACCATAAAAATAATCAGTTGCGGCAACATTCTCTTCAAGTTTGCTGTCACTACCGGCATCATCACTGTCACTTTGATCACTAAACTCAAAACCTGAATTGGTATTATGGCTACTAACTATTGTTGCAGCATCAGAAATATCATCATCATCATCAACGAAATGATCAGCTAGGTCTTCTAGCTTCTTTTGTGTCAAAGGTAGGTTTCTCTTGCGTAAATTTGCCATTATTAAAAAATTAAAAATTACTGCAGATTCTCCGTTAACGATATGCGGGTCAAATTTGACCCCAACAAGCTCTTTCAACCACGCTACCCTAAGACAAAAGTACAACTGCCAGCACAAATTCAGCAGCTTTCCACTAGAGAAGAATACAAGAAATTCAAGGTTGCCAAGTCAACATGTTTTTCTGGAAATCGCGATTTAATTTTGATTGTGGTCAAATTTGGCCCCGCCATACCATTTAATGGTTAAACATTCATTTAGAACGGTTAAAAACAAAATAGCACTGTTTTCACAAAAACTTGTTTTGTTTAAATTTTAAAACACTGTATTCTTTGCAACCCTGTCCCTAACATACCCTAAGTAAATTCGATCTGAATCACTTGTAGTTAAATACCAAGCAGTATGGTGTACACTAAGTTTTTTGTCGTAAGTATACTTTGCAGGCTGACATTACGGTGCATTAAATTACATGAAATAAGGCTGTAGCTAGGGGTTGACCATGGGAGGGGTTGGGCAAGGAAAACGGTACCTAATACCACAGTATAACTCGTACGAGCAGTAATTGCACTTCTTGTCGGCGTCTTTGATGTTGCTGTAATGAAAATTAAAAAAAAATTACTGCGCAGGATGCCAATGTCATGATATAAAATTTCTGTAGTATTTAACAATATTGTGTTGACTTAACTTTTACGTTTTAAGGTTAAATACAAAACACTCGGGCGAAAGTAGCCATTTGTTTTTGTCAAAGTTCAATGCGCAGGGTGCCGAGCTCACTTTGGCGCACAAGAAGTTTCTATTTATAATTTCCTCTAACGCAACTACTGCTCATAGTTATACTGTGCTAATAACGTACTTTAAAACAATAATGTACTCAAGACTGAAATGTTTAAGCTTAGGGTACGGGAATTGCGATATTAGTCCATGTGAGGGGGATGTGTGAACAATGTAACCCCCCCCTCCCCCCAATGTGCGATCCTGACATCAAATATCTTCTTAAAACAAGTGTTTTTAAGGTGGCGTTTCAGTTATAAGTCGTTTTCGAA
This sequence comes from Vesta saturnalis, assembly GCA_036346205.1. Taxonomy (NCBI): domain Eukaryota; kingdom Metazoa; phylum Arthropoda; class Insecta; order Coleoptera; family Lampyridae; genus Vesta; species Vesta saturnalis. The sequence continues at coordinate 308,694 of JARFJB010002412.1, read as the reverse complement.
TACGGCGTGTTTCCTTACTAACGAAATATTGCATTATTATTAATTTTTTTCCTGGAAATGCGTGTGAGAACTTTGTTTTATCTTCTAGATTCTTCTGATACTCATTCAGAAATAGAGGAATCAGTAAGCCCGGGAACAGAATGTTGTGCGGACAGTCATAATGAAAGTAGTGATACAGAATATGATTTATCTCCGAGATCTGCCCATGGTGTGTCTTCAAATGTTTTGGATCAGATGCACTGCTTATCAAGAATTTCACCGGTAATCTCAGTCACGCATCCTTTGGTATGGTATACCGAAAACGATGAAAGTGTGCAAAACCAGACTACAACCCGACGCATAAGAAGTAAACATCGTTGTTTGTACTGTGATCAAGACGTAGGAAATTTTTCTCGGCATATCGAAAGAAATCATGGTGATGAAATCGCAGTTCAAGGATTAATGTGTTTAGAAAAAAATCCATGGAAGAAGCTGGTCGACAAACTGCACCGCAAAGGCGATTTTTGTACTGCGAAAATTGTACCGGTGATGACTCTACAAAATAAATCTGTGACAGAGTACATCGTTTGTAAGTTTTGTCGGGGATGTTACTCCCGTAAAAATTTACGTAGACATTCCAAACGCTGTTATTTTAATTCAAATCTATCTAAACGTTTTAACGCACAAATTGAGGGCCAAATAGTGATGGTTGGCCATTTTGGGCCCAACGATCCCCTAATTGGTGAGTGGCTTTTTGAACATGATGCGTGTTGATGCTATATCAATGGCAGCTAAAAAGGATAATATTATATGCGAAGTTGCTAGACGATGCATAAGAATTCGTAAGGAGAAACATCTGCTCGTTGTTGCAAAACGAAATATGCATCGGTTGGCATGATTATTGATTAGTGTAAGAAAAATAGAAAACGATGAGACTTTAAAAATGATAGATATTTTAACTCCACATAAATTTAAAAACTTAGTTAAAGCTACTCATGATATATCGGTCTATGATGAAATAAGTCGAACATTTAAGTCCCCGTAGTTAGCATTACAAATGGGAACGCTAATAAAAAGTACAACTTATACTGCTTATTCTTTAGATGTGCAAAAAGAAAAGTTTCATACTACATGTTTAGAGCAACTGAAGGCCTTAATTACACTTATAGAAACAGAGTGGGCACACGAAATATACAGTGAAGCCGGTCAGAACCTCGCCATGAACAAATTTAATAAGCCGACATTAACCCATTAGTGCATACAATCCGAAAAATCGGATGTTCACATTTCGCGCCATAAGCGCCGGTAAGACTAACCTAAAAGTTATGTTGTATGTTGACAAGTTAGTGTAACTAATGTCTTTGTGCTCATAAATAAAACTAGTTGAATATATTGCTTATAATTGCTCCAAAAATTGTTTTTTGTAAACATGGATCCATCTGTTTATAACACCAGAGGCGGCGGGTAAGTAAAATAGAATTTATTGTTTTTAATAATCGTAGGTTTTCAATTTTATATGAAATACAGATTTTATAATAGTTACCCTTTGCATTTATTTTTACCATCCGATTTTTCGGATCTTATGCATAACTGATACATAATTTATTTGTAGGTTAACTTTAGCTCAATTACTAGAAGAACTCGAAAATTACGATAATCATGACCCTATTGACATTTATGTAGAACCACCGGATGATAGAAACGATACAGATTGTGATAGTGATTGTAGCGATTATGGAGAAGCTGGAGATTTGAATCATTTAGGGCCTAATACGTTACGAGCTAATTGTTACTACCAATTTCACAAAAGCAATACCGAATATGATAATAATAACAGTTCAAAAGGTGATGATTTTGATACAAGTGACGAAGAGCCCCTTTCTAAGTACTGTAAAAAAGATAGTACTAGTAAATTAACATTACGTAGGCGCAAAAAAGAAAAATTAGCACCTGTAAAATGGAGTAAGACTCAACCTGTTTTCAATATTACTTCAACTTGTACACCAACATCTATGTCAGAAGAAGCGAAAAAAGCTGCGACGCCTTTGGAATACTTTCACTTATTTTTTTTCCAATGAATTGCTTTTAAAAATTGTTAACGAAACAAATTTATATTCATCCCAAAGAAATATCAATTTGAATGTCAATTTTGATGAAATTAATGTTATAATTGGCGCACTGTTGCTGTCAGGTTACGGTAAGTACCCAAATAAGCGGTTATATTGGTCCAATAATGAAGATGTTCCAAAAATATTGCAAAACAGTATCAGATTGAACCGATTTGAACAAATTTTGAGGCATATTGATTTAAATGATAATGACCATAATGATAATGATCGTTTGTACAAACTGAGACCTCTGATTACTGAATTGAATAATAAGTTCAAAATTCACGGTGGTCTCCAAGAAAAACTCTCCATCGACGAATCCATGATACCGTACTACGGACGCCACTATGCTAAACGATATATAAAAGGTAAACCAATACGCTTTGGTTTTAAGAATTGGGCTCTATGTACAAGCAGTGGGTATAATGTTGCTTTTGATATTTATACAGGAAGAGACGAAAGTGAGAAAGTATTTGGGCTACGAGGGGATAAAGTTTTATCTATTATTGAGGCTGCAGAAATTCCACCTAAGCAGGGCTATAAGCTTTATTTTGATAATTATTGTTCCTCAGTTGGTTTATTTCAGCATCTGACTGATCGCGGTTATTGCGCTACTGGCACCATACAAGACGGAAGAATATCAAAATGTCCACTAAAAGCAAAAGCAGAAATGCAAAAATTAGAACGAGGAACATACGATTACCGAACTGATGATGGGAACAAAGTCTATCTAGTAAGATGGAAGGATAATCGCGTTGTGAAGTGTGCCACAAATTTCGAGTCAATAACAGAAACTAACTGTACAAGATGGTCAAAAGAAAAAAAACAAAAAATTTTAGTAAAACAACCAGTATTGTTTTCCAGTTATAATGATGGAATGGGCGGAGTGGATCAAATGGACCAAAATGTTGCTGTATATCGCACACGAATGAGACAAAGGAAATGGTGGTGGCCAATTTTTTGCTATCTACTAGACGTGAGTGTTTCAAATTCTTGGTTACTAATGCGCAAGGTTCACTCAAATAACAAGGAATGTGAGAATTTGCTGAATTTCAGAAGATATATAGCACTTTCCCTGCTTACTACTTATGGAAAACCATCTGTAAAAGGAAAGTCAATACGAAATGTAGTAACAGACGTACGGTATGATGCTCTAAATCACTGGCCTGACTCTGTAAGCACAGACCGACTTTGTAAATTTTGTGGGGGAAAGAGTAGATTTATTTGTAGTAAGTGTGGCATTGGCTTACACCCAAAATTATGTTTCAAAAATTACCACACATTTTAGATATTTAGTTCTTGAAGCATACAATCCGATTTATCGGATGGTCCATATTTTCTGTATTTTAAGAAAAAAAAATTTTTTTTTGCACTTTCCTTTTTTATAACAATAAAGAATTATTTCGCATTAAAAAAGTTTTTTAAGATATAATGGTACTTGTCATTAGATTAATTTGTTGTTTTAAATCTTTAACCTTATTCAATTTATCTTCAAAAAATTGACGATGTTTAAAGTTTATTTTTGATCCGTTTTCTTCATATTTTACAATGGTACGTAAAGTGTCTCTAAAACAAACCTAAATTACATCTTCACTGGAAAGAACATCAGCATATGTACATAAATAAATTAATATTAGTTAAGTTACAACTAAGTTTAAAATTGTATTTCATAGTCGATGGCTAAAACAAAAATGTTATGAAGTATCACTACCATGTGATTGTCATTGTCCTGTCAAGTTCATAAGTTAATTTCAAAGCATCTGCATTATCGTTAGTAGTAATATAAGGCCGATCCTGGACCAGTTCAAGGTCACCCCATGTAAATCTTATGGGGATTTATTTCAAGGTCAAGTCAGTTTTCTCGTTATGCCAGAACGCGCTCCACGTCTCAAGCATGTTTTTGGCGGGGGATTTAAATTTTTGGAGTCACTCGCCCTCTGGTGGTGAAATCGGAAGCTTTTGGAGCTCAAGGTCAAACTTTAAGCGGGAGATTTAAAATGTAGTTGGTCAAGGTCAAAGCTAAAAATAGAAGTTGCAAGGTAATCATAAATCAAAAATAGTTTTGAAGGTCAAAGGTTATTGACTTACGGTGGCGTCATATTTCTTAGAAATATAAGGTAAGTAAGCTAAAAATAGAAGTTGCAAGGTAATCATAAATCTAAAATAGTTTTCAAGGTCAAAGGTTATTGACCTACGCTGGTGTCATATTTCTTAGAAAAATAAAAAGGTCAAGGTGAAAAGCTAAAAATAGAAATTGCAAGGTAATCATAAATCTAAGAATATAATTTTCAAGGTCAAACTTTTAGCGGAAATATAAATTTTGGAGCCAGATCATCATCATCATATTATATTTCTAGTCAAGGTCAAAAGTAGGTATTTAACGAGTTTAAACATGTTGTAATATGTAGTCAAGGATGCATATTTCTTATATAAATTGCAGTGAGCTGTATGTTGAGATCAGTCTGCAGCACGTAATTGTTAAATATGGAATTAACAGGGTTAAATCAAAGCACCTATTGCAAACCCTTTAAAAATGTGTGCGAGCTCGATATATCGAGAAAGTATAAAGTAACGAATATGGATATAATTAATACTAAGTATGGTGAACGTATAGTGATAGAAACGGGTGATTTTAAATGTGTATTGCCGGAACGCTTTTATGTGTATTTCAAAAAAGAAGAAACACGAATTGAAGAATTTAAAACACTCCTAAACACGAAGGATGTGTTTATAAGTAGTTTGGGTGCAGTTGGCAAAACAACAAACATAACATTTTCTTTTTAATAGTAGCACCCCTACCATATGTAAAATTGAAATACTAGAATTATTTTCTTAAACAGTGTTTAGTCATAGTGAAATTGTGAGCAAGTAAAGTCATGCAAGTAGCAATAAAATCATTTCTGGAACGATCAAACTCAGAAGTTCACCGTTATATATGGATACCACATCATTGCAGTAACAACCTGAATAATAATTTAACATTTTGTTGTTGGTGCTGTCAAAATAGTGATGGTAGTAGTAGTAAAAATGAAGAGAAACATGATGAAGGTTATTCTTCTGCTAAGACTGACTGGACATCATCATTTCAATATAAGGATGAAGTGTATAAACAAGCAGCTAAGGAATACTTAATCGATTGTACTTATTATAAACTATCGAACGATACTCATCATGCAAAACATCTGGAAATTGGATACAGTACACACTTCAACCTTGCACCAATGGTGCGTATTGTGACCAAAGCAATAATGTGGTGTTGGATATGAAGGAATGGAATGAGCTTCTAAGATGGTATTCATATGTAGAATTACAATTTTCCGATCCCAAGAAATTGAAAATGAAATTGATTGGTCAAATGTAAACGAAGAAGAAGATATAATCTATGATCAACATTATGAATCTCTATCTAGTAATCTTGGTATTTATTACAATTGGGAATTAATTAAAGGATATGACAGAATTTTGAAAACTGTTATGATAGAAAACTACAAGTGCTGTTCTTGCACATTCAACTCACATAGTATAGAAGAACTATTCAATTTAAAGGATATAGTAAGCTACAGATTGGAATTTCTTGAATCTTACAATCTGGTGTGTTTTTATGAAAAGTTCATACAGCAAGTTGTTGACTACCGTCGTTTTCGTGAGAAAGAATTCGGTGTTGGTGATGATGATGACATTTATAAAGATATTGATGATGTTATAAATGCTAAGTATAATATTAATTCACATAACACTGTATGTTTAATGGAAATTTTGTATTATCGTCCTGCTTATCTAATGTATAGCATTTACTGAATAAAGAAATAACTATGATTTGTTTTTCTCAATTTAGGTATACCCCTTTCTATCCATCCATGTAAACAATGCTAGTTAAGAAGCTAAAGAGTGTTGGTGGTGGTGGTTTGGTTAATGGTCTAATCAATAAACTTCCGTTTTAATTACATTTACCTGGTTACCAGTATTGCGGTCCTGGTACAAATTTAGAAAAACGACTCGCACGCGGTGACCTCGGTATTAATCAATTAGATGCTCAGTGCAAACTTCATGATATCAGTTACAGAGATTACCAAGATTTAGAAAGTAGACATTATATATATATATCATATATATATATATATATATATATATATATATATATACTATATATATATATATATATATATATATATATATATATATATACAAAACGGATTTAATAAACAGGTACCTGTTTACCATGAACAGGTAGCTGTTGCGACAAACAGGTACCGGTTCACCTTGAACAGGTAGCTGTTTACACTAAACAGATCAGTTAAGATGGATACATTGAAAACCGAACAACCGCTTTTAAACAATAATAATATTCATGGATCGATGATGATAATGTAGTTTATAAGCATATTTAAATCATTAGACGCAACGCTAGGTGAACGAACTGCAGCTTTAGCAGTCAGTACCATCATGAAAGCAAAGAGAAAATTAGGGATGGGGTGTAAACGTTGATCTAATATGAAGAAGAAGAATGAAAAGTTTAAGCAATATCTGGTTGAGAATGACGCATTACCAGCGCCGGAACTGTAGGAAAGATGACTAATTTAACATTTCTGTAAAAAAAAAAATAATAACATATATATCTATGTATAATTGTTTGGAAATAAATTATATATTTTTTGTTGCAAAAAAAAAAAAGAAAAATGTCTTCTATTTTTTGATTAAATGAAGGGTATATCATAATGAAGAGAGCTGCTATTGATGAGACTAAAAAAAAAAAAATGTAGCGTATAATAATATGGTGTCTGCAGCTATATTGGCTAAGCTGTTCAAGGTTAAAATTTATTGGTATCATATTACAATTCATACCAACTAATCTTCAAGGTTAAATTTTATTGACAAGGTATTGAGAAGGTATCATATTACAGTTCTTATGTTAGACTCTTCAAGGTTCTTAGGAATAGCAAAATAAGCATTCTTAACCAATCACATATGTAACTGACTTTGTGCATGCTCGGTATTGCTCGGGTATCCTCGTGGAGTCCACCCTTCTATATAAGTTTAAATTTTATAATCACATATCATTCGCATCATGTTTTTCTAAAAAGTATATATGTTAAAGCACTGTTTTTGCACATTAAAATCGCTTACGTATTTACTATTGTAATAGTGTGTGTAAACCAGAAAATCAGTTTTATTTGTTTAAATGTAGCATGTAGAAATACTGCACGATTGCATTAGCGCATATACAACACGCTAACGAAGACAACCAGACAAATATGGAAAAGTAATGATTGTTATAATTGATGTGCAAGGATTCAAAACAGCAAGAAATATATTTACACCTAAGGAACTAGCGATATATAATGGAGAGCAAATTGCTCATTACGTATTCAAGCCTCCATTTCCATGGCACACCTTGGATAGTGAATTTCAAAAGCAAGCTAATTGGTTAATTCACAACCATCACTTTATCAAGTGGGAATATGGATATACTTCTCCACGTCTATTCCTAGTATACTTAGTAATTGCATATCAACAACAGATGAGGTGTACGTTAAAGGACGAGAAAGCTGATTTTATTCAAAAGTTTTAAAACAAAGCATTACGGTGTTTGAAAAACAACATACTTTACCCAAACTTCATCCATGCTGTTTTTTCATACACAAAACACTTGTCGCTGTGCGCTGGCTCACGTATATCATTTATATGAAAAATTGTAGTGAAATTCTAATAATAAAATTTATTAACTGACATATCTTATTCACATGTATTACCTCAACGCTTTTATGAGTATTTCAAAGAAGAAGAAGAAGAAGAACTAGATAATTTAAAATGTTATCTAAGAATAAACATTTGAATAATGAGAATCTAAACTGCTTTCGGTCTACCGAAACAGATACCTTCTGAGAAACAGCTACCTGTTTTTGAGAAACAGCTACCTGTTTTGAGAAACGGGTACCGGTTTTAGGTCTGTTTTTGAGCTGTTTTCGGAAACCGGGAAAGTTGTTTTGAGCTGTTTCTACCTGTTGCTAGAAAATAGGGATCTGTTTTTGAGCTGACTGCATCAAAGTTTATGCTATTCACATTTTCGGCTTTACAATGTTCTACCGAACAAAATTTAAAAGAATATTTGATAAAGGTTATATACCAAATTGGTCTAGTGAACTTTTCAAGATTGTTAAAGTGCGTGTAAGGAATCCGGTCACGTACTTACTACAAGACAGGGACACCTATTTATAGATAGGAACTGCAAAAGGTTAAATATCCCGATGTGTATTTGGTGGAAAAGGTCATTTGACGTAAAAGAATAAAGTGTACGTAAAGTGGTTGGGATTAAAATAATATTCATGGATCGATGATGATGATAATGTAGTTTATAAGCATATTATTGTAAGGCAATAATCTCATTTATAATTCAATGATGCCGGTAAGAACAACAAGCACTTTGGAACACTTAAATTACTGTAGAAAGCATTACTATTGGTTTAATAACGGATATAAATGTCCTGCTTGTATAGGTACCGACTAGTATGAATATAACTTATTGTAATATAGTGTGTACTTAAGAAACTAACGTAGAATGTAATTTCTGTAAGAATAATAATAAAAGACCAATTGTAATTTGTATTATTTATTAATAATAAAACATACTGATACATAAATATTAGGCCTAAAGTGTTTATGTAGTCCTCAAATGGTCAACCTAAACTGCTTTCAGTCTACAGGAAACAGATACCGCTTCTGAGAAACAGCTACCTGTTTTGAGAAACTATGTATTTTTTATTACAAAAAATAAAATGTCTTCTATGTTTTGATTAAATGAAGAGTAGGTACATCGTAATGAAGAGAGTTGCTTGGGTAAAGTTATCCAAATTATGTAGGAAGAAATGATCCATAAAACTTATATTACAAAGAAAGAAAGAAAGAAAAAGGTCAATAACATTATCCTGTTATATGAAATGTATGTCAGCATTTTTGTATGTGTCTATTTTAAAATAAATAAATACACTCTTTTAATAATATCAGATGAATTTTAACTCAAAAATTTTGAATTTTGTATATATGCTGAATAAATAACAGCGCAAAGGTTAGCATTAAAATAAATTCAGAATATAAAAATTTCAAAACAGTCTTGTGAAAATAGTACATAAAGGTTGAAACTTGCGTACATTTATATTTATATTTATTTATAAATCAGTAGTCCTTTACCCAAAATTCCAATTTTCGGCATGTAGACTAAACAAGTAAGAGCGCAAAAGATAGCACTCCAAAATTCTCAAAACTAAAAGAATGTGAAAAAATTTTCAATTATTAATGACAAAGTTTGTAGTTTTGATATGTAAGTGAACGTTGTTAAGGCTTAATAAATCATAACTCCAATGTCCTTTGCCCAAAAATTCTGAATTTTCGTATATATATCCAATAAGTAAGAGCGCCAAAGATAGTAGTTTCAAAATTTGTAAAAACAAAAATGTGATAAAAATGTATTACCAATGATATGTAAATATATGGTTTTAATCGCTTAATAAATCAAAACTCCAATGTCCTTTACCCAAAAATTCTGAAATTTCGTATACAGGTTCAATAAATTAGAGCGCCAATGATAGCAGTTCCAAAATTTACCAAAACAAAAAAATGTGATAAAAAAAGATGAATTTTATCAATGTAAATTTATATGTAAGTTAAAGTTGTTAACTGCTTAATAAATCACAACTCCAATGTCCTTTACCCAAAAATTCTGAAATTTTGTATACAGGTTCAATAAATTAGAGCGCCAATGATAGCAGTTCCAAAATTTAGCAAAACAAAAAAATGTGATAAAAAAAAAGATGAATTTTATCAATGTAAATTTATATGTAAGTTAAAGTTGTTAACTGCTTAATAAATCACAACTCCAATGCCCTTTACCCAAAAATTCTGAAATTTCGTATACAGGTTCAATAAATTAGAGCGCCAATCATAGAACTAAAAAATTTGGAAAAAACTTGAAGGTCCTCTTTTACTAAAATCACTGCATAAACGTTCCAAATTTTCGCTATACTAAAATTGAATTTATCTTAATTAATGAAATAAGGATATTTCTATTAAACTATATAAATCGAAACTTTTTATTAGTATAGTTACTGTTTATAAAACATAGGAAAAAACACTTGTAATTATGTTACAAAAAAAAAAAAAAAATGAAGCACTGAAGAAATAATCACGGTTAGGGAAAATAATTAAAAAAAAAAAATTTACGTGGTATATATTTATATATATATATATATATATATATATATACAAAAATATATATATATATAAAATATTCAAATTAAAATTGTAACTAAAAAAAAAAATTTTTTAAGGTGTGATCTGAAAAAAAAATCATTTAAATTAAAAAATATAATAATAATGTATAGAAATACATACCCTCATCAACCACATAGCCCCTGGTATATCGTCATCACTGAACAATATATATTTTGAATCTTTATATATGTATTGGCATACGTCATGGGTCCCGCTATGGGGAGTTCCATCCCCGTTAATTAGAACTATATCATGCTAAAAGATAAATACTTAAAACTGAAACATAACAAACATTACTCACATCTGGAAATTTTTTTTGACTTCTTGAATCACTATTATATCTGAAAAATCAAAAGTTAAAACATAAGTTACATATAATATCCTACATACCCTCCTCCATTTGATTGAAACCTAAGTTTTCTACTACAGCTATAATGAACACGTTAACTTTCAATAAAAAAATTTGCATGAAATTTACTTACCACTCATTACTTTTATTTTTAAAAAAACCTCCTGATGAAATAAATGAACAAGCAGGACTGAACGTATATGGTTGACAATTATCAATTTATATTATAATCACAGGTGAATAACATTATTACTAAGTGTTATACGAGTATGCTGAAGCAAAAAAAATGTGAAAAAGATAGAAGAATGAGGCAGCTATGAGTTTAAAAAAAAAAAAAAAAACGTTTAAACATGAGAAAAGCATCAAAATGAGTTTTAACTCTGAAATGTTATGCAACTAACAATACTCTAGTGATATTTATATTCACATTTATATTAAAAAAAAAATGAATTAAGACTACAAAATCAATAAATATTAAGATAACTACTGATGTAAAATAAAATACTTTATTTATTCTTTTCGGAAATATTTGTAATATGTTGTTCATCTAAAAAATTCAAAAGGTTTCTCTGGGATTACATGATTCTGTAAATTTTTTATTCCTAGAAATGCTGAAAGTAATAAGAATGATAAGAAGAGAAAGAAAGAAACAATTATTAAATATTGATGAGAGAAAGAAAAGACTGAAGGTGTTAATCAAGAAAGTAAAAGCATTGAGGATAGATTTTAAATTATGTACTAAGAAATAACATTGTAACCTTATCACATAAAACTACGTTTAATAGTATCAAATAAAACCATATCAAATTATTTTCTTGTAAATTCAACAACTACTGATATCACTAAACAAAACCAACTGTTAATTTATACATAAGTAATTGCTTAATAAATCACAACTCGAAAGTCCTTTACCCAAAAATTCTGAATTTTCGTATATATATCCAATAAGTAAGAGCGCCAATGATAGCAGTTTCAAACCTAAAAATCTACAATAAATTCCTAATCTTTCAATAAATGATTAAACTGCTATGTAATTATCAATATAAAACTGTTACAAAAAGAAAGGTGAACAACATTATGAAATGTAGTAGTAACAATAAATTATATGTTAATAAATATACTCTTTTTATCATAATTATATGTTAATAAATATACTCTTTTTATCATAACACCTTAATGGTTAAGTTAAAAATCCACAATTTTTGCATGTAGAGAAAATAAATAACAGCGCAAAGGATACCAGTTAAATAAATTCGGAATTTTAAAATCTACAAATGATGTATTCAAACATTTACAAACTCCGTTTTCAAAGTTGTAATGTAAATTGATGACATAAAAATAGAATGTTCGCTAAATGCTTTCACAGCAAAATAACTGCGTTCATTATCCTACAGCTATTATTAACGCTGCACCGAAAATTACAAGTCATGTTTTAAGTGTTGTTTCAAAAATTGGGGCAATTTAAAGAGCATTTAGATACATTAAATGGATAAATTGCATGCATATGTTTCTTCTGAGCTTACGTAAGTACAAAAAGGTGTGTTTTAAGTGCTTTTTGTTGTTTCAAAATGGAATTGGCTAATTTAAGTGTAATTTTTTCATATTTTGAAAAATTATTATATGAAATTATAGATTGTCACTTCTAAAACACAACTGCGCTGAAAAAAAAATTTTTTTTTGCTCAGAATTAGACGAAAAATTTAAATTTTTAAGAGCGCATTTTTCCAGGACTTTACTGATTCCCTCCTCCCAAACCATTCTGAATTTATTTTAATGCTAACCTTTGCGCTGTTATTTATTCAGCATATATACAAAAATTCAAAACTTTTGAGTTAAAAATTCATCTGATATTATTAAAAGAGTGTATTTATTTATTTTAAAATAGACACATACAAAAATGCTGACATACATTTCATATAACAGGATAATGTTATTGACCTTTTTCTTTCTTTCTTTCTTTGTAATATAAGTTTTATGGATCATTTCTTCCTACATAATTTGGATAACTTTACCCAAGCAACTCTCTTCATTACGATGTACCTACTCTTCATTTAATCAAAACATAGAAGACATTTTATTTTTTGTAATAAAAAATACATAGTTTCTCAAAACAGGTAGCTGTTTCTCAGAAGCGGTATCTGTTTCCTGTAGACTGAAAGCAGTTTAGGTTGACCATTTGAGGACTACATAAACACTTTAGGCCTAATATTTATGTATCAGTATGTTTTATTATTAATAAATAATACAAATTACAATTGGTCTTTTATTATTATTCTTACAGAAATTACATTCTACGTTAGTTTCTTAAGTACACACTATATTACAATAAGTTATATTCATACTAGTCGGTACCTATACAAGCAGGACATTTATATCCGTTATTAAACCAATAGTAATGCTTTCTACAGTAATTTAAGTGTTCCAAAGTGCTTGTTGTTCTTACCGGCATCATTGAATTATAAATGAGATTATTGCCTTACAGTAATATGCTTATAAACTACATTATCATCATCATCGATCCATGAATATTATTTTAATCCCAACCACTTTACGTACACTTTATTCTTTTTACGTCAAATGACCTTTTCCACCAAATACACATCGGGATATTTAACCTTTTGCAGTTCCTGTCTATAAATAGGTGTCCCTGTCTTGTAGTAAGTACGTGACCGGATTCCTTACACGCACTTTAACAATCTTGAAAAGTTCACTAGACCAATTTGGTATATAACCTTTATCAAATATTCTTTTAAATTTTGTTCGGTAGAACATTGTAAAGACCGAAAATGTGAATAGCATAAACTTTGATGCAGTCAGCTCAAAAACAGACCTAAAACCGGTACCCGTTTCTCAAAACAGGTAGCTGTTTCTCAAAAACAGGTAGCTGTTTCTCAGAAGCGGTATCTGTTTCCGGTAGACCGAAAGCAGTTTAGATTCTCATTATTCAAATGTTTATTCTTAGATAACATTTTAAATTATCTAGTTCTTCTTCTTCTTCTTCTTTGAAATACTCATAAAAGCGTTGAGGTAATACATGTGAATAAGATATGTCAGTTAATAAATTTTATTATTAGAATTTCACTACAATTTTTCATATAAATGATATACGTGAGCCAGCGCACAGCGACAAGTGTTTTGTGTATGAAAAAACAGCATGGATGAAGTTTGGGTAAAGTATGTTGTTTTTCAAACACCGTAATGCTTTGTTTTAAAACTTTTGAATAAAATCAGCTTTCTCTCGTCCTTTAACGTACACCTCATCTGTTGTTGATATGCAATTACTAAGTATACTAGGAATAGACGTGGAGAAGTATATCCATATTCCCACTTGATAAAGTGATGGTTGTGAATTAACCAATTAGCTTGCTTTTGAAATTCACTATCCAAGGTGTGCCATGGAAATGGAGGCTTGAATACGTAATGAGCAATTTGCTCTCCATTATATATCGCTAGTTCCTTAGGTGTAAATATATTTCTTGCTGTTTTGAATCCTTGCACATCAATTATAACAATCATTACTTTTCCATATTTGTCTGGTTGTCTTCGTTAGCGTGTTGTATATGCGCTAATGCAATCGTGCAGTATTTCTACATGCTACATTTAAACAAATAAAACTGATTTTCTGGTTTACACACTATTACAATAGTAAATACGTAAGCGATTTTAATGTGCAAAAACAGTGCTTTAACATATATACTTTTAGAAAAACATGATGCGAATGATATGTGATTATAAAATTTAAACTTATATAGAAGGGTGGACTCCACGAGGATACCGAGCAATACCGAGCATACACAAAGTCAGTTACATATGTGATTGGTTAAGAATGCTTATTTTGCTATTCCTAAGAACCTTGAAGAGTCTAACATAAGAACTGTAATATGATACCTTCTCAATACCTTGTCAATAAAATTTAACCTTGAAGATTAGTTGGTATGAATTGTAATATGATACCAATAAATTTTAACCTTGAACAGCTTAGCCAATATAGCTGCAGACACCATATTATTATACGCTACATTTTTTTTTTTTTTAGTCTCATCAATAGCAGCTCTCTTCATTATGATATACCCTTCATTTAATCAAAAAATAGAAGACATTTTTCTTTTTTTTTTTGCAACAAAAAATATATAATTTATTTCAAACAATTATACATAGATATATATGTTATTATTTTTTTTTACAGAAATGTTAAATTAGTCATCTTTCCTACAGTTCCGGCGCTGGTAATGCGTCATTCTCAACCAGATATTGCTTAAACTTTTCATTCTTCTTCTTCATATTAGATCAACGTTTACACCCCATCCCTAATTTTCTCTTTGCTTTCATGATGGTACTGACTGCTAAAGCTGCAGTTCGTTCACCTAGCGTTGCGTCTAATGATTTAAATATGCTTATAAACTACATGATCATCATCGATCCATGAATATTATTATTGTTTAAAAAGCGGTTGTTCGGTTTTTCAATGTATCCATCTTAACTGATCTGTTTAGTGTAAACAGCTACCTGTTCAAGGTGAACCGGTACCTGTTTGTCGCAACAGCTACCTGTTCATGGTAAACAGGTACCTGTTTATTAAATCCGTTTTGGTATATATATATATATATATATATATATATATATATATATATATAAAGCTAATATATATATATATATATATATATATATATATATATATATATATATGTATATATATAATGTCTACTTTCTAAATCTTGGTAATCCCTGTAACTGATATCATGAAGTTTGCACTGAGCATCTAATTGATTAATACCGAGGTCACCGCGTGCGAGTCGTTTTTCTAACTTTGTACCAGGACCGCAATACTGGTAACCAGGTAAATGCAATTCAAACGGAAGTTTATTGATTAGACCATTCACCAAACCACCACCACCTACACTCTTTCGCTTCTTAACTAGCATTGTTTACATGGATGGATAGAAAGGGTATACCTAAATTGAGAAAAACAAATCATAGTTATTTCTTTATTCAGTAAATGCTATACATTAGATAAGCAGGACGATAATACAAAATTTCCATTAAACATACAGTGTTATGTGAATTAATATTATACTTAGCATTTATAACATCATCAATATCTTTATAAATGTCATCATCATCACCACCACCGAATTCTTTCTCACGAAAACGACGGTAGTCAACAACTTGCTGTATGAACTTTTCATAAAAACACACCAGATTGTAAGATTCAAGAAATTCCAATCTATAGCTTACTATATCCTTTAAATTGAATAGTTCTTCTATACTATGTGAGTTGAATGTGCAAGAACAGCACTTGTAGTTTTCTATCATAACAGTTTTCAAAATTCTGTCATATCCTTTAATTAATTCCCAATTGTAATAAATACCAAGATTACTAGATAGAGATTCATAATGTTGATCATAGATTATATCTTCTTCTTCGTTTACATTTGACCAATCAATTTCATTTTCAATTTCTTGGGATCGGAAAAATTGTAATTCTACATATGAATACCATCTTAGAAGCTCATTCCATTCCTTCATATCCAACACCACATTATTGCTTTGGTCACAATACGCACCATTGGTGCAAGGTTGAGGTGTGTACTGTATCCAATTTCCAGATGTTTTGCATGATGAGTATCGTTCGATAGTTTATAATAAGTACAATCGATTAAGTATTCCTTAGCTGCTTGTTTATACACTTCATCCTTATATTGAAATGATGATGTCCAGTCAGTCTTAGCAGAAGAATAACCTTCATCATGTTTCTCTTCATTTTTACTACTACTACCATCACTATTTTGACAGCACCAACAACAAAATGTTAAATTATTATTCAGGTTGTTACTGCAATGATGTGGGGTATCCATATATATAACGGTGAACTTCTGAGTTTCGATCGTTCCAGAAATGATTTTATTGCTACTTGCATGACTTTACTTGCTCACAATTTCACTATGACTAAACACTGTTTAAGAAAATAATTCTAGTATTTCAATTTTACATATGGTAGGGTGCTACTATTAAAAGAAAATGTTATGTTTGTTGTTTTGCCAACTGCACCCAAACTACTTATAAACACATCCTTCGTGTTTAGGAGTGTTTTAAATTCTTCAATTCGTGTTTCTTCTTTTTGAAATACACATAAAAGCGTTCCGGCAATACACATTTAAAATCACCGTTTCTATCACTATACGTTCACCATACTTAGTATTAATTATATCCATATTCGTTACTTTATACTTTCTCGATATATCGAGCTCCACATTTTTAAAGGGTTTGCAATAGGTGCTTTGATTTAACCCTGTTAATTCCATATTTAACAATTACGTGCTGCAGACTGATCTCAACATACAGCTCACTGCAA
The DNA here is from genome assembly GCA_036346205.1 of Vesta saturnalis. Lineage (NCBI taxonomy): Eukaryota > Metazoa > Arthropoda > Insecta > Coleoptera > Lampyridae > Vesta > Vesta saturnalis. The sequence continues at coordinate 291,641 of JARFJB010002412.1, read as the reverse complement.
TTTATATAAGAAATATGCATCCTTGACTACATATTACAACATGCTTAAACTCGTTAAATACCTACTTTTGACCTTGACTAGAAATATAATATGATGATGATGATGACTGGCTCCAAAATTTATATTTCCGCTAAAAAGTTTGACCTTGAAAATTATATTCTTAGATTTATGATTACCTTGCAATTTCTATTTTTAGCTTTTCACCTTGACCTTTTATTTTCTAAGAAATATGACACCAGCGTAGGTCAATAACCTTTGACCTTGAAAACTATTTTAGATTTATGATTACCTTGCAACTTCTATTTTTAGCTTACTTACCTTATATTTCTAAGAAATATGACGCCACCGTAAGTCAATAACCTTTGACCTTCAAAACTATTTTGATTTATGATTACCTTGCAACTTCTATTTTAGCTTTGACCTTGACCAACTACATTTTAAATCTCCCGCTTAAAGTTTGACCTTGAGCTCCAAAAGCTTCCGATTTCACCACCAGAGGGCGAGTGACTCCAAAAATTTAAATCCCCCGCCAAAAACATGCTTGAGACGTGGAGCGCGTTCTGGCATAACGAGAAAACTGACTTGACCTTGAAATATATCCCCATAAGATTTACATGGGGTGACCTTGAACTGGTCCAGGATCGGCCTTATATTACTACTATCGTTAATATTAATTCATGTTGCCTACAGCTACTATACAATGCTTTTATGTAACACCGATCATACATTTTAATATTTCAGTTTCTTGCCGATGCCAGTAAAGAAATTTAATTTTATTATAAAATGCATTAAGGGGTTATTTAGAGACACTTTGTTGTAAAAAAAGCACTAAAACGAATAAAAAGTGAATAGAAACTTCAGTTACTGGATAAACTGCTATTAAAAGATGTTTGTTAATACCTTCTATTTCCTATTTGTTCTAGAAATTCGAAAAGTACCTAAAGAATTTGATAATAAAAGCAAAAACATGTTTAGTGGTGGACTCCAGTCATGCGAAAGCCTATCGAGACTTCATGGATGGTATATTTTGTAACGTTATGATTTTTAACAAACTGAGTGGGCGAACTCCAAAGAATGACGTTGCAAGCGTTTCTGCAGAATTACGGTACTGCATCATTATCAGAATTTATAAAAGTGTTGACAATCTGAATAAATACTATACAATGTGTCCCAAATTCGCTTCTCTATAAAGGGATCTCGGCTTCTGTTATACTTACGGCAAAGGTTAAATGGGGAAAGTTTTAGAGGAAGCTTAGAGCATTCGATATCCGGTTTCAGATTTACAATCGGTCAATTGGTTTTGAAAATATCGGCAAAAAACCGAAAATGGCGGATTTCGTTTTTCGCTAGTAAATCCGAAATGGTTAATTTGACAGCTGTCACAATGTGAGATTATTCGGACACTTTTTTAAGACGAATAAGATGGCGTGTATGACATGTCACAATCGTCTTTTGTTATCCCACAATCTGCCTCCTACTTTCATATTTCTTATTGCCGCCATATTGGATTTTTCGATTTTTTGAAAGAGCGCAATATTTCCAATTTAGTGATGTCTCACAAGTGCATAAAAGATTAGAGGTTCATCGAAATATCACACTTTCTAAAGCTAGGTCTTATTTATTATTAGTAGGCCATGATTTATTTATCGCAAAATAACATTAATAAATAATGTATAAAATTCTTTGACTTTTCAATAAAACATGAAATTAAATAACGACCTCTCAACAAGACAGATGTTTTGGGACAAATTCCCAGCTATGATTGTGTTAAAAATAAAGCCATAAAAATCGTCATTAATTTAATTAATACTTGAACCTTTGAACAACCTACAATGAAATTACAATTACAATTAATTTACAGATTTGCAAAATGACGTCCATTTACATCGAGACATTTTTGACAATTGGTGACTGTTTTTCGTACAACCCTAGCAAGTGTATTTCCGTTAACACTATTTCTAAATGTATCCAAAACTCTCTGTCTCAGGATTTCTATGGTCGCTGGAGGATCAAACTCGTAGACCTCATTCTTTATGTGACTCCAGAGGTAGAAATCCAAGGGCGAAAGGTCAGGGGATCTAGGAGGTCAAGATATTGGACCATTTAATGCAATAATTCTTTCACCAAACTGCTCCCTTAAGAAGTTCCCGACTTGAATGGTGTTGTGTGCCGGACATCCATCCTGTTGAAACCAGGTTCTTCTGAACTCATCTTCGGTGAGAGTAGCTCGTAAAGCCGGCACAACCTGGTTTCGCAAAAGCCCTAGGTACCTCTGTCCGTTTAAGTTATAGTCAAACAGAAATGGTCCTATAAGTCGATTTCCTACAATGACTAATAATTTATAATACATAGGTGCCCAATTAAAATGGGTAAGTTAGATTAAATTACCAATAATCCCACACCAAACGTTACTTCCAAATCTGGTCTGTAGACGTCTCTCTGCCACTTCGTGAGGGTTTTCTACAGCCCAATGATGAATGTTGTGCTTATTAAAACACTCCACAATTCGTAAACCTACTCTCATCAGACCACAAGATATGATTAACAAAATCGGGATTTTCATTACACATTCTAGTATACCACTCGCAGAAGCGCATTCGTCTTGGAAAATCAGTTTCCTTAAGTCCTTGAACTATTGTGGGTTTGTATGGATAATAGTTATTCTTTTTTAACACTCTTTGTACCGTTGATTTTGACACACGATTTTCCCGTTCTACCGTTCTTACCGATGCACCGGGGTTTTCGGTGACAGCTTGTAAAATGTTTCTGCCACGATTTTCATTATCAATATTGTATCCGCTTTTAGGTTGTTCGAAGGTCCCATAGTTAATTAAATTAATTACAATTTTTCTGAAGTGGGTTTTATGAGGCTGCCGTCGTTCGGGGTGCATCTCCAAATACCTCGCTGAGGTAATGTCGGCGTTTCTGTTTGACTGCAAGTAAAGCGCTAACATGTCAAACTTTTCTTCATTTGAATAGGAAATACCGGCCATTTTCAACAGGCTTTTACAATTTGTGTGTCACGTTTATGATTTTAATGACAGAAAAGCGTACTACTTATGAAAACACTACTTTGGATTATTTAACGTCAAAGTCAGAGCCACCTTATATGGAAAAAATGAAACCCAATTTTACTGACAAATGAATCATGTCCTACTAATAATAATAAGACCTAACTTTAGAGAGTGTGATATTTCGATGAAACTCTAACCTTTTATGCACTTGTGAGACATCACTAAACTGGAAATATTGCGCTCTTTCCAAAAATCGAAAAATCCAATATGGCGGTCATGAGAAAAATGAAAGTTGAGGCAGATTGTGGTATAACAAAAGACGATTGTGACATGTCATACACGCCATCTTATTCGTCTTAAAAAATTGTCCGAATAATCTCATATTGTGATAGCTGTCAAATTAACCATTTCGGATTTACTGGCGAAAAATGAAATCCGCCATTTTCGGTTTTTCGCCGATATTTTCAAAACCAATTGACCGATCGTAAATCTGAAACCGGATATCGAATGCTCTAAGCTTCCTCTAAAACTTTCCCCGTTTAACCTTTGCCGTAAGTATAACAGGAGCCGAGATCACTTTATAGAGAAGCGAATTTGGGACACATTGTATAAATCTCATAAACGCGTTGTAATACGAGGAAAGCGAGGAAGATGTGTTCCTGTGCTGTTTGACAAACTGGCTGTGGGATCAATCGAATTCTCTATTAATCTGAGAAATAATTTTGACCTAGCTGATAATATTTACCTCTTTGGGCTACCTGGCATTAAAACCCAATAACAGGCACGGCTGTTATGTGGAAGCATGCAAAAATTGCCCTCCACGATGAGAATAAAGCATCTACAAAATTGAGAAAACATCTGGCAACTATAATGCAAATTTTAAAAATGGAAAAAAATGAACTTGAGCAATTAGCTACCTTCATGGGACACACTGAAAAGACACACTCTGAGTTTTTTCGTCTCCCAGATGATGTGTATCAAACGGCGAAGGTGAGTAAATTATTGCTATTAGCAAAAAAGACTCAATGTATAGAGCAGTACAAAGGAAAGCGTTTACAAGATATCGAAATTGATGAAGTTATTATAGAAGATGAAGGAACTGATGGCGAAGTTGAAGGTTGCACTTTTGGTATTAGTAATAATACTACGCTAAAGAAACGACAAGTCGAGAACAACGACGAAAATACAGAAAACGAAGATTAAAGATTAAAAATTAAGAAATGTATGAAACGTACTTTAGTAGCTTGGACTGACCAGCAAAAGAAATTAACAGAAGAATTTTTCAAGCAGCATATAAAGAAGAAAATTGCGCCCAAGAAACATGAAGTGATTAAAATAGAATAAGTACAGTCTGTCCCAAATTCGAGGGCAAGCATGGGGATCTCGCTTATTATAAGAGATAGGATATAGGTTTAAATTCGGCACTTTTGCTAAATTCGATGCCGAGTAATAATCTGAAAAGAAATTTGAGCTAACTCGAATGGATTTGGTTTTATGCTCAAAAAACTAAAAATTTCGATTTTCGTTTTTCGCGTTTGGCCACCTTATTATTAGGAATTCTCAAAATTCGGTTAAACATTATTAAGGTAACTTTTTACGCACAATACTAATACGGTAGTAAAAATATTATGTGACGTTTCGTTTATTCTGAACCATCATCAGGTTTATTTTTTCTTATGGGGGTTAAGATATATTTTTATGTCGTTGGATGGAGAATGTTATGCTGATTTTAGCAATATATAACACTTTATGGTTTGATCGACTGCGAACTAAAATAATGAGAAAAATACGAAGAACAGGATTCCGCCTTCTTGGATCCAGCAAGGAATAATTAGAGTAGTTCTACTTATTTAATTTGTTAAACTCGTTAGAACATCCAAAAAAATATAAAAACAGTTAAACAATTTAAAAAAAAAACATTAACAAACAACTCAAACAAGTAGGTCTATGTAACACGGTCATAATAGCGACAACGCAAATTTATCGATAGGTAACAACAAAATAATTATACAGAAAAACAAACAAAAATTATTATAATAAATGTTCGAACAAGTTTCCTCCTTCTTGAATACAGTAACGAATTCTTCTTCTACAATTGTTTACGCTTCTTTGAATGGTTCGCCTGGGAATTTGACGAAGTTCATTAACAACCCTATTCTGGAGTTCTTCTATATTTTGCGGTGGAGTCTTATAAATCATATTTTTTAAATAGCTTCAGAGGAAGTAATCTAAAGGGGTTAAATCTGGACTTCTTGCTGGCCACCTAAGTGGTTCCCTATTTCCCATCCATTTATCAGGAAATTCGCCGTTAAGATATTCACTTATTATCGCAGCATTATGAGGAGGAGCTCCGTCCATTTGCCACCAGAGATTCCATCTTTCGTGTAGCGGAACATCATCCAAAAGGTCTGATATTTCGTGTGTTAGAAATGCGAGGTAGCGTTGAGACGTTAGGATACCTTCGTAAATAATTGGCCCAAGGAGCCTATCCTTCCAGATTCCAACCCACACATTAAAGGACCGGTGGCCTTGTCCTCGCATTTGCCTGTTAATTCGTGGATTTTCAACGGACCAGTAGTGCTCGTTATTACGATTAAACATTCCATTAGTGGAAAAATTGCACTCATCCGTCCAAATTATTTGATTGAGAAAGTTGAGATTTTCCAGCATTTTGGTATTAAGTTGGTTACAAAAATTCAACCGTCTCATATCGTCCCCAGGCCGAAGAGTTTGACTAACGTGTAACTTAAATGGTTTATAACGGTGTTGCTTTAACACTCGCCAAACTGTCGTTTTTGGCACTTCAATAGTTTGTTCTATTTCTCTGGTAGATGTTGAAGGATTTTCTTGAACCTAAGATGGATAACATAAAGTCATAACCCTCAAAAAAAAATGTCTGCTGAAATTAGCAGTGAAGTTAGTGGAAATACTTATAATTAGTATAATACTAACAAATAGTACCTGATGTAATATTTCTTCTTCGGCATCTCTGTCTAGTCTGCTACCATATGCATTTCGAGGTTTCTGAACACATCCAAATTCTCGCAAATTTTGGTCTAATTTTAAAAAATATTTCTGGTTTGGTTGCTGCCTCTCCGGATATTCCTCTAAATATTTGTGTTCTGCTCTGACACTTTCTATTGCAGCTATAAAACATCCTTATCATGTCTCGTTTTTCTGAATTTGAAAACATTCTAAAGAAACTCGCAAATTTTAAAGCACTAACACGAAGGATCTTGCAGTTATTACCCTTTTTACAATTAGAAAATGACATGACAAAAGCCAACTCCTGAGTTTTGTTTGATTCATGGGTATCGTAATAAAATAATATTTAGTTTTTAGTATTTTAGTTCGCAGTCGATCAAACCATGAAGTGTTATATATTGCTAAAATCAGCATAACATTCTCCATCCAACGCCATAAAAATATGTGTTAACCCCGATAAGAAAAAACAAGCCTGATGATGGTTCAGAATAAACAAAACGTCGCATAATATTTTTAATACCGTATTAGTATTGTGCGTAAAAAGTTGCCTTAATAATGTTTAATCGAATTTTGAAAATTCCTAATAATAAGGTAACCAAACGCGAAAAACAAAAATCGAAATTTTTAGTTTTTTGAGCATAA
>JARFJB010002412.1:247500-282500 GCA_036346205.1 Vesta saturnalis | reverse complement strand
TTAAAAAAAATAGCGTAAAAAGCTAAATATTTTTATATCATCCTCGACTGTACACCCGATGTCAGCCACCAAGGACAGATTTCAGTATGTATCAGATTCGTAAATTTAAACGATTCAGGAATTAGTGTTCCTAACTTTTTGTTCTGTTACTGATGTTACCGGTGAAGTTTTAACAATTTTTTACAATTTATCGATGTTAGAAAATGATGGATTAGATATTTTTAATTTAAGCGGTCAAGGCTACAACGGGGCAAATATGAAAGGTAAGCATAATGATTTACAAAAAAAAAATTAAATATTAATCCAAGAGAATTCTTTGCACCCTGTTGTAACCATAGTTTAAACCTTGTCGTTAACGATGGCACCAAGCCAAATATATTATTTGTGAATTTTTTTTCTATAGTTCGAGTTTTATAACTTTTTCTCTGCTTCAAACCATCGATGGGCGATTTTGAAAAAACATATATCAAATTTGACTTTAAAGCCTTTGTCAGATACCAGATGGTGGAGGCGAATTGGTGCTATAATACCTTTAAGGCATCAACTTGGCGAAATATACGATGCTCTGTTTGAAATTACTTCTGCGCAAAATTTTGATAGTGCTGTATAGAATGTAGCTACGGCCCTTGCTAAAAAGTTAAAAAGTTTTGAATTTGTATGCACCATGACTTTATGGTTTAATATATTAAGCAAAGTTAATATAGTGTCCAAAATTTTACAAACTCAAAATTTTAATATTGTGCAAGTGAGTGCTGGTTTAAGTAATTTAATTTATTTTTAAAAAAACTGTCGTTCAGACAGGAAAGTCGCGATTTTGTTAGATATCGATGCAAAAAGTACATTGTTTTTTAATTTGATAGATACTACTACAACATCTTGTAACGATAGATTCGAAATGTTATCTGCCCATGTGGCAATTTTCAAATTTTTATGGAATATTTCGAAATTTAACAGTCATTCTGAATCGGAACAGCTACAGTTTTGTGCAAAACTTGAGGATATATTAAGTGATAAAAATCGAAATGAATTTGATATAAATGGGATAGAACTTATGCAAGAATTGGAATTTTTGCAGAATTTTGAGAAAAGTGTCACTTATTCGCCAATTAATACCTTAAATTACATTGTAACTAATAAAACATTTTTGTGGCATTACGAATTTTATTGACAGTGCCAGTTTCTATAGCCACAGCGGAAAGATCGTTTTCCAAATTAAAAATCATTAAAAACTATTTACGTTCTACTATGGTACAAGAACGATTGGAAAATCTTGCCATCATTTCAATCTACTTTAATTCAAGCGTTAGACATTGAAACATTAATATAACTATTTTCAAAAAACAAAGCCCAGTTCTGTTAAAATATATTCAATGTTTCAATAATTTTGTTTATTTTTGCATTTATGAATAAAATTTTTGAAATTTAAAATTACTGCATAATGTTATTTTAAAAATAATTTTATCCATTATCTAACATCCCATGTTAATTAATTTCTGTTAACAGTTTTGATCATTTCTATAAGTATTCGTATGATTTTAACTTGAAAAATTGTAAGCTGAATGTGTGCAAGACAGAAGTTAAAACAAAAGAAATACTACTATTTTATAACAAGGTTTGTTAATTTTTTATAATAATCTATAAAGTCGCACTTTTCGTTTTTGCACGACGGCGCTCGGCAAAGTTTTCGCACCACTGTTGCCACGCGATTATTGAAATCCTCTCTAACTTCCTGCTCGATATTGCTTTATAAGTATGTAATTTTAAATCAAATATAAGAACTGCAAGTACCTTGTCTGAACTTTCTGAAGCATCTTAGGTATTTATGGAACCATCTCATAATTTTATCACGTTCAATAGGAATACTCTTGCGTCCCATCTTTTGAATCTAAAATCCAATATCCCAATGCTTGAAATATTATATCATACTAAATTTATAACTAAAATACTTATCTTTTGGGTATTAAATCGTGCACTTTTATCTATTATGAAAATTTAAACGATTCAATAACCATTACAGTTATCGCCCTCAGTGTGTGATAATAGTTTTAAAGAGTGATGTAATTGTCAAAATAAATTTACGAAATATGAAAAAGCAAATATTAGCCTTCCATTAATATAAGTTTGATAAACGTAGTTAAAAGCCTACTATGGAATTTAATTTTATTTTAGTATGGAATATTATAGATATTATAATATTTAATAGTTAAGTAAATATTATTAAACTTACATCATAACTTAATTAAGTGTTGCTAAATTCTATTTGTGATTATGATATATTTCATTGTTAGCCTTCTTCTGTTAGAGCGTGTCCTGATTTGTGATCTTTACGCCAGTTCAATAATACTTAATTTATTAAATAGCTAGCCTTTCTTTACTAAATAAAATTAGATTTCATGGTTAACTTTTAAATATGTTTATCAAACTCTTATATTAATAGCTGACCTATAATTACGTTTTCATATTTTATAAATCTATTTTGATAGCTCAATTAATTTTTGAAGTTATTATCATTTGCAGAGGACGATAACTGTGATTGTTATTCAAATGTTTAAATTTGTATAAAAGATAAATAGAAAATACACGACTTAATACCCAAAAGATAAGTATTTTAATTATGTGTTATAAGTCTGTATTATAAGGTTACGACTTCATAGTAAACGATTGGTAACTTTGTATTATCTTAAAGTAATTTTTTTCGTCTACATAAAGCAATTCAGTTATTACTAGTTACTACGGTCCTTAATGACTTATTGTGTCCCGACTCTTTTCAGATAAAAACATAGAAAACTCTAAAACATTCCTCGCACGCAGGTGTCCCTGAATACCAAATTTCATTAAAATTGGTTTCGCCTTTTCCGGGTTTATCGATAAACCCTTTTTTTTTAATATTAAGTACCTATCGAACATCGTCTCGGCAAAACAATTATCAACATTTGCGGCGAATTCGCACAGTATGGTGTGAACTCTTATTCGGCGCTGCCGCAGATCGGCTGTTATATCATCCCACTACCAGTGAAATGTACACGTCAGTCTTTTAAACAATCAATAAGGTATTTTGTGTTAGTGGGAAAGCGTCAGCTGTGCCTTATTTTAAAGTCAGTATTCGTATACCACGCCGGGTATGCACGTGATACTTGCTTTTTATGAAAAATTTCGAAAAGAAATACTGTCGACAGGAATCTAAACAAAATGCTGAGTACCGAATGGTACCGTAAACCAACTTGTAGTATGTGTTATTTTGCTTGAAAATTCCTTCCCTATGAACCTTTTCAATAAGGTGGTTTTTAGCATAGCCAATGGTGGTGAAATCGTGCAGATTGATAGCAAATAATAAAATTATATTTTGTTCACTACCTCACATTCGGCGGCTTACTCCAAATTGTTTACTTTATGTAAGAGTCATAATAACATAAACATCGCCACTGTCTTAGAGTCATCTAACTTAGTGTACTCAGTACAATGCAAAGACTTCTTTAAATCCTACGTAGGTCAAACATTCTTGAATGTATCGAACATCATGCTATCAATGAACAAAACACTGTAGATTTTAACTCAAAAATTCTTAAATGTGCGAATAATTATCAGAATACGTTTATTTCAGGGGATGGATTGTATTAATTCACACAATTGTCTTGGAGGAGGATAAGCAGCATAGCATTTATACTTACATTCTATCTTTTGCTAATCAGTAAATTTCAACTTGTTTTTGTTCTTTTTCCATAAGTTTAAAATTTCCCACCGTAACTAGGTTGAAAGTACAGTTTGTCACTTTTGAACTACTAAACATCGCACGTGGATGGGTAGTTAAAAAAATTTCTTAAACTTGATTTCTTCAGAAACAGGTCGTATAGCTTCTGGACCATGTGGTTGTTTCCATACATGTGTTTTTCAAATTAATATAACTTAATGACAATTTTAATGTGTTTTACAATCAATCTTTTAATGTAATGGGTATTTTAATATAAATCAGAATAGTAAGTGAATAAATTTAAATTATTTCTCAATTTGTTATCAGGATTACTTTTGTAGACGTCTTCAAAAAGGAAATAAACGTTTCTGAAAGCTTGACCGAGTATACCAAAACACATTACGAATGTTCGTCAAATTTATGTTTTCGACGTCATTATTAAGGTGTTAACTAAAATTAAGGTAATTAAGATAGATGATTTTGGGAATTTTGAACCTTACAAGAGCCTTCCCGATTTAATAATTATAATTTTTCGTAAGAAAGGTTGCGCTTTGCTTCCTTCCGGAATTTGTTTGTGATTTTATATAAGGAATAAACAGTGGGCAAGGTGCCAAGTGAACTTTTGAACATTATGACACGTCAAAATTTAGAAATTTCTGATTGCTTGTATAGATAAGTTTACACACAATTGTTTTGATTAATTATTAGTATAATATCTTTCTAAAAAAACCTCGACATTGGAAGTTTATTTTGATTTGTTAATTTTAATTTTCATTGTACACATAAAACAAATTATCGAGAGTATCGTTACCATCCCATAGATTCAGATGCTTCAGATGGTTGATATTTTCCAAATTATGCAGGTAAACTTTATTTCTACAATATGCTCTCTGATCTATTGTTACACTTTATAAAGGTTATTTAATATCGTTTAGAAAACAACTTTATTACGTTCTAGCTTCAAAATACCTAATTTTGTTGACACAAGATCTTGACGGATAACTTATAAAACTTCTTGCTTACGAGCCGACTGTCAAAAAGTTTATGAAGCATAGTCTAAACCAAGTTTCATCGTTGAATATTAGCTCATCTGTAAGTACGAATATGTTCCTAAACTAATTACACTAATTCGCCTTTCTGCCTAATCAATTTCACACAACTGTTGTATGCAAGCTGTGTAAGGAAATAAATTCAGATTCAAATATTTTATAGTTCCGAAATGTATAATGGGGAAGAGGTAATCTAAACGAACAAAAGAACCACAAGGAGATCAAGTAAAATAAAATGAGTAATACTCGCTTATGTTATCACATTTATTGAAAAAAACAATTATAAATATTATCTATAATAACAGCTGTAGTTCTTTTCTAGAACGAACACGATTTCATGTACTTGCAGTTTAACAAAACTACTGCTTATGTACAGTGCGTTGGAATGGGAGTTTAGGAAGAAAACCCTCGGACGATTTTGTAACAACCTTTTTTGTGGTTGTATTAAAAAATACGTTAATCTAAGATCATTAATTTATTTGGCGTAAAATTAGAGAAGTTTTTAATTATTTACATGTAAAATTGAGAAAGGCAACTTAAATTGCATTTCATAGAACATGTATTTTGGGTGTAATATTATATAAATAGTTTTAGTTCCCTTTCTTTTAAAAATTGGACTCCGATCATTGTATTTCGCGCAAGGCGTGACACCTCTTGAGGAGGGGCATTTACAGAAGCGTTTCTGAAAGCCTCTATTTTTTACTTCACTTGCTGCTGAATGTTAAAGCAGAAGTCATTGTTATAATGGTTTTTACTTAATTTTTATATTTGGTGCCATCAGATTTTGGTGGCACTCTACATTTACGTACACTTACGTACTTACGTACATCCGTACATTTACGTACAATCATTATAGTACTTATATTTATATTTTAAATGGCTCTTAAGTTACTTATTTACACAAGTTTCTCTTCATTCAAATAATATCTTCTTAAAATGCAATTTTAATACAATAAAACATCAAGAATACAATAAGTTTAGTGGAACGAAAATTCCTTCAAATATATAGTTGATCGCGTTGTTACAAGAATACGAAAGGAAGATGTAGAAACGCTTTCATACTGCTTGACCGTTCCGCATCCATAATTAAACACAGGAAGCTGTCTAAAGAAAATCATTATACTGAGGAATTTATGTGGTAAATTTTATATTTTTTTAAGCTTAGCTTTAAAACCTTTTCTTACCTCTCCTTAACCATTCATATATTGGGTAAATAAACTTAATTGCACATTGTTAATTTTTGTTATTTATAGAAAATTATTATTGTTCATTATTTAGGGTTTTGTTGTTTCTGGACAAAGATAACATGGCGCTCGAGCATGCATTTTATTATACATTGTTTTTTATTAATAAGAGATGGGAAAATAATTAAGCAGGTGAGAAACAAGCCGCATTTCAGGTGTATTAACAAGTCAATAAAGTAGAACCCACCCTATTTAATCAACCGATTGGGGACGAGACAGCATATAATTAGTGGTGAAAGGTTAGTAATTCAATTTGTTAAAAATTTGTATTTAGAGATTACATTTGGCGTTTATTCAATGTACAAATTACATCACCATTCTGTTATTATTATTATTATGTTTATTGTTATTATACTGGCCATTTAAATTTTCTTAAACCTACTTCACCACAACAATTTTATTTAGATTATAATTTTTATTTTGAATTTATAATTTTTTTACGTAAAAGTGAAATATACAGGGTGTCAAGAAATAGATATGACGTCATCGACATTTTTTAAATGTCAACCCCCATTTTTTATTGCAGAATTAGAAAGGATACATCTTTTTATGTACGACAAGGTACGTTTGAGTGATGCTAACACAGGCGATATCTCCCTTATTTGATGGAATAGGAGAACAAAATGTTTAAATGTAGAAAGGATTGAAGCGCATATTTTAAAATTATTTTAAGTTATACAGGATGTTTTATTTATGCAGAGTGAACCAAACAACGATTTTTTTAATGGGACACCCTGTATGTTATTTCAAATTCTTTCAATATAAGCTTTGGTTATGTTATACAGGATAGTATAGAAGATGTGGTCATTTTGAAGAAAAAATTGTACCTAAATTGATACCATGTGTCATTTCTAATAAGAAATATTCAAATGCTTTTTTTTAATAAAATATTTTGAAACCCAGACAATTTTTTTGGGTTAGGCCTAATTTAGTTTTAAATGATCCCACTAATTTAAATTAAACGTTCGAATTGAGTATCGTTAACAATCTGGCAGTAACCAAGACGATTAACAAGTGATTCTTGAACGTTGTCGATAACATCTGCGGTAATGTTTCTAATTTCTTGGCGAATTCGTGCTTTTAAATCTTCTAAATTGGCCGGCCGCATCGCGTGTACTTTGCTCTTTAGGTACCACTACAACTAGTAATCTAGAGGATTTAAATCCGGCGATCTGGTTGGCCACTCAATTGTACCTTTTCTACCTATCCAAGGATTTGAGAAAACTTCATCCAAATAAGCACGAACAGGTAAAGCGTAGTGTGGTGGCGCTCCATCTTGTTGAAAAAAGAGGTCACGGATACAACGTTATTAGAGCGGCGGGAATGAGGTCATTTTGAAAAATATCTCGCACTAGTAAGAGTATCCTCGAGGAGTTAAGGACGTATAACTTCATTCAATTATGCCATACCAAACGTCTCATTTTTGAGGGTTTTGGGTGTAATATTCCGTGAACCAATGAGGATTTTCGGTTCCCAATAACGACAACTTTATCTGTTCACATGGTAGTTTAAAATAAATGTTGTATCGTCGGAAAATATTATTCTTTTTACAAAATTGGCGTTACCATAACATAATTGTTGCATTTGTTCACAAAACTCACTTCGCCGATTAAAACCATCTTCCGAAAGCTCGTGAGGTAAGCATGACGGTCGATCAGGGCGAGTTGCATTAAACAACGCAACAATTTCACTTCTGACTGAGTGCGCGACCTACCTTCGAAACCCAGTATGCACAGGACTTCAATTCTTTTAAGTTCGCGCAATTCCCTCATATTTCACAAAATAGTTACTAGATAAACCCACGATAACAATGCTGTCGCATATCAAAAAACTAAACACAAGTTGTTAACGTGCAAATAATTGAAATAATATTAACTAAATGTACCATTTAACGTTTTCTTACATTAACAATGAAATTTTCTGATTTTTAATGTTTACGATAAGCTTTATTCAATATTTTCTTATGTAACCTTCGTCCATACTTACCTTGTAGAACGTAAAAAGATGTACTCGTTCTAATTCTGCAATAAAAAAGGGCGTTGATATTGAAAAAAATACAGATGACGTCATATCTTTTTCTTGACACACCCTGCATATTTCACTTTTACGTAAAAAAATTGTAAATTGTAATTGTCAATTGTGTAAAACACTTACGAGTAAACAGTGATATTACGCATTCAATTGCATCTTCGCTTCTTTCTGAATTGAATTGTAGATAAGAAATTTGCGCCTTCTCTGTTTCCAACATCTAGGGAATTACATTTAGCATTGAACATTTAATTTTATGCAAAATACCTTAGAAACTATTCGTCAATAAGTATCGGATAGTTAAGATTGTACGGAGAATATGGCGCGTAATTATATTAAAAATAAGTGAAATCTAAATTTTAGTATAAAATGATGAACAACAAAATACCACCAAAACTTTATAAACATGTGTTTAGAAATTTTTATAACAGAAAAAAATATTTCATTCTAGTATTTACATTATGAAGCCATCTTTATCCTCTTAACTTTTAATGGTCTTGGTATTTCGAAAGATTTTCTTTCCTCGCTGAGACAGACATTGAAATTAAAATTAGAAATGACTTTGAGCTAAAATTACAAACAAATCGATAAAAGATACCACACTTAGATACGGTAATTTATTATACCAGCACCTGACACTTCTGGATAATTTAGAGAAAAATAAACACATAACTTTGACAAATGTAGCATTTAGAAAGCGAAATATTGTAGTTACTTCTATACTAATATTAATTCTTGCGGTTGGGTGGGTGTTTGGGTCGGTGGGAGGGTGGAACGTTTAGCCGAGTGGGGGGGGGGGTGAGTGGTTGTGTGCGTGCGTGCGTGTGTGCGTGTGTACATGCGTGAGTGTGTGAGTCTATGAGTGTGTACGGGGGTGTGTGCGAGTGTGTGCGTGTGTGTGCGTGAGTGGGTGGGTGGGTGCGTGCGTGAATACTGCGTGCGTGCATTCGTGCGTGCATGCTTGCGTGCGAGTGTGTGTTTATTTGTGAGTGTGTGAGTCTATGCGTGCCTGCGCGGGTGTGTGCGAGTGTGTGAATGTATGTGTGTGTGTGTCCGTGTGTGAATGTGTGCATGTGAGTGTGTGAGTCGATACGTGTGTGCGCGAGAGTGTGCGAGTGTGTGAATGTGTGTGTGTGTGTGCTGTGGTGTGTGGTTGGTGGTGGTCAGTGCGTGCGGGTGGGCGCGTGCGTGTGTGCGAGTGTGTGAATGTGTGTGTGTGTGTGTGTGGGTGGGTGCGTGCAGAATGTAACGTGTTGGCAATGTGTGTACGAAGAGTGTTTTGCAGTGTTCATTGAAGCTGTGTATCTTGTGAGTGTATGGTCGTTGGTGTGTGCGGAGTTGTGCTGTGTGCCTGCTGTGCGAATGTGAATGTGAAATGTGAATGCTTTGAGCTGAATGTAGCGATACAAATCGTAAAGTGCCATTGAGTCGTGTAATTTATGTGTCCGCTGCTGTGTGTGTATTTGAGAAATAAACTACTGTGTGCAATGTGTGCGTTCGTGAAAGTGTCGAAATGTGTGTGTGTCTGTGTACTTGTATCTGTGGGTGCTGGTGTTGGGTCTGTGTGCCGGTGTTGTGAATGTTTGTGTGTGTGTGTGTGGTGCTGTGTGTGTGTGTGTCTGCGTGGTGTGTGGTCTGGTGTGGGTGTGTGTGTGCGTGTGTGGTGGTGGTGTGCTGTGATGCGTGGTGCATTGTGTGTGCTGTTGTGTGTGTGTGTGTTTTTGTGAGTGTGTGGTCTTGTGCTGCGTGTGTGATGTGTGTGTGTGTGCTGTGTGATTGTGATGTGGTGTTGTGTGTCTGTGTCGTGTGTGTCGTGTGTGATCTGTGTGTCTGTGTGTGTGTGTTGTGTGCTGTGGTGTTGTGTGGCGTGTGTTGCATGTGTGATCTGTGTGTGTGTGTGTCTGTGTGTGGTGTGCTGTGGTCTGTGTGCTGTGTGTTGTGTGTGTGTGTGTGTGTGTGTGGTGCTGTGTGAATGTGCTGGTGGTGGTGCTGTGTGCTGTGTGTGCTGTGTGTCGTGTGTGTCTGTGTGCGTGCGTATGTGTGTTGTGTGTGTGTGTTGAGTGCGTCTGTGTGTGCGTGTGATGTCTGTGTGTCTGTGTGTCTGTGTGTCTGTGTGTCTGTGTGTCTGTGTGTCTGTGCCTGTGTGTCTGTGCGTGTCTGTGTGTCTGTGTGTCTGTGTGTCTGTGTGCTGTGTGTCTGTCTGTGCTGTGTGTCTGTGTGTCTGTGTGTCTGTGTGTCTGTGTGTGTCTGTGTGCTGTGTGTCGTGTGTCTGTGTGTCTGTGTGTCTGTGTGTCTGTGTGTCTGTGTGTCTGTGTGTCTGTGTGTCTGTGTGTCTGTGGTGTCTGTGTGTCTGTGTGTCTGTGTGTCTGTGTGTCTATGTGTCTGTGTGTCTGTGTGTGAATTTGTCTGTGTGTCTGTGTTTCGGTGTGTCTGTGTGTGATTGTGTCTGTGTGTGAGTGTGCCCGTGTGTCTGTGTGACTGTGTGTCTGTGTGTCTGTGTGCTGTGTGTCTGTGTGTCTGTGTGTCTGTGTGTCTGTGTGTCTGTGTGTCTGTGTGTCTGTGTGTCTGTGTGTCTGTGACTCTGTGTGGCTGTGTGTCTGTGTGTCTGTGTGTCTGTGTGTCTGTGTGTCTGTGTGTCTGTGTGTCTGTGCGTCTGTGTGTCTGTGTGTCTGTGTGTCGGTGTGTCTGTCTGTCTGTGTGTATGTGTGTCTGTGTGTCTGTTTGTCTGTGTGTCTGTGTGCCTGTGTGTCGGTGTGTCTGGGTGTCTGTGTGTCTGGGTGTCTGCGTGTCTGTGTGTCTGTGTGTCTGTGTATCTGTGTGTCTGGGTGTCTGTGTGTCTGTGTGTCTGTGTGTCTGTGTGTCTGTGTGTCTGTGTGTCTGTGTGTCTGTGTGTCTGTGTGTCTGTGTGTCTGTGTGTCTGTGTGTCTGTGTGTCTGTGTCTCTTGTGCCTGTGTGTCTGTGTGTCTGTGTGTCTGTGTGTCTGCGTGTCTGTGTGTCTGTGTGTCTGTGTATCTGTGTGTCTGTGTGTCTGTGTATCTGTGTATCTGTGTATCTGTGTGTCTGTGTGTGAGTTTGTCTGTGTATCTGTGTGTCTGTGTGTCTGTGTGTCTGTGTGTCTGTGTTTCGGTGTGTCTGTGTGTTTGTGTGTCTGCGTGTCTGTGTGTCTGTGTGTCTGTGTGTCTGGGAGTCTGTGTGTCTGGGAGTCTGTGTGTCTGTGTGTCGGTGTGTCTGGGTGTCTGGGTGTCTGTGTGTCTGTGTGTCTATGTGCCTGTGTGTGTGTGTGTCTATGTGTGCGTGTGTGTGTGTGTGTGTGTGTGTGTGTGTGTGTGTGTGTGTGTGTGCGTGTGTGTGCGTGTGTGTGTTTGTTTGCGTGTGTGTGTGTGTACGTGTGTACGTGTGCTATTAATCCGTAGTTTAATATCCAACCCCAAAGATCTTGTTAGAATTGTGGTCTATTGTTTAACCTTAATATATTTCTCTTTATATTAGTAAAATGTTGGTATTTTCATTCTATATTATATATGATGCTAGGTATACTCTGTTCGATCCCATTAATAAAAAAATTGTTGAGAGAATGCCAAATTTCATCTCGAATTTTAAGAAGCTATAAGCACCTTAACAGGAGTGCAATGGGGAACTTATCGGAATGGTGTCAGATATATTTCAAGCATGTATGAACGTAAATCACGTTTTCTTGCACACATTAAGCATGTGTTTGGTTTTAGGTTTCACAGGGAACTATGCAAGATATCATAATGACAATACCTCAAAATTTAAGGTTGTCATATTGTGGAAAACGCGGAGTTTTGGGATTTCACCTTTCGGAGAGTTCTACAACCACCAATTTGGTAATTCATCACGTTACAACAGATTTCGAATTTCCGGGAGTAATTCAATGTGAAGACTTGCTTTCGTGATGAACCTTACCCACTGCATTTTTCTCATTCTTTTCTTAGCTATTAAACATGATGTAGACGTATGCTTATATGCAAACTTAGTTCTTCGCTCGCAAAGTCAATAGGTAAACAGAATGTCAATATGTATACTAACCTATCCAGGAAATCCATAGCGCTTTTCCATAAGTAATCCAATGTGAAGATTTGCTGTCGTGATGAAATTTACTACGTCGTTAGTTTCTTAACTGTTACATACATATGACAGTGAATAACCAGTAATGTATCAATTTAAGTCGTAGATAATTGGAGTTGGCAAAAAGATTGCTGCTTTCGTCCCACGGACAAGGCATGACGAAAACAAAATACATTTTTACTAAAATTTTGATGCCAAACAGTAAGGTCCTAATCCAACTGCATTGTATCACAAGAAGAATCTGAATCCATACCACAATCTGAATTCGAACCGGATTCTCCTAGTACTATATTACCAGATGGGATATTTTCCCATTATAGGATAACAATTAAATAAAGCCTCAAGCCATAATTTCTGAAGCCTATATTTCGACGCTTTTGTAATTTTTACAAAAACCCTATGTAATTTCAATAGGGTTATATTGATAATGATAATCGTAAAACTTCATACCCATGCTTAATTAAAATCTTATCAACTACAAAATCGTTCACTCTGGACTTTAAAGGTTTAATTTTGTGCCACAGTTGCTTTTCTTCAATTTTGCTTTCAATTTTAACGATTAGCATTGGTTTTTAAATTACTGATTAATAACACTATGTTTTTTGGATAAATGTTTACGTATCGGAAAAATATGTTTTCCAAGATTTTTGTTAGTACAGCTTCTTATACAAGACGTTGCATAGTTATCCTAAAAAAAATTAAAACTTATTTCTTTGCATTTCGTGTGGTATTCTACACCAGATATTTTATTTTTAATTACGGTGGTTTCCTTACATTTTTCATCATACCGTTCTTTACTCTTTTCCTTCTTTACTCTCCCCATACATGCTTCTGCTGTTACTAATATGCTTTTTTTTTATTTTAGACCGTTGACCCTCAATGTTATTTGAAGAGTCTTCGTCATTTTTCTGATCTTGAAGTGTTTGTATTATCCCTTATTCTAACCTTTCTCGCACTTTCGGGTCTTTTATCATCTCTGTATCCCATTTGCTCTTCTAGGTGTTCTGCGTTTTGTCTCTTTCTAAGATTTTCGACTCGTTAATGCTAGCTATTAGTAACACGTGCTCTGTATCCGTTTTCGCTCCCCTATATGATGTTACATCTTTCAGAGTGTTATTTCTCTCTTTCCTTATTAGTATGTGATCAATTTGACCTTTGAAGGTTTGGTTTGGGTGGTGCCAAGTTATTTTATGTATGTCTGGATGTCGAAGTTTTGTATTAAGAACATATAGGTTCATCGCGGCTGCTAGTTACATGTTCTGTTACCGTTGTCATAAGTTACATTATGCATTGTATTTTTTCTTGCAACTAAAAATATATGGTCCTCTTTTCCTATCTGAGCATTTAGGTTCCCCATTATTATTAGCGTATCATGTTTTGGTGTTCTTTCGCACTCATTACGTAGTTCATCATGGAATCTCTCCTTATCTTCGTTCTCCGATGTTTCCGTTGGTGCGTATGCACAAATGTGGATGCTATTCGCTAATTTTCCCTTCATTCTAAGTCTTGCTATTCTATTATTGATTAGTTCAAATTTCATTATCTTCTTCTCTTGTTTCTGAGCTATACTAAAACCTGTCCTATTTCTACCTTGTTTCTTTCCTCCACTCCAAAACATGGAAACATTTTTGTTGTTCATTTCTCCTTTATCGGCCCATCTCAGTTCTTGTAATGCGATAATCTCTACTTTGCATTTTTGCAATATTCCCACAATCTCAAACATTTTACCAGCCTGCAATAATGTTTTTATGTTTCGCGTTGCTATCCTGATTCCTTTTTCTTTTTTTTTATTTTTCTTGCTTTTTATTTTTGATTTAAATGTTTCTAATTCATTATCCTTAATCGGGTCCATTTTCACTCTAGTTGTCAATTCTTTTCCTTTTTTCTCTTACTAGTTTTTTAAACTCCTGCTCGTTTTTGTTATTTTGAGCATTATTTCTTGTTTTCCCTCATTCTTGTCATTTTCTGGTGATCTTTGGCTTGTGGTTCTTCTTTTTTTTGACCTTCTTTTTGTTATCTGTATTATGCTACTTTCCTTGTTTCACTACCACCTTTAGCTTGTCTAGAGAGAAAATCTGCCCATTAATTATCAATTATTTTAGTATGGCGTGGTAATGTTCATTTCTGTATTGTTTCATAGACACGATCAATTCTTTACTTTGTTTAATTACTTCCTTTAGGAAATCTTTCTCGACATATATGTTCAGTCCTCCTAGTTTTTTTGTTACCCTAAGGATCTCTATCTTTCTGTTTCAGCTTCTCAGTTGAAACATTGTTGGTCTTGTTCTTCCATTATTCTCCCTCCCTAGTCTCCGGACTTGCGTTAATTCTCTCAATGTTTTTCGGTACTTTCATTTCCCTCAGGATTCCTCTTGTAATTTCTTTTGTTTGCATATCACTCTCTTCCTTCTGTTTCTCCGCTCCGTGTATAATTAGTTTGTTTTTTCTGATTAATGCTTATATTCGTTTGTCACTTTATTGCACTTGACCTTAGTGGTACTCACTTATCAGTTATTCTGTTCAGCCTTTTGGCTACTTAATTCTAATCATACCTTTTTTTAGAAAGTTGTCACTTTTGCTTAATTTATTCACCAATTAACTTTACCACTTTAAATAATTGACCACTCATTCATTTCACTTCACCTTCTTGCCAGCCAGGACCGGACTGTCAGGCGTATATATATATTATATATATATATATATATATATATATATATATATATATATATATATATATATATATATATATATATATATATTCCTACACATTAAGTAAAAAAATTTTTAAGGCAGTAGATGATATTAATATGTCTCTTACTTATTCGGTGGTTGCAACATTTTGTTGTTTAATTACAATAGTAACTATCTTGGATGTCTATTACGCAGATGAGGATAGCTTCCAAAAGCACATTGTTAATTTGTC
This sequence comes from Vesta saturnalis, assembly GCA_036346205.1. Taxonomy (NCBI): domain Eukaryota; kingdom Metazoa; phylum Arthropoda; class Insecta; order Coleoptera; family Lampyridae; genus Vesta; species Vesta saturnalis. Next base: position 267,479 of record JARFJB010002412.1, on the reverse strand, counting down.
TGCTTTGTAGGTATCCCTTTAGTATTCTGTAGTATATCTAGTGCCATTGTAAGGCGCGGTAAATGGATTTGTAGGAACAGTAAATTGTGAGTGCAGTAAAGGAATGTCCATCTGATATAATCCGTGTAAAATTACTTTTACAAGTTACTAACTTCAAAAAAATTTTACAAGTCAACTGTCATTGATAGCATGTGAATTTGTAACCGCAATTTGACATATGACCCGTGGTCGTAGTAATAGTAGTTCACGAGATATTTAGAAATGTCAAAATAACATTTATACCTCAAATTCACATTTTTAATATAATTTACGAATCAATAACAAATATATATATATATATATATATATATATATATATATATATATATATAGGTATATGACATTATACAGAAGGTAACGGTTTTTACCAGCTTGAGGAGATGACAGGCTCACCTAAGCTTTTCCTCTCGCCAGTAAAAACCTATTTACTATGTAGAATACTAAATGTTGCTTAGATGTAAGAAAGAAACAAAACTTACTCTTTTGCACACTTAATATAAGAGGAAATATGAATAAGTAGCCGTTCTTCTGATTCACTATTTTCTTACACATTTGTTAATGCAACGTGACAGCACTTGAAAAAATATTGTTTTTCAAAAAACTATATGAGAATATTTAAAAATTCGTTCTTATTAAAGAATAATAAAACTAAGGCAACTGATTTATTTAATACGTGTAAATACACATGAAAATAAGTGGCATTGGCCTTACTACTAGTGGTAATAATTGCCTTACAAATTGCTTCCAAAGGCCTAACACATGAGAAGAAGGAACAAAAGAAATGTCGAAAAATTGTATCTTTACATTGTTCTCTTTCTTACGATATAGCAGTTTTCGTAACTAGTGCACTGTTTTATTAGTGCTTGGAAAAGCAAAGCAGAAAGATCTGACAGTACCGGAGTTACGGACACTATTTTTCGTAGTCACCATTACATTAAATCAAAAAAATATAATAAAACTGTAAATGTTTCATATTTATTGAGAAACGTCAGTTTAAATACCTAAAATCATTATTCTTCATGTACCTAATTACACGATTACAAATTTTAGTGTAGTGTAAACATTGCCTTCGAACAGTAAACAAAACTTTCCGTTCTTAATTACTATTGGTTCTATGAATTAAAAATTCGCTTCTCGTTAAACACGTAATTTCAGTTTAAATGTTTTAGAAATTGTCTTAAAGTAAATTAAGTTTTCTTCGAGTTGGAATTAATCTCTTTTAACTAAACATGTACAAAAGACTACTACTAGATTTAATCGCTGGAAAGACACGCAGTCATGTTATTGGTTACTTATATACTTGATGTTGTAAAATGGTAAATAGTACAACTACCTTCATTATACCAGGCATTTGTAGTACATGTAAAATATAAAAAGACTAATACAGGGCACAATTTTTTTTTAATTATCCTTATTCTAGTTCAATTTTCTCTACACTAGTCCAAGTTTTAATATCCCTTTTTGAGCTAAGACCTTTCTAAGACCTCTCATCTCTTCTTTAAAATTATTTTGTTTGTCATCTATTTTAGTAGTAGTTTAATTTTCATTTCAGTTAGAAAGTTACCCTTTACTACTAAATATAGTTAAGCTGATTTCATTAGCATATCCTTTATTACTCGACTTGCTTGCTTTGTGAAAAGCGTGGTTAGTAGTTCACTAACTTTCTTACCTCATGTTACTAAATATTACATTCAAATAACGTACGGTCTTTTAAAACTGATTGCCTAAATAACCGTAACAAAGGAAGGGTAAGTGGTAAGTATAGTGCTTGACCCACGTGAAAAGTTTAAATTCGTCTACTGGAGCCAAAAATTACTTGTGAGAGATTCTGTAAATATAGATTTCGAGAAACAGTTAATACTCATAACAGACCGTCGTAATAAATTCACCAAATTATATAAATAATTGAGATTCAAATTCAATCTACAAGAGGTATTTTGTGCGTAAGTTTACGAGTTAGTACAACGGTATAAATGTGTGGGCGGGCAATCTTTTTTAAAGGTGTATGGTTAGTGAAAATGATTATCTTAGTATAGTCAAGCATACGAGGGGCCGTTCTTATAATCTCGGACTAGGCATGATAAGAGTAGATTAGAAGAACAACAGAAATTAATTTTTCAATATAGGCCCCTTGCTTTTCAGTACAAGCATTACATCGTTTCAATAACATCTTTAACCCATTATAAAAACTTACTTCTGGTTTGCTCGCAAAATGGCTTTCAACAGCCGCTATAAGTTCATCATCCTTCCTAAAGTTTCTCCCCCTAGTATTCTTTCTCACAGACACACAGACACACAGACACACAGACACACGGACATACAGGCACACAGACACACAGACACACAGACACACAGACACAGACACACTGACACAAGGCGCACCAACGCACAGACACACAGACACACAGACACACAGACACACAGACACACAGACACACAGACACACAGACACACAGACACACAGACACTCAGACACACAGACACACAGACACACAGACACACAGACACACAGACACACAGACACACAGACACACAGACACACAAGACACACAGACACACAGACACACAGACACACAGACACACAGACACACAGACAGACACACAGACACACAGACACACACGACACACGGACACACAGTACACACGGACAACAGACACACAGACATACAGACACACAGACACACAGACACACAGACACACAGACACACAGACACACAGACACACAGACACACAGACACAGACACACAGACACACAGACACACAGACACACAGACACACAGACACACAGACACACAGACACACAGGCACACAGACACACACACACAAACACACAACACACAAACACACAAACACACAAACACACAAACACACAAACACACAAACACACAAACACACAAACACACAAACACACAAACACACAACACAAAACACACAAACACACAAACACACAAACACACAAACACACAAACACACAAACACACAAACACACAAACACACAAACACACAAACACACAACACACACAAACACACAAACACAAACACAAAAACACACAAACACACAAACACACAAACACACAAACACAACAAACACACAAACACACAAACACACAAACACACAACAACACACAAACACACAACACACAAACACAAACACACAAACACACAACACACAAACACACAAACCAAACACACAAACACAAACCAAACACACAAACACATGAACACACAACAAACACAAACACACAAACCACAAACAGACAATCACAGACACACACAGACACACAGAACACAGACACACGGACACACAGACACACAGACACACAGACACACAGACACACTACACACAGACACACAGACACACAGACACACAGACACACAGACACACAGACACACAGACACACACAGACACACAGACACACAGACACAGACACACAGACACACAGACACACAGACACACACGACACACAGACACACAGACACACAGACACACAGACACACAGACACACAGACACACAGACACACAGAACACAGACACACAGACACACAGACACAGCAGACACACAGACACACAAGATCACACAGACACACAGACACACAAGACACAAGACACACAGACACACAGACAGACACACAGACACACAGACACACAGACACACAGACACACGACACACGACAACAGACACACAGACACACAGACACACAGACACAGCAGACACGACACACAACACACAGACACACAGAACACACAGACACACAGACACAGACACAACAGACACACACACAGACACACAGACACACAGCACACAGACACACAGACACACAACACACACAACAACAAACAAAACACACAGACACACAACACAAATACACACAAAACACAAACACAAACACAAATCACATAAAAACAACAACAAACACAAAACAAAACACACAAACACACAAAACATAAACACACATCAACAACAACAAACACACACACAAACACACAAACACACAAACACACAATTAACATCAAACACAAAACACAACAAAACAAACACACAAACACAACAAACACACAATTACACACAACACACATAACACACATAAAACACAAACACACATAACAAAACAAAAACAAACACACAAAACAAACACACAAACACACAAACACATAACAACAAACACACAAACCACACAAAACACAAAAACACACAATACAATACACAAACACACAAACACATACACACAACACACAACACAACAACAAGACACACAACACACAACAAAACACAAAACACAAAAACCAACACACAACACAAACACAACAGACACACAAACAAGTTAACACAGACACAAACACAGAAACAAAAACAGACACAAGTACCAACAACACACAGACACAAACACAAGACACACAGACACACAGACACACAGACACAGACACACAGACACACGACACACAGACACACAGACACACAGACACACAGACACAAGAACACAACACACAAACACAGCACACAGCACACAAGACACACAGACACAGACACACAACACACAACACACAACACACAGACAACAGACACACAGACACACAACACACAGACACACAACAGCACAGACACACAGACACACAACACACAACAACACACAGACAACAGACACACAGACACACGACACACAGACACACAGACACACAGACACACAGACACACAACACACACACACAGACACAGACACACAGACAACACAAGACACACAGACACAACAAAAACACAACACAACACACAACACACAACACACAACACACAAACACACAAACACACAAACACACAAAACACACAACACAACACACAAACACACAAACACACAACACACAAACACACAAACACACAACACACAAACACAAACACACAAACACACAAACACACAAACACACAAACAACACAAACACACAAACACACAAACACACAAACACACAAACACACAAACACACAAACACAAACACACAAACACACAAACACACAAACACACAAACACACAAACACACAAACACAAACACACAAACACACACAGACACACAGACACACAGACACACAGACACACAGACACACAGACACACAGACACACAGACACACAGACACACAGACACACAGACACACAGACACACAGACACACAGACACACAGACACACAGACACACAGACACAGAGACATACACACAGACACATTGACACACAGACACACAGACACACAGACACAGACACACAGACACACACCGACACACAGACACACAGACACACAGACACACAGACACACAGACACACAGACACACAGACACACAGACACACAGATACACAGACACACAGACACACAGACACAGGCAGACAGACACACAGATACACAGACACACAGACACACAGACACAAGACACACAGACACACAGACACACAGACACACAGACACACAGACACACAGACACACATACACACAGGCATACAGACACACTAACACAGACATACAGACACACAGACAAACAGACACACAGACACACAGACTCACAGACACTCAGACACACAGACACACAGACACACAGACACACAGACACACAGACACACAGACACACAGACCCACAGACACACAGACACACAGAGACACAGACACACAGACACACAGACACACAGACACACAGATACACAGACACACAGACACACAGACACACAGACACACAGACACACAGACACACAGACACACAGACACACAGACACACAGACACACAGACACACAGACACACAGACACACAGACACACAGACACACAGACACACAGACACACAGACACACAGACACACAGACACACAGACACACAGACACACAGACACACAGACACACAGACACACAGACACACAGACACACAGACACACAGACACACAGACACACAGAGACACAGGGACACAGACCCACAGACACAGTTCCTTCTAATATTAATTATCGCAAGAAAAATGGTTATTCTTTCTTTTATACGGTATGTGTTTCATCCGATCACACCGTTACACGGGCACACGGATTACTACAATTCCCAACGGTGAATCGAAAAAGACAATTAATGATATTATCTTTTATTTCATCAAATGAGAGGTTTTAACAGTATTTTCATTATCGCAAGACCCTGTGAAAAATTTTTACTCTGACGTTTATACGATAGGTGTTTCATCCGATCAGTCGTAATTGCAAATTTTGTATACCTGCGTTTAGAACTATAGGTTGACTTGAACCTTCATAATGGGTTCCTATGGTTGTTAAAAGCAATAATGACGGGTAAGTTATTACTTACCGTTCTGCAGAGTGGTAAGTATAAATAGGTACGTATTGTGTGTGCATTTGCGTCAAAGTAAACCATGATTACTGTATAATTTCGCTTTTTGATAGCTACAAAGGAATGGAAATTTGTCATAAACGCCTAGCACGCGGTGACCCCGGTATTAATCAATTAGATGCGCAGTGCAAACTGCATGATATCAGTTATAGAGACTACCAAGATTAGAAAGTCGACATAGAGCAGATAAAATTTTAGAAGAAAAGCTTGGGAACGCTTTAAATCAACAGACGCAACATTAGGTGAACGAGCTGCAGCTTTAGCAGTCGGTACCACCATGAAGGCAAAGAGAAAATTTGGGATGGGGTGTCGGTCCAAGAAGAAGAATGGTGAAAGTTTATTGCATGTACGGAAAACAATAGCTAAAGAAATGAAGGCTAACGGAGATTTCACCGATACATAAAGTCAGCACTGTCAACGGCAAAACGTGTAGTAAAAAGGTTGGGGGAAAGAAAAACATTAAAGTTCCTAGAGTAATCCCTTACCTAAACAAGGAGGTGTTTTGCCATTTCTTATTCCGTTATTCGCAGGATTATCAGCAATCGGTGCTTTAGCTGGCGGTGCATCGGGAATTGCAAAGCAGTCAATGATGCAAAAATGCCAAAAATTGCAAGAGGAGACATCGCGCCATAATCGTATGATGGAATCGATCGCTGGTGGCGCATTCTATCTAAAACCATACAAATCTGGAGGTGCATTATACTTAAAACCGTTTCCAAAAACTGAGTAGATTACCCGAAAGAGCGTTAACAGATATTGATTTAAAGAAATACCAAAAGGTGTACCATACTTTAGGGTATTTTTATGAGAGATAGCCTGTAAAACCACAGAAAAATGAATCTGGAATCATCAACTTAGATAGTCAGTGGACCGGGTACACATTGGGTTTCTACAAAAAGCGTGGTGAAAAGGTATGGTATTACGATAGTTTCGGTAATCTTCGACCACCAGTTGAAGGATTAACTACTTTCGGGGATGTAAAATTTATTATAATTACAATCAAGATCAGAATTTAATAGCATTATTTGCGGGCACCTATGCCTACAATTTTATATAAATAATTGACATAACCTTAAATTTTCTCAGTTATGTCAATAACATTCAGTTTAGAAGGTGTTGGTAACAAGCTAGCTGCAACTTCTACCCACCGATAGAGCTAGATTTGGAGAAGAAATACGTTGTTGGATTTGGGAAGGGAACAGCATTAGAAACATTTATACGGGCAACGATAGATTTTATTTTAGAACAAATTCATCTCATTTGCGAGTGATTAATATTCCACACGGTGCCTATGAGTTAGATGAAATTAGTGCTTACTTGAAATCAAAGATACCCACAGAAAAATTTTTCATTAGGGCAAACAACAATACGCTTAAGTGTGAGATAAACAGTTCATTTGAGATCGATTTTACTAAAGAGAGTAGCATTGGCCGCATGCTCGGGTTTGAGCCTAGAGTACTAAAAGCGAACGTTCTCCACACATCTGCGTTAGACATCCAAATAATTAAACACACTAATCTGCATGTGAGTGCAACATTATAAAGGGATCTTATCGAAACGGTAAACCTGCAAAGGTAATATACGAAATTGACGTTTCCGTACCCCGGCTACCGTTTGGATAAAGTTCCAACCAACACACAATATTTAGAAATAAACACAGACATAATCAGTAATATAACAATCAAATTGACAAATCAAAAGGGTGAGTTAATAGACTTTGGTGAAAGTGAACCATTCACGGTACGCTTAGAACTAAAAGAACATGGGTCTGCGAATTAATCACAGGACATCTTCATACAAAAGGCCTAATCAACCCTCATTGCAGTTAACATCTGCAGAAAATATTTTAACATCAATTGGATTGAAAGTTCTGAGTGAGCAAACCATTAAACGTGTTTCCAAGCGTACATTTTAATAGAATTAATGTATCTCTAAGAAATGTTAAATTTATTGAATGAAGTTTACTTTAATGTCTATCTCTTTTACACAATGATATGTCTCGCTCACACACACACACCCTATCGCAACCTGAAATTATTGTATCACTCTGAATGTATTCATCTAAAATATGCAATGTTTTATTGAACAATGGGTTTTCTTTGTTAATAATAGCATTTACATTCTTAAAAATTTGTAGGAATGTATAAAAAAATTCAAGCTAATAAAGACTTTCTTTGTATAAAACACACACATCTGCATTCTTAAAAATTATTTTTAATAACTTTAAAACTTCAAAACTACATCGCAAATTAGTAATATAATAATTAATGAAAATGAAAAAAGTTTCGCTATAAATAACAATAGGTTTGCACTCAAAAGTATGTAATTTAAAAAATGCAATATTTAATGTGAACAAGGATTTTCTTTGTATAACAATGAAAGCTTTATTCTTGAAAAATTTAAAGTAAAAGGCATAATTAATAACAATTAATTTTAAAAGTTTGAAATTCATATAAAAGACATCATCCCTTAGTAAATCTTTAATTACTCATCAACCCTCATTGCATCTACACAATGACCGAATCATTAAACATCTTTCAAAACGTACATTTTGATGATGCTATAATTAAATCAGATATTCACACCTATCTTCCGTATGGCTCTTCTAAGTATGGACCTTCCGAAGAAATACGCATTTTAATTCAAAGTCAGGATCTAATTACAGCTACTTATGATAGTTTTCTGTACATAGAAGGTAAGCTGAAGAAAGAGGATGAAGGAAAATCATGCAACTTAACCAATAATTTCCCCAACTTCCTTTTCGAAGAGATTCGTTATGAGTTAGGCGGTCAAAGAGTGGACGTTTGCCGAAATCCCGGCATAACATCTACACTTAAAGGATATATTTCTTATACGACGAGCAAGAGCAAAGCATTAAGCCATTTGGGGTGGTCACCAAAGAATGAGGAACCATTACAAGTAGAATTCAATGAAAAAAAATCCTTTGGTATGCATACCATTGAACCACATATTTGGAATAATGGAGGATTATCGTCAAGTGATCGTGAATATGCGTCAAGAGTTGATTTTAATTCGATCTAGAAGCGATACAAACTGCTACTATGGTGACGTTGATGCGGAAATAACCTAAATAAAATTCAATGGAAAGTACCACACTTAACCCTTAGTGATGCGAAACTAGACTTTTTGAAAATAAATAAGAATTCTATTGTTACTGTTCCATTTCGTCAATGGAGTTATATGAATTACCTGCTTTAAAACAAGCAACCTCTGATATATGGCCAATAAAAACGTCAACGCAACTAGAAAACCACGCTGGATAATTGTTGCATTCCAACAAGGTAAAAGGTACACAAAGTCTGCAAGAGCCGGAAATTTTGATCACATTAACATCAGGAACCTTAAAGTACATCTGAATTGAGTATTATCCCTATGAAGCAATGCATTTGAACTTCAGTGCTAACCAATACATACCTGCCTATCGTAATTTTTTAAACTTCCGATGTGACTACTATGATGAAGATAATACAGATGCGTTATTCAACTACACCGAATTCAAATCATGTCCAGTATTTGTAATGGACTGTTCTAAACAGAATGAATCCTTAAAAACTCAACAGTAGACATCAAATTGGAAAAAACACTAACACCTTTCGATAATGGAATCGTTGCCTATGGTCTTATTCTCCACGATGCTATTGTGCAGTACAACCCACTCACCGGAGAAGTGAAAAAATTATAATCTGTATTATATAAATAAAAAATGTTGTTATTATTCGTTTAGTTTCATTTCATCCATCAAAGATGAAAGTAGTTCCAGAAACAAAACTCCAATTCAAAATCATGACTTTGATGAAAAGTCTGGACTTCAAAACATGGCGATTTACTTCCTAATAGTATACGTGGCATTATATGTCCCTCCAACTGCGGCAAAACAAACGCAATGATTAGTTTGCTTACTGAGAAAACGGTTTGAAATTTAAACATGTATACGTATACTCCAAATCATTAAATCAAAACAAGTACAAACTTTTACAGGAAATCCTACCCGATAAAGGATATAGGTTACTTTACGTTCAGTGATAATCAAGATGTGATTGAGGAATTGTGCAAAAGCAAATTCTATCTTTATCTTTGATGATATCGCCTGTGAAAAGCAAAATAACATAAGGGCATATTTTTCTATGGGTGACATAACGATATTGATTGTTTCTATTTTAAACTTACAGTAAAATTCCAAAGCAATTAATTCGTGACAATGCGAATCTAATTATATTATTTGAGCAAGATGAATTAAACCTAAAACATGTGTATGAGGATCATGTAAGCCCCACCATAAGCATGACATTGTTTCGGGATATGTGTTCAAAGTGCTGGATAGATCGTTTGGGTTCATAGTCATAAATAAGGATGCTGGTCATAATGGTCGCTATAGGAAAAGGTTTGATGAATATATAATACCTTTGATTTCAGTGGTTTAGTAGTTACAATCCGTTTAGGTATTAACAGCCATTTTGCTACAATGGATAATAAAGGAGATGATATTAAAGCGAAAAATTATTCAGGCTCGTAAAATAATACAGCAGAAATACAACAGTCTTAAAACTGCCCGCATTGATAATGAAAGAACGTTTGAAAGTACTTATAAACCTCTAATAGAACCCCTAACTGAAATAGCGAATAAAATGCATCCTGATAAGAAAGCAAAGGAGTCCGTTAAACCCAAAACTCACCTTTGTTCATATTTCGAAGAAAACATGCTACTACTAGCCCACCACACTTCCTTTCACCAAGGAAGACAAGCCCCTAGCTCAACTTCCGTTTTCAAATAAATCCCCTCCTCGTACACCACCTTTCCTAGAAACATCTGTCGTAGGAGAATTACGGAGGAACCTCTTAGTATCGCAGATGATTCCTGTAATGAACCCATCTCTGAAGAATTTCTCGAGCAGTACCACGAATTACCTCGTATATATGTTGAACGGATTATGAGGGATCTTGAAGGTGCTATTGATCACACTTATGGAGTCCACTACGACCAAAACAGACAAATGGGCAATTGGTAATACCCCCATCACAATTAAAGGAAAGGATATGATCATTAATGGTGTCACGTATAAAGGGACTCCAGGTTTATATGATCTGCTTATTATGAATGAACCCGATTTAAATCTAGTAAATGCAAAGGATAGAAAGAATTATAAACGTATTTTAGAGCTACGAATGTTGCAAGGCGAGATTATGATGTAAGTGGACAGATTCGAGGAAGCCGCAGCAAAAAGTATACACAAATAATTAAACCCTTGCTGTCACACCCAACTCAGGGAGGTGGAGCTATGTTTTTAAGGAATTAACAAACAGGCCGATTGAATATAAGTATTGGAATGATGTACATGAACTAATTCGTGATCTAGAAGTATTGTGGGCAGAAAAATTGGCTGGAAACACCGGTGTCGTAAATGATAAATATCAATTGTAGAGGAATTGTATGAAGATGGATACATTGAAAGACCAAACACTAGTTTTCTGAACAATATAAAAATGCATTGATGTCGACATATCATAACTAAAATGCCTCTTGATAAATTTGGACGGTCACATGCCCAGTATCAATTTAAGAAATTAACCCTCAGTTTCAACTTATTGATGATAATCAATTGATATCGAGAATAAGAGACTCAGCAATGTTGCCAACCCCATAGATCCTCAAGATGTCATCACCAAGCAATACTATTTATCGACAAGGTTGAATTTGGATGGAAACCGTTTGACCAAGTTGGGGATCCAGAAGAAGATGGTGATGCTATAAGTAAAGGATACCTTGATTTTTGTCTGCAAACCAGAAAGCTGTTAAAGGAACTTTAACGCTTATCTAGTGTTGGAGGAAAAACTACATCAACTTAAAGAAATTGTGGATCATGTCCAAATTACAACTCGTCAATGAATTGCACAAACCCGCAAGAAAAATTTTAAACGAAGGCGCACAATAATTAAGGGATATGATGACCTCTGGCAAGCAGATTTGGCCGAATTTAACACATATGCCAAACAAAATAAGGGCTAAAGTATATTTTAGTAGTTATTGACTGTTTTTCGAAATACTTGTGGACCAAAGGATTAAAACAAAACGGGCTTGAAGTTGCCAAGCCATGCAAATCTTCAAAACGGGCCGGAACCCTTCCAATTTGCAGACAGATGCAGGAAAAGAATTCTACAATGAGCATTTCACTAAACTAATGCAGCGTTATGGAGTCAACCATTACTCCACCTATAGTACAAAGAAGGCAGCAATTGGGAACGGTGATCAGGACCGTTAAGTCTGCCCTATACAAGTCATTCATACGGGTAAATATAAATGGATTGATACAATTGACACCGTAACGATGGATTATAACAATCTAAGCATAGAACTACAGGAATGAAGCCCAAAGATGTCGGTAATCATACAAAGCTAGAGGCTTACACTCACATAAAAATAGTTGATAGGAATCGTTATTGGGGGTGACAAGTACGAATCAGTAATTTAAAAGTATTTTCGCTAAAGGATACACCCCCAATTGGTCAAGTGAACTATTCAAGATTGTGAAAGTTTGCATTACTAACCCAACCACCTACATGTTGGAGGACATGAAAGGATCCCTTTGGGATTTTATGAACATGAAACAGAAAACAAAGCATCCGGATGTGTACCTTGGGAAAAAGTGCTTGCCCAAGAATAACAAGTTATTCGTAAAGTGGTGGGATTGGATGAAAGATCATGGATCAATAAAGACGATTTAGTTTTATAATATAGCTGTAGCCATTGTAACTTTTAGATGAATTAAAACCATAAAAAATTATAATTGTATTTATTTAAATATTACATCATCTTATATAGTAAACCTAAAGTATTTCTATAATCGTTTAAATTACTAGAGGGCCATATCCCGAATCTGGTCCACATCTCCATCCCAAGCAGGAATCACCTTTCTCAATGTTTTCCAAAATCCAGCTGTAAATTTTGTGGTGTTCCTCATTTTCCCAGGTTGAAACTTATATGTAATGTTTTGTTCTAACAATACTTCAATTAAAATAGTGAGGCACTTGTAATTAGCATAATATTGCTGTCTCGATACATTCACTTATAATAGAGGAAGTGTCTTTATAAACAATATTTTGTACGCTAGCATTTGTAACAATGAATCCCCCTTTTTAATTTTTGGGGTTTTAAAACAAAATCCATTTTTAGAGGTTAACGAACCTTTATCGGTACACAAGTTCTAAAACTTTTAATGGTATTGTCTAAGCTAATTTTTTTAATGTCTTAATAATTACTGCATTTGCACACTTTGAGTTTATAGCACACCAGTTAAAACACTCATCAAATAACAATATTTTGCAATATATTCAATATAAATGTATTGTTTTCAGGAGAGGTCAAAGAACGCTTCAGGTACTTTTGTAGATTTGATCACTACTGCACTGCAGCCCTGCAAGCTGTCTTGAAGACTGCTCATTGTTTACTGAAAGTTGTAAGGGTCTAGTATCAGTGAAATCAAAATTTACTAAGCGTTTATCATCAAAGGATTGAGTATGACTTTATTCTGTTTAATGGTAAACACATCATGTTTCTTTGATCTTATGAGGTGTTGATAGCGCCTTATTACGCCACCATCAAATAAAAACCTGTTTATAATCATTAATAGTGATCTGCCTCACGCTTGGGGGTAGAACCCTTTGATTTTTTACAACCTTTTCATCAACCGCGTAAGCATACATTTTGCACGAAGTCCTACAAATTCAACCATAATTTTGCCATGATTTTCATCTTTCATTAAGCCGGGACCTTTTTATTTACTAATGGAGTCCAAAGATGTTGTCGGGACTATAATCAGATGTATCGAATTTATCAATGTCCTCTTTAATACATTCATAGATATCGGAACCGAAAAGGCGTATATGAGACTATCCGTATCCGTGTGAGCTTAGCATATTATGGAACTTGGGTATGTAACCGTAATGAAAATTATATAAAAAGTTTTTGAAACGTCTAAAACACTGAATCCCATATATAGGTTTATTGAAATATACTTGCTTATTCATTTCAATGATAAGCATATCATTGTCAAATATTGTACAACTATGAAAATTTGGTTTTGATATGTAAGCACGAGCACCATACGACCCTCCCATTTCGTTACTACCGTATGTCCTTATGTTTACGTACATTTTCCATCAGCTTCGAAAACACTATTAATCATTAATTTATAGAAATTTTATCAATTCATTTTGAGATTGCTGACGCATGGCTGTATTTAAATCTATTATTTTTTAACCACGGGGACTGTTTAAAACGTAATATACGGTGTACTTTTACCAACTTCAATCCATATTTTAAATATACTTTTAAATTTCTGTAATGAATTACATAATTACGTTTTGGATACAGGGTAAGCAGTAATTTTTCATTTTGGAATCAGGTGGGTGGAACCATATGTTCGGGTGCCAGCGGTAGATCACTGTGACTCTCATGTAATTCTATAGGATAGTCTAAATCACACTCGACTATATAACCAATTTCCGAATCATCAGGATGGTTTATTAAATCTAAACTTTCAAAATTAGCTTCATCAACAAAAGAAAAATCGCCAAATGGTAGAAATTCTGACATGGCGGCTCCATATAAATTATTCACGTCGTAGTACATTAAATACACACTTTCGGAGGTGGGATCAAATTTTTCCCCATGTACTTATTGTTAGCTTTAGCATACCGATTTGAACATTGAGCTACACCACCTCTAATTCTCTCAATAAACATTAGCATATCAATGTCTGTAAATAATTCTAACTTTACTTGTGTAATTTTAAGCATAGCATCGAATGCTAAACCGGGAGCTGTATAATAGGTGAGGATCAAGGTCGGTACTTAAACAAGTTTGAAAGTTTTCGAAAATATCTGCTAAAAGTAGAACGTCTGTTTTAGATACAAATGAGTACTCCCTAACGATTTAATGCTAAATTTGTTCCAAACGTTAACCCTGCGCAAAACCTCATCACTGATTTCAATTAAGATGACTGAAAATGCTTCTTTGGGGGGAGCGTGGTCTCATTCAATTTATCCCACGTATCAATATACTCATAAGGAAACACACCTTTGCGAACTACTAGAGAAAAATTCCTCCTCATTGTTACAACTAGCGGGAAATAATTTTTACTATCCTCCAAATAGTCTGACAACTTTTCAATACTACTACTCATAAATCTGAAAGAGTCAATAAATCTAAACTTAATTTTGGTGCCTTCCATTACCTTCAAAGAGATATATCTTTCTTTGTTTATTGCAGTGAAATCAAAAACACTAGCCAATTCTCTAATGATGAAATGGGAATCATAACCGATAAATTATGGAACACAACTGGCAGAATGTGGGAGTCTGTATAGTTTAGGTTACACGCCTGGTGCGCTGCCCCCGAAATGCCCCCGTAAGATGGTTATGGTCTCTAACTTTATATCAGAGTTAGTAAATGGTTTTCGACAAATGTGACAAATCGTGGCGCTTTCAAATTGCTCAACCTGACTGAGACTTAAAGTACCATAGGAATTTTTGATTGATTATTTCGGTAGCCCAATGTGCAATACTTTGAAGCTCGTTAACAAACCATTGAATGCAATCCTTTCCTCTATAAAGACTAAATCGGGATAAAGAATCATCATATGAACACTTCAAATAGTAAGAATGCTGAAAGGTGTGTGTTTGGAGTGAAATAGAGTATTACCTTCGATACCATTGGCACACTTCTCTAAAATCTTTCTAAATCGGCATAAATGACAAATGGCACCTTTTCTTGGAATGCGAAATTTTGAACTGTAAATTCATTTCCGCTTCGGTAGGCAGCCTAGTAGAGCATTGATTGTTGTGACAGTGAGTGGTATGTTTTTGTAGAAGACGATCTGAAGAAAATGGTTCAAGCATCGGTAACAAATAAATTGCTTGTTGAAATTCGATATCTGTTTTGAAAATAAAGCTGACATATTTTTAATCCATGTGAAATGGTATACAGTGTTATCCGCGGCCTGATCAGAAAGTATTAAAAGATTTATGGGTTCTTTATCGCTTTGCTGATTACTCAATACAAACAACTTTTTACCATTTATACAGTACAAATTAATTGCGAGGTTGTTTAGTTTCTCAAATTTTTTACATCATCCAGCTGAATGGGAAGTGAATTGAATTTTCAAAACATCTCTAAAATGAGGATAACGAAGTTCTTTAGTTTTGAAGCAGGATTAATTGAAACAACGGCCCACAGGAAGCAAAACTCATCGTTATTTTTAACATTAAAACATGTTTTACTGCTATGAAGCGAGGAACTTTAACATAGGTTGAATAACCGCCTTTAAATGGGACATATTTAATATTTACTTTTAAATGTAAGACTTCATGTACTGCCCAACCTGAATCCTTTCGAAAACTCCCTAATTTTATCCGTAACTTATCATAACGTTTTCATTGTACCAGACACGTATATTGGGAAATATCAATAACGCAATTTTTGTGGCAAAAGTCTTCAACTCAATACTATGATTTTGGGTTGCATGAAATTGCAGCCTAAGACCCATTTACCTTTAGCAAGACTGCCTTAACATTAATTTCACCTTACGTGCAAAACTATTATATGCGTTTAGTAAAAATATCAAAGGGTCCTTAATGTTTGACATATTGATTATAATTCCTGTAAGCAGCCTACCATTAAAACATGAGTCTAGGGGTAAACGTAATTTATGCATATTTTTATTGACAATTCCACTACCAACTTTCCTGAAGCGTTCTTTAACCGTCTCAATCTAACCAGATAGCACTTGAGCAATGCTAAATTGCCTGCTTAAGCAAGCTTTCATTGGTCTCATAATAAATTTTATGTTTAATTATATCTTGCAATAGCTTGATATTGGTGTTAACTATACGGATGTGCCTGGCAAATTTTTTGTTTTCAAAAGGGAACAATGCGCTTTTTAAATTAACCATCTCACTACTACTTGGCATACTCAATAGCAATATGAAGCCACACGTAACAATGAACTTTAACAAATTGCTCTTCACAACGGTTCTATACGATTGTAAAAATATGATGCACAAATTGGTGATTTTACAACAAATTGTTTCGGTTTACAATAAAACTTTTGTTAGGATTGTAAAATATGATGCACACACTGGTGAAATAATAGTTGCTTTTACTTTAGGTAATTTGTTGTTGTGACGATTGTAATGTATCGACTGACGTGGACTGTTCTTTATCTGCTTTATAGAGAAAGATGGGTAAGGTCGGATAAGTTCGGATCACCTTTTCATAAGCTACGACTCAACAATGATCGTCTTATTCTTTACCTTGAAAATTGTAAGCAAGACTTTGAAGGTCATTTTGTTCTTGATTTTAGAATTGGATTACAATTTATTTTTATAACTCGACCAGAAGAATGAATCACTTTTGTTCTTTACCTTGAAAATTTGTAGACTTTGAACAATGGGCCCCTTTTGATTTTCTGGAATTGAGATAACAATTTATTTCTAACTGAACAATGGATCGTCTTTGTTATAAAGGTGACCTTGTAAGAAAACTTTAAATCATTGAACAATGCATCGTCTATGTTCATGATTTCAGAATTTTAGGACTCATCCATAACAATAGATTCTTTGTTCTCTTTAACCTTGTAAGCAAGACTTTGAACCGTTAACAATGAGCCTCTTTGTTCTTGATTTTTTAGAATTGAGATAACAATTATTTTTATATCTGAACAATAGATCGTTTTTGTTCTTCATCCTTGAAAATTGTAAGCATAGACTTTGAAGCGTTGACAAAATCGTCTTTGTTCACGATTTTCAAATTGAAGTGTATTTAGATAACAATTTTTTTATAACTCATCCAAAACAATGATAAATAGACTTTGAACAATAGACCGCCTTTGTTCTTGATTTCCTAGAATTGAGATAACAATCTATTTTTATAATTCGACCAGAACAATGAATCGCTTTTTTTTTACCTTGAAAATTGTAAACATAGACTTTGAACAATGCATCGTCTTTGTTATTGATTTCCTAGAATTTTAGAATGACAGAGCCAAAACAATGAATCACCTTTGTTATCATGTGACCTTATAACATAGACTTTGAACAATGGACCCTTCTTGATTTCTCAGAATTGAGATGTGGGATAAAAAACGGTTGGAAACAGCTTCCGTTTTGGGAAACGGACCCCTGTTTTAGGAAACGGCTAGTTTTAGAAACGGGTACCTGTTTTAGGAAACGGGTACCTGTTTTGAAAGGCTACCAGGAAACCTACCTGTTTAGGGAAGGCCACCTGTTTAGAATTGAGGGGCGTTTTGAAACATGCACCTCAGGGCTCTTGATTTCTAAATTGAGATAAAATCTATTTCTAACTGAACAATGGATCGTCTTTGCAAACCTTATAACATAAACTTTAAATCGTTAAATGTGTTCAAAAGATGTATTACAATTATTTTTTACATCAACCCAATTCTTTTATTCATTTACCTTGAAAATTATAAGCACAGACTTTGAATTCGTCTTTGTTCTTGATTTCCAGAATTGAGATAACAATTTATTTTTATAACTAGACCAGAAGAATGTTCTTTTACCTTGAAAATTGTGTAGACTTTGAAGGTTGATAATACATCCCTTCATTTTGATTTCAGAATTGAGATAACAATTTATTTTTATAACTCAAGAAGAATGAATCGCTTTTTATTCTTTTACCTTGAAAATTGTAAGCATAGACTTTAACAATGCATCGCCTTTTTGATTTCCTAGAATTGAGATAACAATTTATTTTTAGAATAATAACAATAGATAGTCTTTGTTCATTCATGTGACCTTGAAAGCAAGATTTGCAAATGCCTTTGTTCTTGATTTCCAAATGACTCAAAACAAAATCGTCTTTTTTACCAAAGCATAGACTTTAAATTTGTTTCTCAGAAAGGGGCCTGAAACATGCATAGACTTGTCTGAGAACAATGACCTTCAGAACATAATGATTGAACAATGCATCGTCTTTTGATTTCAAACAGAATGACTCAGCCAAAACAATAGATCGTCTTTGTTCTCTCATGTGAAGCAAGACTTTAAACAATTTTGTTTTGAATAGGCCTGAAACATGCATAGACTTTTTCAAAGACCTTCAGAACAATCAACAGTCTAGTAACTTTTCTAGTGACCTTGAAGGATCAATGACCTTAAACCATACCATCCTTAAAAGATGATTGATAAACCATAACGTTACTAAAAAAAACCGAAAAAGTATAGAGAAAAGTAGGATTTATAAACATATTAAAACACCCATCCACGCGCACCCCGCCATTAACACCGCACGCGCAAAACGCGCACGCCAAAAAACGAAAGCACACCAACCGCACGCGCACGCACCACGACCGCAATACGTACACGAACGCACACGCAACGACAGCACACGCACATGCAACGCACAGCAATACGCACACGCACAACGCATACGCATACGCACACGCAACGCATACGTATACGCACATACAGCATACGAGCATACGCATACGACAGCATACGCATACGCATACGCACACGCACACGCATACTATACGCATACACGCACACGCACA
>JARFJB010002412.1:220000-237500 GCA_036346205.1 Vesta saturnalis | reverse complement strand
GGACAACGATTGAAGATGTTTTGACTTATAATTTTGTTTTCTGTGGCGCTGCGTTTGAGTGCTGCAGTAAAGGTTTTTTGCGAAATCAGTTTGCTTAGGTTTTTACAGAAACGGTACGTGATAGCTGGAAACTAATGACACTTTTACTATATATATATATCATGGGTGGTCAATTCAATGGTGTCAATTTTGTTTTCAAAATTCTATCTCAATAGAGAATTCAAGATGGCGGAGGTAATTTTTTTTCCAAATTCAGTGACAATTTGGGGAATGGAGTTTTACTTATAGTTAAACAAAGAAATAAAAAATAAATAAAAACGTTTAAGATAGAAGAAAAGCTGCATGTCTTGTGGCACCCAAAAAATTGATTGCGTTTAGTTGAAATTTTGTGGATAGTGAATCCTAATTATCGTTAGCAATAATACCAAACTTCAGCTGGAAATAATCAAAACTGTAGAAAAAAGTTAATCGATCCGTTTGTTTTTTGATGACTTTATGGACCCATAGCAAAAGTCACCAGTGGAAAAAATGAACATCATTTTTCTTTGGCCAACCTTTGTCTTTTCAGTGCAATGTCCTGTAGCCGAATTAATGTGTAATATTGTAATGAATAAAACTATCAATGTTTATTTGCAAAAATGTTCTCAAAGTTCTCAATATTTCAGCTATATGCTCAAGGAGACCATTTAGCTGAAATTTTGTGGATAATTAATTCTAATTGTCGTTAGTAAGAATACCAAATTTTAGTTCTAAATAGTCAAAACGGTAGAAATGGCAGAATTTGAATATTTAATTAATCGAGTCATATAGTTTGTTGAATCATTTGTTTTAAATGACAGTAATCATAACTTCCCCAGCTTTGCAGGTGTTTAATCTTGATTTGCAGGTGATTCATATCGATTTAATCGGAATGTTACGTTGATATGAATTATTCTAAAGAAGAGTACGTAGACATACGTACATTTTATTTATGGGTTGGTAGACGGAAATTGTCGACAAGCTGCTAGATTTTATGTGATTAGGCAGGTAAGGTAGGCACTGTTACTGTACTGCTAGACTTCATTATAAAAATACTTAGCTGTTGGGTTTAAATGTATTTTTTTTAAAGTTTATTTTTTTATTTCTTTGTCTAACTGTAACTGAAATCCCAAAATGTCACTGAATTCGAGAAAAAAATTTCCTCCGCCATCTTGAATTCTCCATTGTATTAGAAATTCGAAAAAAAATGACAGCACTGAATTCGGCCACCCATGATATTAGTAGTAAAAGTGTCATTCGTTTACAGCTATCACGTAAAAACCTAAAAAAACTGATTTTGGAAAAGAACCTTTACCACTCTATATATAAGTCAAAACATCTCAAATTGTTGTCCTCTACCGCCTGTCTTCACATGTGCGTCACTTCCCAGGACACCCTGTATTATCAATTATTTTTGAATATATATGGTTAATTCTTGCCTTGTTAAGTTCTTCTTCAAGTACCCAGTGTAAAATTGAGTCAAATAGCTTTTCGAAGTCTATAAAGGTCAAGCTTAACGGTAGATTGTATTCGTTCGCCTTTTCTACTAATATGTTAATAGTCAATAGGTGATCGTATGTACTCAATTCTTTTCCAAATGCAGCCTGTTCCTCTGTTTGATAATTGTCAAGTTTGGTTGTAATCCTATTGCATATAATCCTAGTAAATAACTTGAAGAGCTGCGATAGAAAACTTATGGGAGAGTACATCTGGAGGTCTATCTTGTCGCCTTAAATTACTCAGAAACTTTGAATGTAATCCAAAATGACTAAACTTCTAAATTTTGAATGAACATAAAAATATTAGCGTTGTGAGTAAAGATGAGGATTACCAAATATGTACACTTAAAAATACACTCAAGTTGATAAACACTATACATCTATTAAAACAACAATAAGTGTTTAATCACGTAAATTTTACCCTTAAAATAAAATTTCTTCATTTTGTTTGAAATGATTCCAATAACCCTCAAATTTATCTATTTTATATCCTAAATATTAACTAACATCAAAAGAATAAATAAAGCGTCGAAAATCTAAATTTTACAAATCTTGTAGTACGCAAATTTTATATAACGTAAACAGAATGAAATAATCCATGCACAGTCCGAAATAATTATTGTACGAATGAATATGCGTTATACATTGAATTTCTATCTAAACGGTCCTTAATTAAACTTAAATCAACAGGCATATTCATTCGTCTAAATATGCATGAATAAACACACCAACACACATAAGTTCACAAAAATATACTTACCTCACATGCACAAATGGTCAATCGTTTTCTTACTTACAACGATATAGGAAAAGCTCCTCTCGGTATATAATTGACGGAAACCAATAACTTCTTATTTCTTAAATTTATCTTTACTCCAACTTTGGCACATCGAACTGAACTTTTATAAAACAAACTACGTTAAAAGCTCTTGCTCACTATGTACACACATATTAAACGAAACCATATTTACAGGAAACTTCTTAAGTCTTATATTTACAGCAGTTTATATTATTTGTTCGAATTCGGCAGTGTACGTGAAAGCTATCAACTAAAGGAAGCGAAAAATATTCCTACGGTAATGTTCGGTACACCGTCACAGTATGAAATAACTTGTTTCCTCCTTCGACACTAACGTCCTTCGCGTATATTGTCACACCGCAAACAAAGGAACGTGAGCCTTCCACTACATCTTGGACTGAACTGCCTTAAGCTATATTCATTTCTCGCCATCTTCAATTTTAATCCCCTACCGTCTAATTTAGATTCAAACTCGAAAACCATCGGAAAAGTTGCATCACCAAAAAAATACACTTCATAACTGCGGGCCTTATGTATGTAACCGATATCTTGTAAATTAAAGATTTCTTAGCGACTTTAAACCTTAATGCCTAAAACATAAACTCATTGCTTAAACCCAAAATTCTTATCGAAATACTCCGACAAATCGACACCTCCAACGTCTCAACGAAATTCTAAAAATGCTTTTCTACATTGAATTTAAGTACAAAGCAACAATTTATATTCAATATAATTTTATAAAACATAATTTCCGTTTCAACAAACGAAAATTTCTAAAACTTATAATAAGGAAAATAAGTATTAAAGAGAGCTATCTAATTCTCCCTCTCAAATTAGTGAAAGGGTTTCAAAACTAATCTTAATTTAAGCAAACTTCCACCTAAATTTGATGAACAACCGAAACTTTATTTCGTTTTTTTTTTAGAAAAAAAGGAGTGTACTTGCGATTACTATTTATAAAAAGTTCAATTGCATGAAGTTATGCTACACTTCAGATGTACGGTACCAACAAATCATTTATAATTTCGAACTAAACGGAAAATATGTGATAAAATCACGGCCATGTGACTAACTTTGTTTGGTTTCTCTCTCTTTGTTCTATATAGTCCTCTTCTGTTTTTTTTATACTGTCTTGGTCGTGCTCTATTCCTCCATCTTGGTTTTTCAGGGCAATGATTTAGAGTTGCGGTTTGATTTTTTCATTATCTGGTTTATGCTTCGATTTTCGTCTATAGTGTTTTCTACAATGTGTTCGTGGTGGGTTTATAGGTCTTTTCTTATTAGTGTTCTTATTGTTTTGTACACGTCTCTGTATTCTTGTGTTCTATATTGTCCTTGCTTGAACATTGTTCGTTTCTTTTTCTATCCATCGTCTTGTATTTTCGGAGATTGGATTTTGGCTTTTGGCATCGATCTTCTGCATTTTTCTAACGTATTTTTTTCTTTCCTGTTTCTTGTTGATCTCAATTCTCGTTGTTACTAGAAGATGGTCACTCCCGGTATGAAGGTGATTTAGAACTGTAGCATCTTTGATTGTTTCTCTGTATATTAAATCAATTTATTTTTTTGTATTTCCGTCAGGGGTAGCCCGCGTCCATTTTCGTAGAGTTTTTTTTGTAAAAGAAGGTTTTCATCGCATGTTTGTATTGGACCAGAAAGTTCACTAACGTTTCCCCTCTGGTGTTTCTTTGTCCTAATCCAAAGTTTCTATATGCTACTCTGTTTCGTCCCTTTTCTCTCCGATGATAGCATTGAAGTCCCCAATTATTAATCTCTGTTGACATTTTATTTCATTAGTTGCTTTGATTATCTCGCTATAAAAAATGTTGACGTCCTCGTCAGAATACGATTTGTATTTTATACTTTTTACAGATTTGGAGTACTCTGTATGCGACTCTGTCTGATATTCCTTTACGTTATTATGCTGTTCTTTGTGTATCCTACACCTGTTTGGCTTTCCTCCTCATGTCCTTTGTAAAATAATGTGTTTCCTGAGTTTATCTTGACATGATGTTCTCCTTGTCTTCGTATTTCCGATAGACCTGTTACGTCTGCTCCACCTGCCTATGGTAATGTTCTCATAGCTGACATTTGCATTGAAGGAGTATTAGCACCTTTCCTTCACCTCGCTTGCTGGGCTGGTTAGTGGATGTATATTCATTCGCAAGTTTCGAGTCGGACGCTGTACGTAGTCGCCCTCTCTGAATCAGACGTTACTGCTTTATTTTACTGGTTTTTGTTCGCAACGAGTATTTGATTTCCCCGCTACCACCCATAGCTGGGAGGAATTCCCCTATCCGCCACCTGGGGACGGGCCCGATAGGAGACTAGCAATCCCCCACGAGACATGTAGAATATCGGAGAAAAAGTGTTGGCTTCAATGGCGATAGGATGTGTGGACAATGCCGCAAACATGAAAGTTAAAACAGTAAAAAAAAACGTTGGATTGTAATTAAATATTATTCAAAAGCTGTAACCTCGAATTGACGACAACAAATAAATATATATTGTAAAAATGAGTATAAAAATAAAAACTTGTAAAAGATTAGGTAACAGTCCTATAACATAAATGGCGTAACGTGCAAACGGAACCTACGAATAAGTATATACTAATAGTGGGATTAAACAAATTATGCATATAATGAGTAGTCTTAGCTAAATGTTAGTTGTTTATAAATTAGAATACAAGCTTCGTTGTAAGAAATTGTAATTTAATTTATACACTTAATTAATCATAAAGTTCATTCAATGGTGAGTATCTACTTGAAAAATAATTATCTATTAAACAAATGTCAATGTTTAGCTAATTTAACGAACTTTATGAATAATACTCTAATGGGCAAAATCATAAAAAGTAAATATAGGCAAAGATAATCTTAAATTTAAATTTGCAGGAAAAAATATTGTCTGGATTACGTGTAAAAAATTACACAAGTAGATAATTATCTATTAAACAGGTTTTACTAAGAAAAAGAGGGAAACATATTATTTTCTGTGCTGCTAATCCCAGAAACAATTTTTATCGACTGTACCACATAAATAAAGATTAGATCTGGAATAAATAACTAAGCATTTTTACTCCAATGGCTCTCTATATTGGAATAGTGATATAATGACATCAACTTGGATAGCTCTTTCGGATCCTTTGATATTTCAGATAGAGCTGTAAATAAAAAATATACACAATGAATTATACAGGGTGTGCAAATAGTATGGCACCAAATGGGATAATGTAGAAACGGTTTAACATTTAGATTTGACATTTGGTGGGGTTAAAACATACATAAATACCCATATTTTTATATAAGTTTCGTTTTGCCCGACTGGTGTTTGTCAGAGGCAGCCATCTTGAATTTTTTTAAATTGCAACCTAGGTTGAGTTTGGTGTCATTTGACAGGTAATTGATTTATAAATACACTGCGGTATATCATAAGCTTATTTATTCTAAAATAACGAAGGAAATTAAAAAGCCAAATTAACATTGTAAATGGAACATTTTCTGGACAGAGGGCTGTAAATAAATACAACTTATACAAAAATTTAATTCAAATGTAGCATTTCTGTGGTCTCTACTGATTGTTATCAGTTTTAGCAATTTCTAATACCCTTTATCGCATTTCTAATTCGAACTGATAGTAAATACTACAATACTATATTATCATAAGCTTGTTTTTCTCATGTAGAGTCGCATGTAAAATACGGTTTGGTTTCTGTGGAAATAAGTGTGTTTATTTATTTATTTATTTATTTAATATGCCAATAACTTAGATGAATTAAAAGCTCGAATTAGAATTGCGATCACAAACATTCCTCCGACATATCTGCAGAATCTATTAAGTTACTTAATTTTCTTGTTCAATTCTTTTGTTTTATTCACTTAAACTATTTGTTTAAAATTTAAATTTTCTTCGTTATTTTAGAATAAACAAGATTATGATATAACGTGCTGTATTTCTAAATCAATTACCTGCCAAATGACACCAAACTCAACCTAGGTTGCCATTTAAAAATTCAAGATGGCTGCCTCTGACAACACCAGTCTCACAAAACAAATGAAACTCATATCAAAATATGGGTATTTATGTATTATTTAACCCCACCAAAGGTCAAATCTAAATGCAAACCGTTTCTACATAATCCCATTTGGTGCGGTACTATTTACACACCCTGTATAAAATCGTTTACATAAATATGTCAAATATACCTTCTCCAGTGAAGCCACCAGCAGTAAGTTGAAGTGATGGTCCAGTAGCTTTAACTGTTGGCAATGGAGACGGGTCGCGTGGGGGGTTTGAAGCGTGTATTTGTTACGGTCACAGTTGATGTGAACGGTTTTTGTGTATCAACTGTTTCGGCTTCTGCAACATTAAGAACCAATGTTGAAAAAGCTGCTGGTTGCTCGATTGCGTTTATATTGATTGAAAAATTCAGAGCTTGTACAAATTCATCCGTGTTCTCAGCTTCATTCATTTCCTGGATACATTCTTCGATCCACCATAGTCCGGGTCAACGACACTGTCATCGCTGCTGCAAATATTCACTTTCCACTGAATGCATGAACAATTGCTCATCTGATAATTCTTCCAAATTGATCCTTCTCTTATAACAACACTTAGGACAATCCATCTTACATACAAAAATAAATAATAAAGGGTAGAAGTAATATAATATCAAGAGATTAATCATGTTTTATGCACAAAAGATGAAAACAACAATGAAATAGAGGTGGACATTTTTTTTACACGCAAACAGACAAGACCGTCTTGAGACGTTCTTGCATTTTTTGTTTCTAAAGCACACTTCCAATCATTTTTTCACTTCAACTATATTAAATAACTTAAACATAATATGCTAACTATTTAAGGTAAAATTATGAAGTCGATCACTTGTTTCTAAATGGGTTTCCTTTGGGAAATAGCTACAACTCTTTTTCCGAAATAATTTTCGATGCTACTTTCTTGACTGCTCGCACTTGACTAATGACAGGATACAAACGCGCCGTTTGTTCCCGTTCATTTTGTTACCAAATTTATAGGAAACTAATCTAAAGTTTCTGCGACTTCAAGCAAAAAAAATATATAAATTTGACTCTGTAGACCGAAAATCGAAGGCGTCTTGAGACGGTCTTACCCGTTAGAGGGTATTTAACATTGATAATATGGTTTTTGGGGGATAAAGTTAATTTGAAGTAAACAATAGGTTGATGTCAAATTTCTTAGAAAAGCCTAAGGGTAGAATTTTTTGGGGATGATGACTTTAGTTACCTTCATCTAATCTTGGGAAATACCTAGATCAAAGGATTCTGCTTTAACCAACAACAAATAGGTCAAGATTTTGTAATTCGATGACATAAGGGCATTGTTTAACATCAATATTCTCGAGATGCGAATTTTAGGTTAAAAGTGGAAACGGGTTGAAAATTAAATATTGGGTTAAAAATTGTTATTCTATTTAGGAAATAAAATTAACTTAAAAATTGAATTTCTCATTAACAAAATAAAATGTATTAGGTTTTTTTTTTACTAATAGTATTCTTGAACAGGCAAAGATTGGCCTAATGTGCTAAAGTACTGAGGAACACTGAGAGAGGGTTAGGGATATTGTTAGGTTGCAAAGAAATGTTTATGAACCGCTACCTTAAATTTATTTAAATTAAAGTTAAATGAAATAATGCATTTTTTTCTGATAATTATACAGCATTTGTTCTAAGACGTTTACAATGAAAACATGCAACTTTGAAAAAACAACAGCAAAAATGTATGTCAAATGCACGTTTTCATGTCAGATAGACATTAAAAGACGTTTAGATGCTAACTTGAAGAGAAAAGTCCAAACCCAAAATATTGGTGAGAACTAATTTTCTATATGCCTTTAAAAATTTGTAATACTAACACTGACGTCTTTATAGGACTATAAATTGTCTACTGCTCAACAATATCTAAAATTATTCCTACTTATAAATTCCGTAGTCCTCGAAAAGTGGTAATATCTTATGCAGTGGGACTGAACTTCTTTAATTAATCCTGAAGAGTGTCTACACTCGCGTCACTAGTATCAACCCTTCTGAACGTTAACACTAGACCACTGAGGTTACCGCTAAACGCTCTTTACGTACTTTTGTGATCTAAACCGTTCATAAACAGTGGACGTCTAAGTTACTGATTTCCCGATATAAGTCTTGGCACAAAATATGATAATGCACTAAGTGTTTAAATGCCTAATTATCTATACACCTGACTGATTTAATGCCTTTGAGACACGTACATGTGTTATTAATATTTAGTACTGTCATCTACAATTTATAATATTAAAAGAAAAATACTTCTTAGTTAAAATGGATCACTTCAAAAGTTTCTTTTCTGACTCAGTTCTTATACACTTTTCTTAGTA
This sequence comes from Vesta saturnalis, assembly GCA_036346205.1. Taxonomy (NCBI): domain Eukaryota; kingdom Metazoa; phylum Arthropoda; class Insecta; order Coleoptera; family Lampyridae; genus Vesta; species Vesta saturnalis. Next base: position 228,793 of record JARFJB010002412.1, on the reverse strand, counting down.
TAACGATTGCTGTTTATTACAAATCTGTTTTAACACATTATTTACATTTTTGAAAAAGTTTTATAACTTCTCTCAACTCACATATAACTACTTTACTTGTAAACGTTTTAATATTCTATCCCGAACATAGAGTACTAGCAGGGAATAACCAATTGCTTTAACTGTAACATAAATTAGCACAGATCGTTATGTTCTTTTTAAAAAAATCAATAAGTAAATAGATAAACTCAAACGCGCGACAATTCTTTTTTTCGCAATCAAAAGCTCCTTCTATACTACTACTATTCCTCTTATATAGGTCACGTCAAGCATGCTATTGTCATCAAAAATCCACCCGCTAAATTAAAATCAACCACTCCGTAGGGTTTAAACGTGACTTTATAGAGTACCATACCTGAAAGGTATCCAACGTAAATACCGGTCCATGTAGGTCTGGCATCTTGGTATTTTCAAGACAATTATAACTCTGAAATGTCCAAATTCCACATTCATATTGATTCAACACAACATTTAGAACCAAATTCAACTTTTCAAAGTCCCCCCTATGCGCGAAGTCTTCTTCCGGAAAATTCCGTAAATTTTAATGCCATTTGCCGTTGGATCGTATATAAAATTTTCGATTGTCAAATCCTAACTCATTTATACAAGTAAAAATACGTACATACTCTACAATTTAATTCAATATCAACATATTATTAATTCGCTCACGTTACTGATTCATAGAAATCTTGAATTCTTGAAAATATGCATGCCATTCCGTGACACACATTATCTTCTTGATGGAAGTTGCATAATACGAATATTGTGTAAATGCAAGTACTTGTATAAAACTTTATGTTAACTCGAATCCTATTATTAGCAGTAAAACGTAATCGTATCTATTATTCCAGAATTTTAGTTTCCTTGTGCTTCTCTTATAAATAGCGTCTTAATGAATTGTATAACCACATGATCAGTTTTTTAAGCTTTATCTATGATTGTATTTATATGTAAGTAGTACGGGGGCACCTTCCGCCGCCATCTTGGATTTTGACGTCACAAGGATGCTCCACGTGGGAGACCATATTTTCCACCCTTATTTTTTATGGTTTCTTTTCGGAGGCCTTTTTCAACCCCTTTTCATCCCTAATATTTTTATACGCCCACGTGTGAGACCGTATTTTCTACCCTATGGTTTCTTTTCGGCCCCTTGATGGAATTTTCACCCTAATTAGGACCCTTTTGGCTGTATTAAGACATTTTTTGTACTTGCTCACGTGAGGGGAAGATGTAGCTCTTGGGGTTGGTCTTGGGTTTGGTCTTGATCTTGGGGCTGGACCTGGAGCTGGTCTTTGGGCACTAGGACTGTGTAAAGGCTTGTTTTCGGTGGTCTCTTTCGACCCTTGATGGTAATTTCAACCCTGATTAAAGCCTTTTTGATTTTTTTTCATGCCCACGTGTAGGGGTCGTTTTTGTTGATCATTTTTTATTAATTAATTAATTATTTTTTAACCCGGGGAAATTCTCGATCCTAATCTGTTGCCCTATAAGATGATCTTAAATCTGTATTCTAATAATTGAAAATAATCATTAGATGTAAAAGATAGTTTATTTAATCTGTGTCTACTATTAACATTTATTAGAGCTTGTTTATCAGATATTTGAATGATATAAAACTTATTTAAAGGATTGATTAGTAATAATTACGTGCGGGAAAAATTGACTGTATTTCCCCATATTACTTTATTAGCGTATTTTTATCAAATGAGATTGTTATTACACTTATTTTAATGCATATCCACAGATTGTTTAACATACGAAATTTATTTATACATTGATTATGTGTTAACTTGTAAGACACGTTTCGCTGAAGGGTAGAATTGTATGCGCGTCCTAACGTAATCTGGTAACTTAATAGATGATAAATAGTTTACAGGTTTTCATAATAAAATATTATTAGAGTCGATATGCCGTTTATTTCAAGTAATTGTTTCAATATATATAAAATACGTGAGAGTGGACCTGTATTATTTGTTGTAATATGTGTTATTACACTTTCTGTTTAATTGCAGTTTGTAACCTTCTACCTTAACACACAACCTTTAACTTATACACGAATTAATAACCACCTCCATTAGTTTATAACCCTTGCTTGGTACGGCATTTTTATTTACGCCGAACTCATATAAAGTTATTAACGCTTCATTATAATGGGGCTATCAACTACTAAAGGTCAACCGTTAAAATTGTGTTCCTAATTGCAAAGTTGTTAAAACACGTCAGGTGGTATTTCGAAATGTTTATCTATTGGACTCCTGTAAATGCATCATGCAATTAAAAGAAGAACAATAACGCCCTTGATATTAAAAAGATGATTACTACCTTTGTATTTTAATTTTAATAAATCAAGCGCTGTATTATGAGGGTCAATCAGCCCGGGCATGTAAAATAGACTTTTTTAATTATGTTCATATAAAATTGTTAAAATAATATAAGAATAAAAAGTGTATTTAAAGATTACTACTTAAGACTGTTCTGTAATAAAATGATAAAAGCGTTCTTTTAAACAAAGGTCTTAGATTTTAAGTTGTGTATTTTTACATTTTAGTTAGTTAAAATTATTTTTCCAATGAAGTTAAACGACTGATCTAGTTTAACAATAAGTGTTTTATACCGTAATGAATATGTTATAAAAACGCTTAGCTAAAATTAAAAACGTTATTAAAATTATTACATTTCTTTTAATGCCAATTTTGGGTTCGTATGTACAAATTATGTTATTATTATGTTATTATTACCTAACTTCACCTTCAGCAATAAGGTCATTCGGTATTAAAAGATAAACATCGTACTTATTTACCTTGAGAAAGTCATCGGCCTTGAAGTTAGCGATAAGCATGGCCTTGAAGTTGGCCTTGAAATTAGCCTTGTCAATTTCAAAACAACTTAATTTGACCTTTGACCCTGTAAAATACTATAAAAGCGTACGCCAGGGTTTTGTTAATTTAGTTCTGTTCCGAAGAGCATCATATCGCTATGGAATCTTTAAACGTTAACCAAATTCTTGAGTTGTTCAGTGCTGGCGCGTTAACCGAAGACAGGTTGAAAAATGCCTATAATATTGTTACTTATAAGATGTTGTGTGAAAATGACACTATCGATTCGATAAATGTTTATAATGATTTTGTGGAGGCTGCACAACGGGTTGGTGGGATGTAAGTATATGCCTGTTTTTTATTTTTTTTATTTTAATTATTTTTTTTAAGCCCTGGGATGTTATTGGCACGGTTGCGAGGAATGTTTTCCCAATCAGGCCAATGTTAACCTAAGCTTGGTGTAAGTACTTCCATGCTTGCCCGGAATGAAAACACGGCGACACGATCTCAGTTTCTACGCGAACGCGGGTATAATCTAGTTGAGATGCGTAAATGCGATTTTAAAAGATTAATTCAAGCAAATTATCAGTTGAGAGTATTCATACAGAATTTAGGTGGCCAAGATGAACCCTTAAATCCACGAGACGCGTTTTACTGTGGTCGCACTAATGCTAGCAAACTCTATCATGAATGTGACGACATTAACGAGAAAATCATGTACTATGACGTGTGCTCATTATACCCCTATGTAAATAAATATTGTAAGTATCCTGCAGGTCATCCGAAAATTCATGTAGGTTTAGATTGTAAGAACATTTCATTGAATACGGTGGAGGGTTTAATTAAATGCTGAGTACTACCGCCCTCTAATCTCTACCACCTTGTTTTACCCTTAAAAATGCACGACAAGCAGGAATGTTCAGGGTGGCCTAGCCATTGCACATCAGAACCCACGAAATTGAGTTACGTAACAGAATATTATGAGAAGCAGGGGATTCAATTAAACGCGAATAATATTAAGAAAAACCTCGATTTAAGGTACTTGGCTAAACTAATGCTGAATTCTTTTTGGGGTAAGTTTGGTCAACGCGAAAATTTAACCCAGTGCAGTATTGTATCTGAGCCAAAGGACTTTTTCAAATTGTTTACCGATCCATTGGTTCAGGTACAATCTATAATGTCTATTAATGATAATGTGGTAGTTGTAAATTGGGATAGACCTGAAGGTGAAGGTGAATCACAAAAAACTATTAATGTGTCCATAGTCGCTTAAACGACTGCTCATGCACGTTTAGAATTCTATAGTTACTAGGAAAAACTCGATCGCCGTGTTCTGTATTATGATACAGACAGTGTCATATTTGTCGCTAAATCCGATGACTGGAATCCAGATCGCGGTGATTTCCTTGGCCAGATGATCGACGAATTGGAAGCGTACGGTGAAGGAAGTTATATAGCCGAATTTGTTAGTGCAGGACCGAAAAACTACAGTTATAATGTGTTTTCAACCAGTGAACAGACAATTAAATCCGTGTGTAAAGTGAAGGGTATTACCTTAAACTATAAAAACTTTCGTGTTATAAACTTTGATGTGATGAAGGATATGGTGCTTAGTAATAGTAAAGACCCTCTTTTTGTATATAATGATAGAAAAATAGTTAGAGACAGGTGCTACAATGTGTTAAGTAGGTCTGAATCTAAACAGTATAGAATAAGTTACTCTAAACGACGTAGAATAGAAAACTTTGATACTCTTCCATTTGGGCATAAGGAATAAATAATAAAACAGATAAACAGAAAGAATTATTTTATTTATATACCCCAACTCCTTGTCTTGATTCATTCTACAGCTCTGCGTTTTCGTTTTTCACGTTTGCGCATTTGTATGATAGCGATTTTTTCGTGTTCGCGAATTTTCGTTTTCGATTTTCGTGTTTCCGAATTTGCGTGTTTGCGATTTTTAGTGATTTCGTAGAGAGAGACGTGAGAGCGACACGTAAGAGACGCGAGAGCGAGAGAGAGAGAGAGCGAGAGAGAGAGAGGAAGAAGCCCTACACGTGTCTTACAAGTTAACACGTAATCAATGTATAAATAAATTTCGTATGTTAAACAATCTGTAGATAGGCATTAAAATAAATGTAATAACAATCTCATTTGATAAAAATACGCTAATAATGTGGTATGGGGAAATACAGTCAATTTTTCCCGCACGTTATTATTACCTAATCAATCCTTTAAATGAGTTTTATATCATTCAGATATCTGATAAACAAGCTCTGATAAATGTTAATAGTAGACAGATTAAATAAACTATCTTTTACATCTAATGATTATTTTCGCTCCCTTATCAGAATACAGATTTAAGATCATCTTATAGGGGAACAGATTAGGATCGAGAATTTCCCCGGGTTAAAAAATAATTTATTAATTAATAAAAAATGATCAACAAAAAAACAACCCCTATACGTAGGCACGAACAAAAATCAAAAAGGCTTTAATCAAGGTTGAAATCCCCATCAAGGGTTGAAAAAGACCACCGAAAAGAAGCCTTCGCACAGCCCTAGTGCCCAAAGACCAGCTCCAGGTCCAGCCCCAAGACCAAGACCAAATCCAAGACCAACCCCAAGACCTACATCTTCCCCTTACGTGAGAAAGTACAAAAAATTTCTTAATACAGCCAAAAGGGTCCTAATTAGGGTGAAAATTCCATCATGAAAAGGGGTTGAAGAAGGCCTCCGAAAAGAAACCATAAAAATAAGGGTGGAAAATATGGTCTCCCACGTAGGGCATCCTTCGTCAAATCCAAGATGGCGGCGGAAGGTGCCCCCATGCTACTTATGTACAGTCAAAGCGCTTAAACAATTGGAAACTTAGTTTGCTTAGGTATCAGTCACGTGAACTGTAGCACATCATAAAGCCGCCATACTTAATATTAAAGTAGTACCATATTTCCTAGGGTATTAACATTTATATATTCTAAGCAATATTTAATTTTGAAAAATAGCTAGCTTTTTCACCCGAGCGTATTTTTCCCATTACTATTCTTATTAAATAGAGACACGGTCTGGTTTATGATTACCTTACGCTAGGTAATTTACGTTATTGGATGATTCAAATACAAATTGCTATTCTATAATTTCATTCGCTTTTTAAATGAGCTCAACCATAGTTGTGTTTTAATTTGAGTTTGAACTCAACCAATCTTATAATAATTAGCCATACATTAATTTGAATGTATTAATGTAACAAAATAGTGAACAAAATGTCTAACAACTTGTAGTACATCGCTCGAAGTAACCCTTATTTACGGTTCGGAGAATTGAAAATGAATTAGTGGAATTTCCCGAATTAGAAATCGATTAATTGTTTTGTTTCATTAAAGGATCCTAAATATTATAAAGACACTGCTTTAGTAATACTTTTAATTAATAAAGTAGTAAATTATAACTTGATTGATTTATATAAGTGTTTTGTTCTTTTTATTTATTGAACATTTATATGGCTCATTTCCCACCAAAATAAATAAATCAGACAGTCGTGAATCGAAAAAAGAAAAGTACTAATAAAATAAAGGTGCTTATTTTAATAAAATACGATTTTTCAATTAAAATACATGTATATTGTATTTACGATGCTTTTTACCTTCCAATCTACACACTGTGAGACTATTTTAACGCGCTGGGTATATTTAGCGTTGTGCTGTGTGGATGTCGTATTTCTGATATTATATAAAAGTGTTTGGACGAGAGAATCGTTTTTCTCTCTGTCGAGCGTAATGTAAGAATGATGTAAATGTTGTGCCACTGGAATTTGTAGTAAGGCGAAGAATGTTATGTAAAAGGACAGTTGAATAGTTGTACAAAAAAGTGATCTAAAGAAATTAAATTTGCATTTGAAATAATGTTTCAGTAAAATCTCCATCAAGAAGATAATGTGTGTCACGGAATGGCATGTATATTTTCAGGAATTCAAGTTTTCTATGAATCAGTAACGTAAGCGAATATGTTGACATTGTATTAAATTGTAGAGTATGTACGTATTTTTACTTGTATAAATGAAAATTTTATATGCGATCCAACAGCAAATGGCATTAAAATCTACGGAATTTTCCGGAAGAAGACTTCGCGCATAGGTGGGACTTTGAAAAGTTGAATTTGGTTCTAAATGTTGTGTTGAATCAATATGAATGTGATTTTGGACATTTCAGAGAGTTATAATTTTCTTGAAAATACCAAGATTGCATACCTATATGGACCTATATTTACGTTAGATACCTTTCAGATATGGTACTCTATAAAGCCACGTTTAAACCCTATATAAGAGGAAGAGTAGTAGGATAGAAGGAGCTTTTGAGTGCGAAAGATAGAATTGTCCCGCGTTTGGGTTTATCTATTTACTTGTTGATTTTTTTAAAAAGAACATAACGATCTGTGATAATTTATGTTACAGTTAAAGCAATTGGTTATTCCCTGCTAGTACCCTATGTTCGGGATAGAATAGTAAAACTTTTACAAGTAAAGTAGTTATATGTGAGTTGAGAGAAGTTATAAAACTTTTTCAAAAATGTAAATAATGTGTTTAAACAGATTTGTAATAAACAGAATTCGTTATACCAAGAAAAATATATAAGAACTGAGTCAGAAAAGAAACTTTCGATGTGATCCATTTTAACTAAGAAATATTTTCCTTTTAATACTGTAAATTGTAGTTGACAGTATTAAACATTAATAATACTGATGTAAATACATGTACGTCTCTCAAAGGTATTAAATCAGTCAGGTGTATAGATAATTAGGCATTTAAACACTTAATGCATTATCATATTTTGTGCCAAGACTTAAATCGGAAATTCAATAACTTAGACGTCCACTGTTTATGAATGTACGCAAAGAGCGTTTAGCAGTAACTTCAGTGGCCTAGTGTTAACGTTCAGAAGGGTTGATATTAGGGACGCGAGTGGCTGACTGACTGACTGACTGACTGACTGGCTGACTGGCTGACTGACTGACTTACTGACTGACTGACTGGTTTGCTCGGTCGCTCGCTCGCTCGCTCCTCACTCACTAACTCACTCACTAACCCACTAGTACACATACACTCACTCACTCGATCACTCACTCAATCACTCACTCGCTCACTCAGCCACTCACTCACTCACTCACTCACTTACACACTCACTCACTCACTCACTCACTCACTCACTCACTCACACTCACTCACTCACTCAGTCACTCACTCACTCACTCATTCACCCACTCACTCACTCACTCACTCTCTCACTCACTGGCTCACTGGATCACTGACGCACTGGCTAACTGACTCACTGATACACTGACTCACTGACTCACTGATTCACTGACCCACCGAATCACGGATTCATCGACACGCTGACCCGCTGGCACTGCCTCACTGACTAACTGACCCACTGGCTCACTGGCCCCGTGACTCAGTGATTCACTGATTCGCTGACTTACTGACTCACTCACTCACTGGCTCACTGACTTACCGACTCACCGACTGACCGACTCACCGACTCAGACTCTCTGACTAACCGACTTACCGACTCACCGACGCACCGATTTACCGACGCACCGATTTACCGACTCACCGACTCACTGACTCACCGACTCACCGACTCACCGACTCACTGACTCACCGACTCTCACTCACTGTCTCACACACTCACTGCCTCACTGACTTACTGACTCACTGACTTACTGACTGACTGATCGACTAACCGACCGACTGACCGACCGATCGACGTACCGACCGACCGACCCACCGACCGACCGACCGACCAACCTACCTATGAATATCTCCGTACTACCTTCTTTAAGTATCTACGTACTACCTTCTTTTAGCCTCTCTGTACTATCTATGTAAGAGCATCTCTGTACTACCTACATTTCTAACGGCATTCCTTCTTAAACTTTCTGAT
>JARFJB010002412.1:157500-215000 GCA_036346205.1 Vesta saturnalis | reverse complement strand
GTGCGCGTGTGCGTGTGCGCGTGCGCGCGTGCGCGCGTGTGCGCGTGCGCGCGTGTGCTTGTGTGCGTGTGCTTGTGTGCGTGTGTGCGTGTGTGCCTGTGTGCGTGTGTGTGTGTGGGTGTCAGATTTTGGGATATATAGGACGGAAAGTACAGCTTTAGGCAAAAGGAACGCATCATAAAAATGAAACGGTATAACAAATACAATCTTTGAGAAAATAAAATATAGGGAGGGTGCATTTAAAAAAATTGATAAATCGTAATTTTCTTTTTTGGCTCACCCTGTATACAGATATTTAATTCATGTGCATTAGTTGATTTTATTGATAACATTTTCGAGTCGTATCACAAGACATCTATTATCTTTCGCCAGCATCCGGTATGCCGGAAACGAAATCTTGTTAAATAACAATTTTAAAATTGAAAAAGGAAATGAAAATACTTATCTTGTGCATAGTAGTGGAGTAGGTGATGATACGATACTATACACGGTCCATACTGGTTTAACGTTATGCAATTGCTCCTCAGGTAAGAGTAGAAGTTGCAAACATCTATGTGCCGTTCAAGAGCAATGTAAAGTTGTTTTAAGAAATACGCATTGCTAACGGCAAATGATAAAGAACTACTGGCAGAATTAGCACTGTGGGCGAGTGCTCCATTAAAGTTCTTTGACTCGATGGACGTAGCTAAACACTGACGAAATTGAAACCGAAGCTGATGAAACTATTAGCCAACAAGAAAATTTTTCTGCTAAGAGTATTTATACAAGTAAGTGGTGCCGAGTGAAGGAAATGCAATTTAAACACGAAGAAGTTGTCGAGTGTTAAACATTTTAATCGACTTGCAGAAATGGCCGCTGAAAATAGTTCTGCTGATCTTACAAATATTTAAATTAAATATTACTTTCGGAAGAATTAAGACACCAGCACAGCTACCAACATGTTTCTGTAAAATAAAAAATACTTGTTTTACACCTACGCAGATAGTGGTACAACCTGGAGCAATTAGCTGAAGAAAAATAAGACCTAATCTTACGTCTGGGGCAAAGCTGTAAAAAAGGAGCAAAGAGAAAACGAACCTTTGCCAAACAGTTTTTAAATAATCAACCAAATGCGAATCCCACGGTAGCAATCACTAAGTTATTCTTATTATTATTTTGCTCATTATATTTTTTATTAATTACTCTATGTTTTAATAACATTACTGCTTATATAATTGTGGCATTATATTCACATACAATTCACTCAGATTTATGTTTTGCTATATCTACCTACCTGCTTATTAGCCATTTAAAGACATAATTGTAATAATTTGTAACTTAAATATTGCAGTCTCAATTTGTGAGCCCAAATCGGAGAAAAGCTTTCCATTGTTCACCACGTTTCAGAGTTTTTCGCATGCCCGTGATCTGTACAGTAGTAAATAATGTCATAACAGTTTTAGCCTTACGTGCAATACATTTCTTCTCCCGGAGCCATAACCCAAGTAGATAATTGAACTAATAACAGCTCCTCCTTATTTAGTAGACATGAAGTAGAAATATTACCTTTTTCAGTATCTCTAACATGAAAAATTAAACATCAAAAACTATCAGTTAAGCTAACAAAGCATAAATGATAGAGTATAAATACAGTGCCCTACGATTCAAACAAATTACGCAAGAATGTGGCATTAGAACTGATTGATCAATATTAATTTAACTCTAATGCATTTGTATGCTTACATAGATGCATAATGATAAAAGCATAAATTGAGATCCCTAAGATTAGGTGGACTTTAGGAGTCGTGAACAGAAGTATAAGATTGAATTTAAATCAATAAATAAGCAACAAAAATATTAAGCACAAATATAGTAATCAAGCCAAAGAAAAGAATAAATTAAAATATAAGCTATTACGTTGTAATATTGGTTTAAGAAATAATCCGAAGTAAATATGGAAAAGGTTTGGTCGTATTAGCATTTGGAATATTTAGTAGTCATTATGTTTGAATTTAAAAAGTTGTAATTAGGTAAATGTTTGTAATTTCGTAATTTGTAAATAGTCATCTGCGGCAGAAATAAGAATACAATATTACATTAGATTTTATTTAGAAGTACCGGTTATAGGATAAGACAGGGATCGGATTCTTCTACTTAAATCGTTTGCCACAATACAGGCACATTTGAAATGTTTGAGCAAAGCTGCAAAATTTGTTAAGGAAGTGAATTATAGCAAATAACTGCTTATTTAAGAGTTACCTTAGTTAAGGAATCGTGCTATAATGACTCGGCAGGCATAAACATTCGTTATGGGTATTTTGAATGTGGTGTTATGTCAGCACCCAAGTATGGGGATTAAAACCTTAAGAGTTATCGAGAAGCAGCGTCATCACCGGAAAACTCTTCGACGAAGGTAATTTATATAGATTAATATTCAGTAACTTACTTATAGTATTCTCTCCCATAGGGTTTTCCCTGTAGGTGTAATTTTCTCTGCAGGTGTAATTCTCCTTGTAGGTGTAATTTTTGTATATCGTTTAATTTTTCTTTTTGGTTTGGTTTTTACTGATACATTTTACGTTTAATTTTCTGTTAGAAGTTTTATGATTTTCGTGTGAAGTCGTCGTGTAAAGTTTATGTATTGAAGTTTGTTGTTAGTAACCTTGGTCGTATGGGAATACATTATTGCATTGGATATCGGAATTAAGTAACATCCTCTGTATGCTACAAGTCAAAATATGATGTTCAATTACGAATCATTAGTTAAATTGATACTCACTTAACATTTAGTTAGTTGCCCGTTAGATAGAAAATAGTTAGTAGTTTTTTTTTGGTATTAATGAACTCACCAAAATTCGAATATAATTTTGGAAATCTTCATTGTTGAATTTATATATGATATACCAGTAACATTTTTTTTATAGCAACCAAAAATTTCTCTCTTTGTAAAATAAAATAAAGCATAATTGATAAAATTAAAAAGCGCATGCAGCTATCATTTATTGCAAAATTAAGATTCATTCTAGTTAAAATAAATCTCATGCAAAGAAAAAATAAATCAGAAACCATTAAAACCCAATCAGCCATTTTATAATAATTGTGAGTGGCATAAAAAAATCTGTCATTGTTGTTTGCATAAGTAAGTTTTTTGAGCCTTGTAGCCGAGTTGCAATTTTATCTTATCTTACCTAATTAAGAAAGCGAGAACTGCAGACATCATTTAATTATACAATCGAGTTTTGTATATACAAGGCGTCGAAAAAGAATTCAATGTATTAAGGCATAGAAATACATTATATAAAGATATTTGTACAAAGAAGTAATTACATTTTAGCGATAATTGTCGCCAATACATCTGTAAGTAAATAGGTATTATTGGGTAAGTTGGATTTGAATGAATGTGTTAAAATAACCCAATACAGTTGTTTTTTTTAATTTCTATTTGTTTTTAGTTTGTGGAAAATGATTAACCACAAACGAAATGAATGTTGTGTGTTAATGAATAAAATTTATTGTTTCGATTTGATTAAACATTTATTTAATTATTGAATAAAATTAAGAACACAGCGAGTGTGATCAGTTGCCAGTCAAGTAAAGGTAAGGATCAGATAGTGAGAAAGGCTGAGATTCCATCTTCAGCACTTTCTGGCTTAAGTGTAGGCGAATTTAAGTACCAGTGGCGCCCAGAATAAATTAACATATTTTTGAGTTTTTGTTTGAAAAGAACCGCACGACCTCAACCGCTAGAAATAAGAGAACATAGCGGCAACATTTTTCGCACCTCTCATAGGTCTGGCTGACATTGAAGTTCGTAACATCAGACCAGACAATTGGTAACTGCCCCAAAATTTAAAATAGGTGTAATAAAGCCAAGTTATAAGCAAGCTTGCAAATTTAACACTGGGTGTATGGGGTACTTTTATATCTTTGAAATATTCAGCTGTTTTAGAAATATTTAATAAAAACCAAAAACTGACCCTAATAAATCCCCTCTCCGCCGCTGATAGCGGAAAAAAAGATAATTTGGGCGGATCTTCTAAAAAGTAGCGAGAATTAGAACTCTGTGGAAATACGGTTAAAAATAAAAGAAAAATGTTAACTTGTTGTAGGAGGTTATGTTATACAGACCGTATTAAGCAAGCGGAAAAATGAATTATCCCAATTGAACCGGGTGTGAACATTATTAATTTAAAGCAATTCCGATCCCAAACAATTTTGGATGCTTCTTAAATTAAAATAAATGTAATTAATACATTCGTACTCGTGTATCATGCCATTTTAGCAATCTAGCAAACACTTCCACCCGCAAGAGCCAGCTAACAAAATCGTGCTCCCACTTAGAAAACTAGTGGAAAACAGAAATCTCTATCTCACCATAGCGGTTAAACATATAACCATTGCCGTTAAAAAAGTAGACGCTCAATGTCGATTAACAAAAATAGAATAATCGATTGACATGGAATATAATAAAAAAATGATTAAATAATGTGGACACTAAACGTTTATATATGTTTGTGACAAAAATAGGTAGCCTGAAGCAAACCGTGACACGTTTCAACTCTTAGCAACGACTTATAATTAAAATGAACCGTCACATTTACTTACAATTGAGAATCGCAATTATTAAACGAATAATTGGGAAAAAAATTAACATTTCGGGTACATTACAGTTGTACTTTTTTTTCGAAAATACCATTAAAATGCAAACATTTCATCGTTAATACATTAGTAACATAATACTCTCTTTATGATCTTAGGCATTTCATTTTTCCCTAACCATAATTTTAAGAAAAATGAGCGTAAAGTAATGTGATGTCTGTCACATTAGTTAATAAGTCAATTTTTGACAAACGTTTTGACCATTTCACTAAATGATTCCACTTAGGTAAAGAATACTGTATGCAACTAGGCAATAAAGCTATTTTGTAGGACTTTGTGCATTTTAAAAACTTCCAATCACAGTTCGTTGGTTGTAAAACGTGTCAATGTGTTTCCTCGTCAAGGAACGAAAGCTTGTATTCGTATGTTATTTTATTTAGTAAGACTTTGCACTTATTTATCAATCAATGGTCAGATAAACTAGTTTAGTCTGTAACAGTTATGGGAGAAACATAATTAACACGTAACCATGTAACGTCTACACCTTCAACTGTACGTCGATTTGGCGTGAGTTCTTTTATACCTTTTCCACCTGCCTTAACATATATACACAGAAATAGGTTTAATATTCTTACTAATCCACTCTATTCACAATGATTTAAAATACTTGAATTTGAAATTATCAAATCCACAAAACACAATATACGAACTCTGGAAACATTGTGGTCTTAACGTACTCTGGATCGGAAGGGCATTCAGTATTCTCTGGACTGGTCGCGGCGGCTATCATAATAAACCGGTAATTTGACTTTAATCAAGCTACAAGGATTTGCAACTTTCTTTAAAACTTTCTAAATACACGTATAAAAGCATTCGAAAAATTAAATTTATGGTGTAACGTTATTTTATTTTCATTTTCTGTTAATAAGGGAGAACTTATCTTGTGGTTCTTTGAACACCACAAAGGCAAGTGATAAAAGTGTTCATGTCTTTCACTATTAAATTTAACTGGGTCAAATTTATTGAAACGATAAGCATATCTATGAAACTTACGTATAACATTTACAGGATTAATCTTCTTCTTCTTCTTCTTTAGGTGCCTTGTTCATTACTGAAGGTTGGCGACAATATCTTCAAACTCTTCTCTATTTGTTGCCGTTCTCAATAGGGTGTGTGTGTCCAGTCCTGTCCATTCTCTTATATTTTTTAGCCATGAACATTTTCTTCTGCCAGGGCCCCTTCTGCAGGATTAATACTAATATTAATTAAGGGAAACGATCTTAGCTCAGAAGTATATAAAATGGGCTTCGTTAGGAAGCAAAATTAATTGTTCATAATAAATGCTATCTCAGTCGCTCACTGGGTTATTACAAAACCACTTCCAGAGGTTGTGTTAAAATATATGTTAACAGATAATGTTTTAATAAAAAAATGGTTTATGTCCTGGGCACGTTATGGACCTCAGGAAGAGCACCGAAGCCACAAATGTCCTGAGAATAACACTCTGGTTTAGTAAGTATTGAAACACGGTTGTATAGAATTGTGGCGTGGACGGATATGTCTTTGTTTCAGATGTCATCATCGGTGATCGGTTTATCTATTTGTATACCTTAGAGCATAACTTTACTCATGTGTAGTGTATGTTACCGATAATATGTCCATACACATTAAAGTTTCGCTTTATTATAGCCCATACCAGATGGTATCGTCAAAGAAATAGAACCAAGACGTAGTGTGTACGTTTGTAACATGCAGAATCAGTATGAGATAATTGGACTTTGCAATAAACATTTCTTTGATAACGGAGCTACGACTTCGAAATGTCAATATTATTAAAAATCTACTACCTTTCTATCTAACAGATAGGATTGCACTATTTAGAGTGGGTTAACCCACTCCCAAAGTTTCATTCTCTAAGTAGGCGTACTCACAGTTCTGTGCTTTGGCTCCAATGCTTTACATAACCTTTGCACAGGACATTCCCAGCGTACCAGCTCCTAAAATATCCGTGGCTAAGTTTACTCACGATACTGCTTTCTCCGCAACCAAACGATTGCCTCCACTAAAATGTTTACCACACTACAGAGGAGCACAAGCTATCTTATTTCGACAACCTGACTCACTGACAAACTGCTCACATTTCTCTATAAGAAGATTGATTACCACTTCGAGACTAGATTACCTAGTTCAAGTAGCATTTACCAAGATCTTCAACTAAAACGTCAAGTAAACCAAACACCTAACAAAGTACGAAATCTAGGAAACCTCGTTGTTGTCGTCGTCGATTTTTATGAATTGGTTTCATTTCATCCTTTGGGGCCGTCTTTGCGGATTTTAGAAATATACGGAATTAGCAATGCATCAAGTAAAATGGTTAATTCTCCGCATCCTTACTTTATAAGTAGGGTGACTGCGGATGTCCGCATCCGCATATGTGAAACATCTGCATTGGTTCCTCACTTGCTTTATTTTTTGGGTCGTATTATTAGATGCGAAAGTGTTCAAAACCGGATGGTAATTTCTAACCGAGTAAGACATACCGATAACGAGTGCCGTATCATCACGTTTCATGTTCGAGTTTATTTACGATTTACAGTTTGTAAATGCATGACTGGAACTTTGGCTGAAACTAGCGTACTAGTAGATTAAAATATACACGATGACTCTAAGTAATGTAATTTACTTTCCTGTGTTCGAACCATATTAAAATTTCTGAAGTTATACATGTATTTCATTTAAAATAAAAGTCTTTTACTTTTTATCGTAATAGAGTACAAAGAAATAAAACAGCTTATGAAAACTAAGCTCCAATCTTTTTATAAACGCTGTTTAAACGTTTAAATCACTGGAAATCTAATTGAATAAAAGAAAGTATAGTATAAAAGTTGTTTTATTCAAATCTTTCATGCAAGTTATTTCTGATTTTAAAAAGATATTTCAAAAATATTAAATTATTCATACAATCATACATATTACTTTACTTTACAAATATGAAATTTTGTTTGGACAGTCGATACGCGTTAAAAATGATTTACATTGTCGCAACTTTGAAGTTAACTTATAGGGAACATCACATATTATTATAATGTACGTCAATTTAGAGTTTTATTATTTTTGTCAATTAAGTAATCAAATGTTATGAACTTTAGGTCTGAAAGTTTTGATTATTAGATTACTCAAAAATGTACATTACAGATATTGAACTTGATACAGTCTGATAATCGTAATAGCCTGCTTTGATATTAGACATTAAGATCTAAATATTCAATTGTTTGCTACTAATTTAAAATCAATAACCCGTGTCGTATAAGCTTCAAATACGAAGTGCACAGCTACACAAGCATTTAGTAGGTAATAGCATATTGAAAAACAGGTCTTACAATGAACGTTAGTGTGACACAAGTGGCAAAGCCACGAGTTTCGTCAAAGCACGAATATTATAATCAGGCATTGCTGCACGCGTTACTCATAGTAATGTAAAAATCCGTATGTATTGCATTGGGACAGCAGGTGTATTATATTTGTCACAGATATGTCAAGCATACGAGAATAAATAAATGAATAATAGAGACCCTAATCTAGGGACCTGTATACAGGGTGTCCAAGGATATGGGACACAATTTTGTGCGCGATAAAACGCTGTTTAGTAATTTTGGACATCTTCATTATTAGAGAAACGACCATCAGATTTTATTTTATTTTATATATGTGTCTGTAGTCGACAGTCCGTTTAACCCTCAAAATTGATGATTTTCTCGCAAATAATTTAAACAGTATTTCTATAAAGAAAACACAATTTCTTTAAACTTTCATGTTTTTACGTAGTAGGCGTTTGTCTATTTGCAATTTTTAATGACGTGTGTCACACATCTGTAGCAGTTACTTAAATATCTGTTTTTACGTTGTTTCTCTTTGTTCACTTATTTAAATCAAAATACAGTTGCTGTGACGCCAAGTTATAGTTAGATTTCTGACATGTTATGACAATGAATAATGTAAGATGTAATACGTAAAACGCGTTTCATACTAAAAAATTTTATTTTCAACCGGATTATTAATTTTAGTTATGCCCTGCTCTGAACAGGGCAATCACAAAGGAAGTGTGGTCTGGTATAAAGGTTGATTTGTCGTACCTAAAAGTTTTTGCTTGTAAAGCTCAGGTGCATATTGCAAAAGAAAAAAGATTAAAACTTGACCAAATATCAAAATAAATGATATTTGTTGGTTATTGTGAGGTCTAAATTGATAATCCAAAGCAAATTAATGTTGCTAAGAGTGCGGTTTGCATGGAGCTAGATACAGTCAGTACTGCAGCCTCTAGATGAGATTTAGACAAACATTCTGGTTTTAATGATAAACACCATGAGTCTGTTAAAATATTTGAACAACCTCCATCAAATACCACACCGTCTATTGTTTATTGTCTATTGTCTATTGTCTATTGTCTATTGTCTATTGTCTATTGTCTATTGTCTATTGTCTGTTGTCTGTTGTCTGTTGTCCGTTGTCCGTTGTCCGTTGTCCGTTGTCCGTTGTCCGTTGTCCGTTGTCCGTTGTCCGTTGTCCGTTGTCCGTTGTCCGTTGTCCGTTGTCCGTTGTCCGTTGTCCGTTGTCCGTTGTCCGTTGTCCGTTGTCCGTTGTCCGTTGTCTGTTGTCCGTTGTCCTGTTGTCCGTTGTCCGTTGTCCGTTGTCCGTTGTCGTCGTTGTCCTGTTGTCTGTTGTCTGTTGTCTGTTGTCCGTTGTCCTGTTGTCCGTTGTCTGTTGTCTGTTGTCCGTTGTCTCGTTGTCTCGTTGTCCTGTTGTCTGTTGTCCTGTTGTCTGTGTCTGTTGTCCTGTTGTCCTGTTGTCTGTTGTCTGTCTGTTGTCCGTTGTCTGTGTCTCGTTGTCTGTTGTCTGTTGTCCTGTTGTCTGTTGTCCGTTGTCTGTGTCTGTTGTCTGTTGTCTGTTGTCTGTTGTCCTGTTGTCGTTGTCCGTTGTCCTGTTGTCTGTTGTCCGTTGTCTGTTGTCGTTGTCCGTTGTCTGTTGTCTGTTGTCGTTGTCCTGTTGTCCGTTGTCCGTTGTCTGTGTCTGTTGTCGTTGTCCTGTTGTCTGTTGTCCGTTGTCCGTTGTCCGTTGTCCGTTGTCCGTTGTCCGTTGTCCGTTGTCCGTTGTCCGTTGTCCGTTGTCCGTTGTCCGTTGTCCGTTGTCCATTGTCCATTGTCCATTGTCTATTGTCTATTATCTATTACCTATTGTCTATTATCTATTGTCTATTGTCTTATTGTAAAGATAGCCGCTAGTGGGTTTCTTCCCACTAATATAACAATTAATGAAATGTCCGAATCAGAAGGTTCAAATGCAAATGGGTGTACAAACTCAAGAAAGGTAGTGACGGGAGTCAAATGGACAAATGTAGACTTGTAGTTCGTGGATTTTCCCAGATACCGGGTAAGGATTATGATCGAATATTTGCTCCAGTCGTTAGATTATCATCACTTCGTGTACTGTTTGCCTTAAGTGCTGTCAATGACTGGGAAATTGACCATATTGACATAACAACAGCTTTTTAAATGGGGATTTAACTGAGACTATTTACATAGAGCAGCACGAAGATTTGGTGGTTCGGTTGATAAGGTCTGTAAATGATTCAGATCTATATATCGCCTGAAACAAGCTGCCAAATCATGGAATGATAAAATTCACAGATTTTTGTCTAATAACCAATATCTTGGTTGGTACACCGCTGGATGTAGGTTTAAAACTAAGTAAATCCGAAAATAACGAACAAAATCCCTTGTACCAAAAATTAATCGGGTTATTAATGTACCTAGCTGTCGGCACCAGGCGACGTCTGTTTTGCAGTGAATTATTTGAGTCAATTTAGTACCTGTATTAATAATCAACACTTCACCGCTGAAAAACGTGTATTAAGTTATCTGAAAGAAAATCCTAATCTGGGGATCACTTTTTCGAAAGTAACAGTAATTTGGTTGCCTATGCCGATACCGACTCTGGGAATTGTATTGTTGACAGACGATCATTCACTGGCCATGTTTTTACATTGGCGAATAACCTTATCAGTTGTGACTTAAACTAACAGTACCACTTTTGCTGAATATGTTGTAATTAATGAATGCAGTAAAGAATGTATTTATTTAAAGGAACTGTTGAATGAGTTGTCTCTTGATTTGGGTACAGAGACAATCAAGGGGCAAACAAATTATGTTTAGGTCAGACTTCCCATAGCAGAAGTAAACACATAGACGTTAAATTTCACCAAATTATGGTGTGGGTATAAAAGGTGTTATACAAGTGAAATAATTAGGAAGTGGTGACATGGTGGTATTTTGTTGTGTTTTAAGTAAATTAAAAATCATTTTTTTAAGTGAGGGTGTTAGATTTCTGACATATTATGACAATGTCGTAAACAATTATTTTTATGTATATTTTATAAACTTGGCAACACTATTTTTTGTAGTGTGTATTTAATCATTTTTTGTAACCAAAAAAGGATAATGTAAAATGTAATAAAACGCATTTCATATTAAAAAATCTTATTTTCAACCAGATTTTTAATTATAATCCCAACAGTTATACACTAACTCTTAGTTGTAGTTTCGGCGCTTCACGTATCTATGAGTTTGAATTGCGCTTATTCCTTTAGGAAACCATGTCCTACAAAAAAATATTGCAATGAAGATAAAAAAAGGAGTGTATCACCGGATATTAAAATGGCAAAGCTTGTACAAGTAAAATTGAGCTTTTACAAAATCTTCGGCTCAACTCACTTTAACAATCAATAGTCTGCGAGGAAAAGTCGGTAGCATCTCCAATATTGGAGGGATTATGTCTTGCCCCAAAACATTAATTTTCACTTCGTTTATTTGTTTGCAAATAAATTAAAAAATTTGGAAATTGGGGTTGGAACCCTTTTAAAGGAGTATTCCAAATATCCCCCAATATTGATTGAATATTTTTCCAAAAATAGTAGTCCTAACTTAATTTAAAATCTTTGTTCCACTTGGAAAATAAATACAATAGTTTGTTTGGGAGCCAGTGTTGGATGTATGTGTTAAGGCGATTGCATTCGATTTTGAGAGCCGGATCCCTATATCACAAGAATTGACGGTATATTCGTCTTTTCTATTTGATCCATTTCACGATGTGCCGTGGAAGCGGTTTCAGGATTTTTGAAGTTTTTCAATGGGACGGAGATATGGACCGCTTTGGTAATTGCGGAAGTTGGGTCTCTCGCGAAATATTGGGTCGTTAGAAGATTGGATGTTGGAAGGTTCTTGGAGATGTGTTCGGTGAACACAATACAATCTGCTTTCGAAAAATCTTTAATGAGTGTATATTGAGGAGGTGCTGGGGGCTGGACAAAATGAAGTTTTGGTCAGTAGTGGTAGATGATCTGAAGTGATCGAGGTGCCTAAAAAGCACTCCCAATAAAAATTGTATTCTATGGGTCCGGAAATAGTGTGCTATGGGTTCGGGAACTAGGATGTGGTTTACTATTGAGGCACGTAGATGATCGAAATATGTAGGCTGTATGTTAGAGATTCGCAGAAGCGGCAACTGTAACAGAGCTGAGTTTAGCCTGATATCGTTGCCATTGCTTCTTGAGTCACCGATTTGGGTGTGACGGGCATTGAAATCACCTAAGATGACAGCATTAGGGAGGCTAGAGGCGTAAATTAAGAGGTCATCGGATTGTCTCCGGGCGGATTGTAGAACGAAAGGAAAGCGATCGGGGTGGGAAAGTGCACCGTCACACCTAGCATTCGAGATGGTGCACAAGAAGTTGCAAGGGAGTGAACGGGAAACAATTTTTAATTATAAGGGAGGTTCCATGGTGACTGTTGTTTAAATAGGTGTGACATGTGTTAAAGTTAAGTGTGCATCTGTTTGTGAGCTTTGTTTCTGTGATGGAGGGGATGTCTAAAAGGTTTTTAAGTAGAGGTGACGGATAGTCACATGGCATTTAGTGTCTTTTCTAGGAGATGGAGAGAGAGGAGAGGAGAGAAGGGAGAGGGAGAGGAGAGGGAGAGAGAGAGGAGAGGGAGAGGGAGAGGAGAGAGGGAGAGGGAGAGAGGAGAGGGAGAGAGGAGAAGGGAGAGGGAGAGGGAGAGGGAGAGGGAGAGGAGAGAGGGAGAGGGAGAGGGAGAGGAGAGGGAGAGAGGAGAGGGAGGAGAGGGAGAGGGAGAGGGAGAGGGAGAGGGAGAGGAGAGGGAGAGGGAGAGGGAGAGGGAGAGGAGAGAGGGAGAGGGAGAGGGAGAGGGAGAGGAGAGGGAGAGGGAGAGGGAGAGGGAGAGGAGAGAGGAGAGAGAGGAGAGAGGAGAGGGAGAGGAGAGGAGAGGGAGAAGGGAGAGGGAGAGGGAGGGAGAGGAGAGGAGAGGAGAGGGAGAGGAGGAGAGGGAGAGGGAGAGGGAGAGGGAGAGGAGAGAGGGAGAGGGAGAGGGAGAGGGAGAGGAGAGGGAGAGGGAGAGGGAGAGGAGAGGAGAGGGAGAGAGGGAGAGGGAGAGGGAGAGGAGAGAGGGAGAGGGAGAGGGAGAGGAGAGGGAGGGAGAGGAGGGAGGGAGAGAGAGGAGAGGGAGAGGAGAGGGAGAGGGAGAGGGAGAGGGAGAGGAGAGGGAGAGGAGAGGGAGAGGAGAGAGGGAGAGGAGGAGGAGAGGGAGAGGGAGAGGGAGAGGAGAGAGGGAGGGAGAGGGAGAGGGAGAGGGAGAGGGAGAGGGAGAGGGAGAGGGAGAGGGAGAGGGAGAGGGAGAGGGAGGGAGAGGGAGAGGGAGAGGGAGAGGGAGAGGGAGAGGGGAGAGGGAGAGGGAGGAGGGAGGGAGAGGAGAGGGAGAGGAGAGAGGAGAGGAGGGAGGGAGGAGAGGAGAGGGAGAGGGAGAGGAGAGGAGGGGAGAGGGAGAGGGAGAGGGAGAGGAGAGGAGAGGGAGAGGGAGGGAGGGAGAGGGAGAGAGGGAGAGGGAGAGAGGGAGAGGGAGAGGAGAGGGAGAGGGAGAGGGAGAGGAGAGGGAGAGGGAGAGAGGGAGAGGGAGAGGGAGAGGGAGAGGGAGAGAGAGGAGAGGGAGAGGAGAGGAGAGGGAGGGAAGGAGAGGGAGGGAGAGGGAGAGGAGGGAGAGGGAGAGAGGAGAGGGAGAGGGAGAGGGAGAGGGAGAGGGAGGGAGAGGGAGGGAGGGAGAGGGAGAGGGAGAGGAGGGAGAGGAGAGGGAGAGGGAGAGGGAGAGGGAGGAGAGGAGAGGGAGAGGGAGGAGGGAGAGGAGAGGGGAGGGAGAGGAGAGGGAGAGGGAGAGGGAGAGGGAGAGGGATCCTTCGTTAGCGACAGAACACAGAAACTTTCTTTACCGGCAGAATACAGAAACCTATGCCGACAGAAACCTTTTTTAGCGGCAGAATATAGAATCCTTGTTTACCAGCAGAATACAGAAACCTTCTATACCGACAGAAACATTCTTTAGCGGTGGAATAGAAGCCTTCTTTACCGGTAGAATACAGAAACTTTCTTTACCGACACATTTCAGGAACCTTCTTTGCCGATAAATGTTTCGCGTTTTGGTTAAAAGTGTCCTCCTACTTTTAACTACTTATAATAAAGAAATTCTCGCCTGTACAACAACTGTGACTTGAAAATTTGGAAAAGTGGTATAAATAAAAGTTATAGCTTTTAGTTGCAAAAGGTTTTATTTTTACATTAAGCTGAATAACTAAAGAAGTTATAATAAACTTACAATGAATGTTTAAGTACTGTGTGATTTATTTAAACGGAAAAAATTAGGCGGTTGACTAGGATAAAATGTACACTAAGAAAAATTTAGACTTTTTTTATTGCAACGTAATAAATTAACAGATATGAAATCTTTTTAAAACTTCATATTGCTGTCTAGTAGGTTCATCCAAAAGGAATTTTTTAATTTAGAATCACCATTTTCGTAAAAGGATTTTTTGGAGAGAAAGTACAAAAATCATAATTAATGGCCAGAAAAGTACAGTTGTTTTAGTTGATGTTGGCTACTATTGTAATTCTAATTAATGATTGAAACTTATTTAGATTGTGTACAAAATGTTTTTATTAGAAATAAAACTGTAAAATTGAGCACCAATAATATGAAAGTATAGAAAAGCATGAAAATAAATTCTAAGTATATCAATACTGTGTGTGTACAAAGTAAGCATAAAAAGATACGTTTTTTTTCTTTGTTTTTGTTAATACATTTTAGATGGTAGGTTCGCCACATGAATTACATTTTGCATCGATCCGTAGCTGGTTTATATTCATAGTACAAAGTGCCCTAAAAATTGCTAGACATATTACCTAAAATATCTATTTTAGGTAATTTTTATCGTTCAGTGACATGTTAAACCCTATTTAACTTGGATTCATGGGACCATAAACAAATAATTAGTCATTACTCATTTTGCTTATCAAATGATCACGTTAATTTATTAATATTAATATTGAATACGCACCTTTAGAAGTTGATGAAATAATGTGGGATTTTATAAATTAATGTGCGCGTTTTTTATTTGTTATTGTAAATTAATGCGGCAATGAAAGATAAGCTAATGTACGCATCTCGAGTGATAACAAGCCTTAACATTTTTCGCGTAAAAGTTACCACATACGTTACGTAGGAGTTCGAGATTATATTTATTTATGATCTACGCTTTTCCTTTTCAATGTAAACATTTTAGTTTCAAGCTTAGTTTATTTTTCTTTAGGCTTTGGTGTTACGTTGTGATTTTTTTGTTTAGTTTTCAACTTTACAGCTTTTCTTTCTTCTAATTCTCTGCTCTTCTTTTGTTCAATTTTCTCGAAAATTCGAAGTAATAATCATAGAGCCCCTGTACAACATATGAAATTATTTGTAAAATGTTGAAAATTTATAAAAAAGTACTCTGCGTAGGTCCGCCAAGAATGTTCTGCCGCTATACTCAACGGTCTGCCATAACTTTTGGTGGAAGTAGAAAATTTTTGTAGACGGAACGCTCGTTGGGTTCAAATAAATGAGCATAATTTAGGTTACTTCCCTCATCTCACTTTGGATTATCGTCGAGAGCTCACTGTAGGGGTATACCAAGTTAACCTGGCCCCATCTTACATTCAAGATAAGTTGCAACGAGATGAAGAAGAATTCATATAGATTCTCTTAATAAAGAACATGGTTTTATACGAATTAGACATTTTTCGCGCTTTCGCATTGCGACAACACATCAATTGTGGATTGCTTACAACCGACTGAAAATCAAGAAGCCGATAAGAACGTGGAGGATTTAATTCTTGGTTACTACTGTACGTGTAAATCAGGTGCAATAACTCTTGGAACATGTGCGCACATTACTAGTGTTTTGTGGTTTTTGGGGTATGTGCGTTAAGAAAATGATGTTCACTATCCAAAATCAACTTTGTTGGATAAAATATTGGACGCAGTTAATAGAACTCAACAACATAATCCAAATATTGCAAATAATAACAACACACAGACACACTACCACATAAACACACAAACACACAAACACACAAACACACAAACACACAAACATACAAACACGCAAACACACAAACACACAAACGCACAAACTCACAAACACACAAACACACAAACACACAAACACACAAACACACAAACACACAAACACACAAACACACAAAACACACAAACACACAAACACACAAACACACAAACACACAAACACACAAACACACAAACACATACAAACACACAAACACAAACACACAAACACACAAACACAAACACACAAACACAAACACAAACACACAAACACACAAACACATAAAACATAAAACACACAAACACACAAACACACATAACACACAAACACACATAACACACAAACACACAAACACACAAACACAAAACACACAAACACACAAACACACAAACAACACAAACAACAAACACACAAACACACAACACACAAACACACAAAACACTACAAAACACAAACACTACAAACACACAAACACACAAACACACAAACACAAAACAAACACAAAATACACACAAACATACAAACATAAAACACAAATCACAAACACTAAAACATATACATAAAACACACAATACACAAACACACAAATACACAAAACACACAAACACAAAATACACAATACACTAAACACACAAACACAAACAACACACAAACACACAAACACACAAACACACAAACATCACAAACACACAAACACACAAACACACAAACACACATAACACACAAACACACAAACACACAAACACACAAACACACAAACACACAAACACACAAACACACAAACACACAAACACACAAACACACA
The DNA here is from genome assembly GCA_036346205.1 of Vesta saturnalis. Lineage (NCBI taxonomy): Eukaryota > Metazoa > Arthropoda > Insecta > Coleoptera > Lampyridae > Vesta > Vesta saturnalis. Next base: position 198,121 of record JARFJB010002412.1, on the reverse strand, counting down.
AACACACAAACACACAAACACACAAACACACAAACACACAAACACACAAACACACAAACACAAAACACACAAACCCACAAACACAAACACAAAACACACAAATGCACAAACGCACAAGGCACAAACACACAAACACACAAACACACAAACACACAAACACAAAACACACAAACACACAAACACACAAACACACAAACACACAAACACACAAACCCACACAAACACACAAACACACAAACACACACACAAACACAAACGCACAAAACACACAAACACCAACACACAAACACACAAACACACAAACACACAAACACACAAACACACAAACACACAAACACAAACACACAAACACACAAACACACAAACACACAAACACAAACACACAAACACACAAACACACAAACACACAAACACACAAACACACAAACACACAAACACACAAACACACAAACACACAAACACTCAAACACACAAACACAAAACACACAAACACACAAACGCACAAACGTACAAACGCACATACGCACAAATACACAAACACATAAGCACACAGGCACACAAGCATACTAGCACACAAAGACACAATCACACAAACACTCAAACACACAAACACACAAACACACAAACACACAAACACACAAACACAAAAACACGCAAACACAAAAACACACAAACACACAAACACACAAACGCACAAACGTACAAACGCACATACGCACAAATACACAAACACATAAGCACACAGGCACACAAGCATACTAGCACACAAACACACAATCACACAAACACTCAAACACACAAACACACAAACACACAAACACACAAACACACAAACACACAAACACACAAACACACCAGCACACAAACACAAACACACGCACACGCACACGCATACGCACACACACACGCATACGTGCACGCTGATGCACACCCACACGCACACGCACACGTACACACACACACGCACACACACCCCTATTTCCACAACCACGCCCACACCTCAATACCCACACAGGCGTCAAACTTTGTCTAACATCGTATCTACGTTTACTTACGTATATGTAGGCTGGAAAGCAAATTTTCTGGTGTCGAACAACACACGACTTGCACCTACAAATTGTTAATATGATAATTATGCAATTCATAGCTATAATATTTAACATTTTAGAATCTAAAGCAATAATCTACGTCAGATATGCGTTTAAAATTTCGTGTCAGACGTTAATAGACATCTAAATGCTAACTTGAAAAAAGATAAATTTAAATTAATGTACCTATTTGTTGGAACGTACTAGTGTTTGTCTATTTAGATGAATATTACAGTTAACCATTATATACAGATAAAAATTTATTTTGTCAAATTAACATATTCCCTTCGACTTTACAGGACAATTAGCACCATAAATAAAAATGTAGCAAAATGCTTACTTGGAGTAAGAAATGCATTAACCCACGTATATGATTTAGAAAAGTGTTTGTCTTACCTGATGTACAAAAAAGTACTCCGATACACTTCTTAATGTTACACGAATTTTAAAGAAACAAAAATAGTGGTGAAACAAATGATTATTATTGCTGTTTAATTAAAATCAAGAAGAAGTATCGAATTAATATTCCCATGATTGTTACCTCCCAACCTACATATACATTTGTAGGTATATAAGGTTATACAGTCGACTTATTGTCACTATCGCTAAATCGATTTATTAGCTGATTTTACAACGTTTCGCCTAGATCGGCCATGACGTCTGTGTGTATGGATGTGTGGATGTATGTTACAATGCACAATAACTCCAGAAGGAAAATAGGTATGGCACTTAAAATCTTGTATTTAGGCTTGTTTTCATTTTTTCTGGAGCGGATTAGATTTTGGGAGAAATTCAATGACGGAGAGGGAGATTTATTAGGAACTGTTTTTAATTTTTATCAAGTATTTCTGAAACGGTTGTATTGTAAAGAAATAAAAATACCAATATGTAGGCCTTTAGTTATATAGATTAATTCATTTCTAGTCAATTTTTTGATACGACGCATTATTTAGCGACAAAAATTTCTAAAGTAGAATTTAAGTGTTAGTTCAGTTTTTTTCAATATGTGTGTAATGATTCATTTTATAAGAAAATGTGTAGACGTATTTTTTAAGGAAATTATATAACTTTTTATATAGTTTCTTATTATAATCTGAAATAAGTGTAAAAATTAACTAAATATGATTGAAAGTGCTTTAAACTGTATTATCGATATTTTTGTAGAAGAGGGCATCTATATGTCCATTAACATCTAACTGACATGAAGTTTTAAACGTCTGTTTCACGTAGATTATTGTTTTTGTTTTTACAATGTTGGCTATTTTCGTAATGAACTTATAAAGGAGGTTGTATAATTATCCTAAACAATTTTTTATTAAAAATATTTCATTTCTTTTAATTTCCATTTTGTAGGTTAGAAGGTAGTGTGTTGTTCCACATCAGATATTCCTGATGTCTAATTGCTTAAAATAATTTGTTGCGACTGTGTGTGTGTGTGTATTTTAATACCTTGCACAAACTGGAATTTTCTGCCACTTTTTGCTTCAAACATCCTATAAAAATACATGTCAGAAATATTGTCATTACATGTTATTCTATTGTACAACCTCTTTCGTAATACACTACACTAAATTATGCTCCTAAAGAAAATAGGCAACATTGTAAAAACAACAATAATAACCTGTTAGATAGACGTCTAAACATTACTGTCAGATACAGCTTTACAGATATCTAGATGATAACTTTCCCAAGCCGCCTACTGCTATAGAAATATCAATAATACAAATTAAGCATTTCTATCTTATTTAATTAATTTTTAGACCTATATAGCCTTTTATTAAAAAATTATAAAGAATTGGTCGTTATTTAAATGTTGATCAAACTTGAACTAACACTTAAATTCTACCTTAGGAATTCTTTTACCGCTAAATCGTATCAAAAAGTACATAGAACATAGTTAATCCATATGTTTAATGGCTATACGATGGTATTTTTATTTCTTTGAAATATACAACCGTTTCAGAAAAGTTTGATAAAAATCAAAACAGCTCCTAATCAGCCCCAGGAGAAATAAAAATATAATACAAAATTTTAAGTACATACTCGTTTTCCTTCTGTATTAGAAACATACATCCACACAGAACAGTGAAACAAAAGTAGATTGCTACATATGTATATGTAGGTTGGAAGGTAAAAATAAGGACAAACAAATTTGGTAGACCTTACCATAACATCTATGTTTGCTAAAACGGATTTTTTTAATGCTGCAAATAGTCGCAGAAGGCTATGATTCTAAATTTTAATATGCAAATTTGCATTCAGGATTAATTTTAGACTATAAACAATTTGCTTTATGCTAAATGTGGAAAATAACGGTCAAGTTAATTTCCTGCTTTTATTAATAATTGTACGATAGAAAGTCACGCTTTGTAAACAATTCTGCTTGTGGACAACACAAGATTACCATTATGTAAATTATAGAAGCATAAAATAGGGTATTACTAAATTAGTAGTTTAGACTACCAATAAATTTGTTTTATAAAGATGTTGTGCAAAATAATAATTATTGGTACTTATTCTCGTGAGATATTTTCGTTAAAAGCCGTGTATAGTTTGTACCAAGGATTTGTGTGACTTTTTGTCGTAATACTAATGATTAAAAAATTTTCTTCCCTTGTATAGTTGGATAAAGAGACTAAATTTTTTAATAATTATAGCTATTGGGCAAATTAATCTTAAGGGTACTTTTGTTATAACTTTTGTAAAAACAATAATTGTCTATACGTTGTAAATTTAATTTCAAAACATTACATTGCACTGAATCAGCCAACAAAGCCCGGCAAATATTTTATTCAATACTTAACATACACAGATACGGATTTTTATTTATGCAGAACTAATATAGGACAAGATACATTGCTGAGAAGGATTTTGTATTAGATAAGCCAAATTTATTAAATAAAGCACCATTATTCTTTAAAGTAGATGAACTCAGGGAACAACACGATACTATATTTACAATTTAAACTATTCCACACCAAACTTGTATCTACCCTCTTGAATAATGCAACGTAATATTTAAACCTTAATTGCGATAACCTCAAAAATAAATTAATAATAATACTCTTATGATTTACCTATGTATATTGCAAACACGTACCAATATTTTTCAAGGATAATTAGATTTATTTTCACATCATTATTATTTAAATAACCCATTAAATTAGCACAATTTGTGAGACATTATTCAGGGAAAAATCAATGTGGCAATACAAATACGTTTCGACAACAATTTCAGCTGTCCCAGGACGTAAATATAAACATTTTATTATTAGTGATTAATGTCAAATTATAAAATATGAAAACAAAAATAATCACATGTATTTTAGTAACAATGAGTATCTCATTAACATAAGAAGCATTATTATACCATCTTGAGTGTGGCATTCCAGAAGACCTTTCTACCATTGAAGGCTAACAAATGAAAAATGTGATGAAAAAGCGAAACAAATTTAACAAAATTTTATTATATTACAATGTCGATGCAAGGTTGTGAAAAACGTTATATGCAAGTGTTACAAACATTCACAACTAAAAACCTAAGTACCTATACTAATTAAAAATCTTGTGAAAATTCTATCAAATTGTGTTTAAAAACACTGCAATTGTGTGCGATGGTGTGAAGATTGTACATTGTATTTCATAATTCATTACTTTAAGGTTTAGGAAAAGCACCAAAAGACCTACATGTACCAAAACTTAAAGTTGAGACAATTACAAAATGTGAAACTTGCTTAATTGTAAATTATGTTGTTTGAATGTTTGTATATCGTATAACGTCACGCTAAAATCACATATATAACAATACCTTGATAAGGTTTATGTGTAATCATGATTCAAGTTGTTGACGGCATCAGATTTTTCTGGTTGGCTCAATTTCGAAAACCTTTATAACGGGTATTCAGTAAGTCTATCCATCCTCGGTGGCTTTGTATGATAGGGCGCATTTTCTCTATATTATCCATATTATAATCTCATTTTCAATCAAAATAATTTTGACTTACTGAACACTAGAAGAGGGGTGAGGAAAATATAAGTTATGATTTCTAAAATAGAATATCAACAAAAAGCTGTATTTGTACGTAATATAAACCAGTTCAAAAGTCTGTTCCTCCTACTGAATGGTTAGAGGTGCCCCAAGGGGCAACATGAAATTTACAAAAACCTGTGCCTCCAACTTAATGTTTGGGGTTGCCCCAAGGGGGTAAATTAAAAAAAAATTTTTTCAAACAAAACAAGCTCAACATTTTTTCAATAGAGCCTAAAATGAACTATGATGAGATTAGAAAGATGGTATTTGACCATTTAAACATGGAACTTTATTTTAAAATTAACATTAATTTGTTACATTATTACATTAAAACCTGATTTTCTTACGAAACAAGGCACGTTACTACGGGACCCAAGTGTGGCTCTAATAAAACCATCTGGACTCTTGATCACAAACTGCTTTGGATGCCTCTGTCAGTAGTTTAATATAATGTTCTACTGGTTGCGTATGATTTGGAAACAATGAAATAGCATTATCAGGTTCAAATTTATTATCTACTGTTTGTTTAATTTGATTTGTTGAAAGTTTGGTGGTTCCGTCACTGTTGTATTTTGGCAATCTATAACATCCATATAAGTGATGGCGTTAAAATTGAAGGGGGGTACAACGAATTGTCGAATATTTGTCGATCTTAGCTGTGATCTTACCTTTAAGATATGACGATATGCGAACTCCCTTATAGATTTATTTTCATCCGCCAACACACATAAAAGAAGATTTTCAGGATGCTTAAAGAATCCATTCCTCTGAATAACTGGATCAGTAACTTTTTTTATATCAGTGTCGAGAAAACGGCGCTTTTTTATTGTCATCCACGGGTGGTTTGCACCTTTTGTACATAACGAATTTAGTTTTATTTCAAACCCACATCGGCCCATATACCTTTATCACGAAGTTTACAAGTATTTGTAAGTTTTTAGATGGATGTATTGTTGAAGTATTCAAAGGTAAAATTCGATTGGCTGTTGTAAGCCATCGAAAATGAGATAGAAGACCTGGTTGTCTGTTCGCCAAATCTGGGGAACAGTGTCCATTAACCACAGCTCTCATTATATGGAGTAAATATTATTGGTCTACACTCAAGTCAGTTTCATTTGTCACAGCTGGTAAATTGGTCGAAATGGCATCAAAATTCACTACGGGGGGTTTCTCGCAGCCTTGAAGGTTTTTCCTACTGTACCTACAAAAGCTCTTTGCCTTAATGTTTGTCCATCCAAATGTTGCAACAAGTTGCGCAAAGTGAGTTCGTATGAATGCAACTGACAAATAAACCACTGCAGAAGTATATTTAATTCAATTTATAAAATACGAATGACACCTTCCTTTCCGCCAGTATTGTCTATGGCGCCATCACATCCTAGTACTGTTAATAAAGGAAGATGTATGGATCTAACTGTGAAATATTTGGCAATGCTAGATTTTATTGTTTCTGGAGCTCCTAGCAGACAAGTTACATAGCCATAGTAAACATGCCTCGGTTCTTTAACAAAAACATAATGTTCTTCAGATTTCGTTTGCTGATAATATTTTTCACCAGTTTTCCGAATTGAGAGTTCTATATTTTCTGCCATCAAAATACAATCTAAAAAACAGAATTTTTATGTTGTAAATTTCTTCTTACTTTACATCTTTCTCGTCTAATTTTTGAACGATCGACAACATGGCTCTTATCCTCTGTTGATATCATTCCGATGCCCTTTAATACAGGAAATACAACATGTGATGCATACCTATGGGATACACGAGTTCGATCACACGCGAAAGCTACATTCGGTAAGGGAAGTCTTATATTCTTTTTTGTTCCCTTCACTGCTTCTTAGGACTCTAATTCTTGGACAGAGCTTAAGTTTATTGTTGCTTGGCATTAGAATGATATATTAACACCATCATTCCTTACAAAAATCTCATAGGAGCAGGAGGACTGGTGTGAATTTATAACAGTATGCCTTGCAGTTTCCTTTCTTTCTCTCCAATCTTCTTGTTTCTGATTCGGTCGTAATGATATCTACTGAACTAATAAACAATTTTCGTTCACCTCTCTGATCGAGCAAAAATTCTTGTTCTCTTCTCGGGACTCGACGATTTTTTCCACGTTTGCAGTTTTCAACTATTCCACGCCACACTTGTATCTACCCTTTTGAATAATGCAACCTAATATTTAAACCTTAATTGCAATAACCTCAAAAATACATGGATAACAATACTCTTACGATATACCTACGTATGTACACACGTGCCTATATCTTTCAAGGATAATTAGATTTATTTTCGCATCATTATTATTTAAATAACCGATAAAATTAACACAATTTGTGAGAACATTATTCAGGAAAAAATCAATGTGGCAATACAAGTACGTTTGGACAACAATTTCAGCTGTCCCAGGACGTAAATGGAAACATTTTGTTGGCAGAGATTAATGTCAAATTATAAAATGTGAAAACAAAAGTAATAATACTACGATAGTAATCACATGCATTTTAGTTACAAAGAGTATCTCATTAACAGATCAAGAATTATTACCCTTCTTGAGTGTGGCATTCCAGAAGACTTTCTACGATTGAAGGGTAACAAATGTATTTGTATAAATTGTATTTCATCATTCACTACTTTAAGGTTTAGGAAAAGCAGCAAAAGACCTACATGTACCAACTTAAAGTAGAGACATAACGTTTTGTGCGTTGTCAATTACAAAGTGTGCAACTTGCTTAATAGTAAATTCTGTTATTTGAATGTTTGTATATAGTATTACATCACGCTAAAATCACACATAACAATACCTTGATAAGGTTTGTGTATAATCATGGTTCAAGATGTTTACGGCATCAGATTTTGCTCACTTTGGAAATTCTTTATAACGGGTATTCAGTACACACGCTCACACGCCCACCTGCACACCCACACACAAGCACACACGCATACTTGCACACACACGCACACACTCACACACGCACACACGTACACACGCACACACTCACATACGCACACACTCACACACGCACACACGCACACACGCACACACGCACACACAGCACACACACACACACAGCACACACGACACACACACACAACACACACGCACACACGACACACACACACACGCACACACACACACACACAAGCACGACACCACACATGCACACGCGCACACACACACACACGCACACACGCGCACACGCGCACACGCACACACGCGCACACACACACAAGCACACACGCACACACGCACACGCACGCACTCACACACGCACACACGCACTCGAGCACACACGCACACACGCAAATACGCACACACGCACTCACGCACACACGCACAAACGCACACACGCACACACGTACATACCCACTCACAAGCACGCACACATACAGATACACAAACACAGTCACATACACAGACACACAGACACACAGACACACAGACACACAGACACACAGACACACAGACACACAGACAAGACACACAGACACCCAGACATACAGACATACTGACACACAGACACACTGACACAGACACAGGCACGCAGGCACGCAGGCACACATACACACGTACACACAGACACTGACACAGACACACAGACACACAGACACACAGACACACAGACACACAGACACACACACACACACAGCACACGGACACACAGACACACAGACACACAGACACACAGACACAGCACACACACACACAGACACACAGACACACAGACACACAGGCACACAGACACACAGACACACAGACACACAGACACACAGACACACAGACACACAGACACACAGACACACAGACACAGACACACAGACACACAGACACACAGACACACAGACACACAGACACACAGACTCACAGACACACTGACACACAGACACAGACACACAGACACATAGACACACAGACACACATACACACAGACACACAGACACACAGACACAGACACACAGACACACAGACACATAGACACACAGACACACACACACACACGCACACAGACACACATTCACACACGCCCATCCATACACACGCACACACGCATACACGCACACACACGTACACGCACACGCAAACACGCATACACGCACACACACGTACACGCACACGCAAACACACATACACGCACACACTCACTCAAAACGCACACATACACATATACATCCACAGACACGCACGCTCAGACGCCCTCCCGTACGCACGCATACAATCACACACGCACACAAGCACACACGCACACGAACACACGCACACACGCACACACGTACATACGCACACACGAACACACGCACACACGCACACACGCACACAGGCACACACGCATACACCCACATACCCACACTTGCACACACTCACACACACACACTCACACCGCACACACACGCACACACGCACACACGCACACACGCACACACGCACACAGGCACTCACTCACACACGCGCATACGCACACACGCACACACGCACACACGCACACACGCACACACGAACACACGCACACACGCACAAACGCACACACGCACACACCCACACACGCACACACGCACACATGCACACACGCACACACGCACACACGCATCCAGCCACACATGCACACACGCACACGCCCATACACGCACACACGCACACACGCACACACGCAACCATGCACACACGCTCACGCGCAACCATGCACACACGCTCACACGCACTCAGCCACACATGCATACACGCACACACGCACATAAGCACACACGCGCGCACACTGCATATGTGCATATATACATACGCACACGCACCCACGCACATACGTACACACACACACACACACACACACACACATATTATATATATATATATATATATATATATATATATATATATATATATATATATACGCACGCACACAATCACACACGCACACAAGCACACACACGAACACACGCACACAAACACGCACACGCACACACGCACACTCGCACACACTCACTCTGGCACACACGCACACACGTACATACGCACACACGAACACACGCACACACGCACACAGGCACACACGCATACACCCACATACGCACACTTGCACACACTCACACACACGCACACACACGCACACACGAACACACGCACACACGCACACACCCACACAGGCACTCACTCACACACGCGCATACGCACACACGCACACACGCACACACGAACACACGCACACACGCACAAACGCACACACGCATAAACCCACACACGCACACACGCACACATGCACACACGCACACACGCACACACGCACACACGCACACACGCATCCAGCCACACATGCATACACGCACACACGCACACACCCATACACGCACACACGTACACACGCACACACGCAACCATGCACACACGCACTCAGCCACACATGCATACACGCACACACGCACATAAGCACACACGCGCGCACACTTGCATATGTGCATATATACATACGCATACGCACCCACGCACATACGTACACACACACATACATATATATATATATATATATATATATATATATATATATATATATATATATATATATATGTATATAGAAGGATTTTGACTAACGCCAAATCGACTTATCAGCTCATTTTACAACGTTTGGCCATGTTTCGCCAAGATCGGAAACGATGTCTGTGTGTGCGTGGGTATGTGGATGTATGTTATAATACAGGGTTTCTATAAAAGAACTCCAGGGTTTTAAAAATTTATTTATTAATAACTGTAGAAGATGCAGAAATGTAATTAATATCTCCGAAACGATTAGCTCATCAAGTTTTACTCATACCGATTGTTTTATGTTTTAATCAACAGTTGGCAGCGCTGTTGAGCGTTGATCTTGAATCAACGTAGCGGCTGTCAGTGACTCATTCCCGTCTGGATTGCTATGAATGTATAACTCCATACCCATCAAGATAGCTTCAGTTATTGAAAGAGCAATGTTTGAAGAGGAGGACCGTTTAAAGCAATACTGGCGCCAGGGGAAGCTTGTAAGAAAATCTCGCAGTTCGCTCCAGTTAGCTGAATTTAAACACCACACAGTTGTATATGAAGTTATTTCGATTAGGCAGTTGTCTAATTGACCAAGTGGGGAAAGGACAAGTGGGTTAGTTGTAAGGAATAGGTCCAGGAAATGTGGAGTATGGTTGGGGTTGTCAGGGATTCTGGTGGGTTCGGAAATCATTTGTATGAAATCACAGGATACAGCAAGTGCTTCTGCACTGTGAATTTCGGGATTAGTGGTAGATGAAAATTGAAGCCAATTGGAGTTGTGGACATTAAAATCTCTCAGAATTGAGATATTGCAAATTTGTTGTTTTCCAAACTGAACATCCTACGTTGTCCTTGGTATACGCACATACTCCGCCTTTAAGGCGAAAGTTAGAGTGGATGTTGTAGCTGGGAAATTGCAGGTCAGGCTTCCAAGGGATACTTGTGTTTCTGATAGAAACAGAATGTCCGGTCGCACTTGTTGAAGGTGTAGGTGAAGAGCATTCAGGTTCGACCTGATACCACGTATGTAAAAGTTTAATTACGTCATTAGTTTTTAAATGTAAATTAGTTTAAAAGTACCGTTAGCTTGTAGTAATGTTTCTGATTGATTGCATTCAACATGATCCACACGTTTGTTTAGCATAGAAAACTGTAAAAAAATATTTAGAGCATTTAGATTTAGTACCCGGGTAAGCTAGGTAATTTAATTTTGGCAGTAGTGTCGTCTGCAGTTATTTATAAGACCATTAAAGTTAATTTTAAATTAAAAGTAAAGTTATTTAAAACTTGTGTAGTTAAAGAGAAATAAAAAAAAATAAAACCGAATTATGAAAATTTGCGTTAGAATGAAATTTTTACGACCAATGTTCATAATTAAAAATACTTATCTAGCCTCAAAGGTGTCAGTAGCGTCTATAATCCTCAGAAAAAGGAATCAAGCGTCAAAAAACTTTTTAAATTTAACGTGTAATTTTAGGTTTGAAGCTTGTAAAGCTTTGTTACAAATACACTACTTTTACCCAAAGGCAGGTGTTTTTAGGTTTATGTGTCTTAAGATTTGGAGCGAAACTAAAATATAAACATGTTTTGAAGAATTTTAATTTAATTAACTGTTGTTTAACAAACAAGTGTATTAAGAATTGCGATAGTTTTTTTCTGTCGATTCCTGTTCATATTAAAAACAAGAAAAATCTGTTTTTAACAACATATTTAATTTCAGCTAAACACTGGATTCAACAGATACAGTGACAGATACGCCAAACAATGTGATTTTACTATTATAATTAATCATGGATTAATAAGAAGTCATTAAATAATATGGGTTAAGAATTACTGAATGATTTTATAGTTATTAACAATGCTGATTAACTAGCAGCCGATAGAAACGGAATTTTAATATACTAAAATTGTTAATAAAAGAAAAAATAAGTAACTCTTTCGTACTTACGTTTTAATTATTGGTGTTAAAGGAGCATTACGCAAAATTAAAAGGACCCTCGTATTTGAAGATTTAAAGAATGTAATATGAAGTAAATTGGTGAGTTGGAGAAACAGATTTTGTTGTGGGTAAATAATTAAGAGCTCTTTGTTTTTGTAAATTTTGTAGGTATACTATCTTTGAAAGAAAGAATTTCAGTTTTATGCGAAAACGTTTAGCTGTTGTTTTCCAATGGGGAATGTTATTGAGAGTACGTTTAATTGAAATTACAGTAGGATATTAACATATTGGATTTATCGAGCAGAGCTTAGTCAGTTTGATTTAAATAAATTTTTATGCAGAATATTTCAAAAGTAATCGGATAGTGTTATAAAATCTACTTCTTCAAAGTGTTGATTTATTTTGATAGAATATGCGTTTCGCGAAATAATTATGATCAGGAGCTTCATTAAAAATTGTGATTTTCTTCCTTTGAAAATATGCCAGGTTCCTTTGGTTGACATTAATATTATTCTTAATAAACGCCCAACAAATTTTAAAATACATTTGTCCTTATTTATAGAAATTGTTAATTTGAACATCGAATATTCTCAAACACATAGAGATGTAGACGTTTTTTCAGGCTTGCATGAGAGCTGTACAGGGTGGTCCACCCAAAACCATCTTGTACCTTATCTCGAAACCTGGCAGTTACAGAAAAAAGTTAAACACAAAAATTAAATGGGAAATAATAAATTTTTGTTTTTGTAATTTTTGTGTATACAGGGTGTTTTACTTGGATTGAAACCAACATTGTTATTTTAAATATAATGCCGTATTATATTATGGCATATTCGTAGTCTGTACTAAATTTGGAATATTCTTTATTGACATATTTATATCAAAATTCCTTATAGTTTCTTTAGTATCTATTGTTTATGTGAAAATACGGTATTTAAAAAAAACTAATTTACATTGTTGAAGCTGAACTGAATGTGAAATAATTTTACGTATCTGTCTACGGATAGTTGTACTACTACTTTTTAGGAAATTTATTGCTTAATTATCTACAGGGTGTTGTAGATAGTATGCCAAAAACGTCAATTTTCAAACATGAATATCTTATTTGTTTTAAATAGAACACCTTATATATTTTGTTTTGTTATGATTCTACAGACGAATGTCTATCACTTAATGTATATATGTCATATTTCGAAAATGTTTAATTTTGAAGTTATTGACAATTTACTAGTTTACTTGCCATTTAAATGTAATATATTTGTTTTTTGAAAACCCACTTTATTTGCAATCTATACATATAAAGTACATTCAGCAAATGTTATGTATTTGAGTGACAATAAGTAACAATAGGAATTTATCCGTTGTGAAGATGTGAGAAAGAACTTACATACTAAACCTTAATACTAATACTAACTTTAAAACATTAAAATCTAGTGAGCACATCATTGGGCAGGTATCTTTGTAACTTCCTATTGATTATGGGCTGGTTCTGAAGTTCCGTTAGTAGAACGTTGGAGTAGGCATTAAGTCGGGCACTGTACTAATTTCATCTTTCACTGTAGAGATTTGAAGGTCTTTACAGATAACTTTGTTAGACTCGAACAATGGTGCATTCACTATCATGCGCAGCAGTTTTGCTTAAAAACGCTCCAGGATTTCGATGTTTGATGTAGATGCAGTACCCCAGAATGGGATACCATAGGACCAAATAGGTTTAATTATCACTTTATACAGCAGGAGTTTGTTTTCAATAGTGAGTTGGAATTGCGCCCCAGCATCCAATACATTTTAGAGAGAACCAACCCTAACTGTTTACGTTTGGCGAATGTGTTTTCGCCAGGTTAGTCTCTTATCAAGATGCAGTCCAAGACGTTTGACTTCTTCCTGCTGGGTAGCTGTTGATTCTTATGGTGAATGTCACATAGGTAAACTTAGTTTCATTTATTCTCATTCTCCATTTGTTTTGTCATGTTTGGACCTCTGTTAAGTTAGTTTGTAAGTTGTGTAGCAATTTGTGGATCACTATCGGAGGGTAGAATTGCAGTGTCGTCTGCGATGGTTGCCGTTACGACGTATGGTGTAATTGGAATGTCTGCTGTATACAACAGATATAACAATGGCCCTAGGACGCTGCCCTGAGGTACACCCGATTTATGGGGTACAATTCTGAATACTTATTATCTATCTTGACAAGGAAGTGCCCGTTATGGAGGTAACATTTAAGAATAATAAAGTAGTTTAGAGGGAGAAGGACCGACGTGGCAAACATTATCAAACGCCTGCGATATGTCTAAAAACGCAGCCAAATTGGTGGCCAGGAATTGATTCGTTGCTTTTCGAACAACGTAGACACTATAGGCAGCAGACTTATTGGTCGGTAGGAAATTAGATCGTTTGGAGGTTGACCTGGTTTTGGAATAACAACACTTTAAGCTACCTTCCACTGGGTGGGGAAGTATCTAAGGTGCAGAATAGCATTAAAAAGTTGTGTTAAGTATTTTATTCCATTGTGCGGCAGTTCCTTGAGAATTTTTTCTGTGATTAAGTCATATCCTTGTGCTTTATTCGTATGTAGGGTAGCAACGACATCTACAACTTCAGTAGCGTTGGACTGGAGGCTTGAGTTGAAACGGGGTTTTTAAAAGTTGAATTAATTCGTTCATCTTCAAGTTGATTTTCTGGGGGATGTGGTTGGAAAACTTGTCCTAGACGTTCTGCAAAAGCGCAAGCTTTTTGTTGTGTACTTCTTTCCCAAGTACCTTTACTCGGTTTAATGGAGGAAGAAGCTTTTGTGACCTGTTGCATTTTTTTAGTAGTGCCCCAAAGAGAATATTCGGTGGTTTCAATAGGGGTGAGGTCTTAGAGAAACGTTTGTATGACTTTTACTGATTCTGTTGATAATTTGACGATAACTGGAGAATGATCTGAGGATAGATCAAAACAGGAGGTGGCGACAGCAAAGTCTTGCGGGATACCTTTTGTAATGCAAAAGCCTACTAAGTCAGGTAATTTGTTCTGGTCCCTCGGCCAATAAGTGAGTTTACCGGTGGATGGATGATGTAAGTTATTTTTTTGAATTGTTTTGATTAATTCTCACCCTTTGGGTGTTTCGAGTCTGGATCCTCACACAGTATGCTTAGCATTATACTCCTCTCCAGCAATAAATCCTTTTCCTAGGATGTTGTAAAAGTCTTCGTATTGTTCTTGTTTGACTGTGAATCTAGGAGGAAAGTAAACGGCTGAAGTAATTAAGAGACCTGTGGGGTCTTTTATGCCACATTAGTGGCTTCTTGGAAATGTATGCAATAGCTATCTATTTGGTGGAGTTATAACTTCTCTCTGTAAAATGAGTTTCGGAAACTAACATAATGTCGATGTTATGTTGTGAAATAAATGCTTTTAATTCGTCTATATGTTGTGACAAGCCGTTGGCATTCCTCAAAGCGATTTAAAGTAGATTATCCATTGACGGAGTTTAGCGATCACTGTTGTAAGTAGGTTTAACATGGTGCCTATTTGATCAAATAGGCCCTTCATCATATTTTTTAACTCTTGCATATCGCTAGCTTGCTGGTGGAGTTGCTGGGTTTGTGGTATGTTATTGGAAGATTAATTTTATTGTTGTTGAGTTTAGACTACTGCCGAGTAAGTTATTCCAGGTTGAATTTGCTGATTTGTTGGGGTGGAGTGTATTGTTTTGGGCGAAGCGATGGAAATTGTTTTTTCTGCAACCTTTATTATTTTCAGGATGATTTCCTCCGCGTAGAACACAACGAACATCGTTGGATCTCGTTTTTCTGGAGCACTATTCAGTATTGTGATCTCCTGCACATTTAACGAACTTTGGTCTTTGATAACAGAAGTTTTTAATGTGCCTGTACCTTTGGCACTTTCCACATTGTATAATTTACCTTTTGTTCTTTGGGGGTTTAAATTTTATTTTACACTATTGCAGATATTCTACTTTATAAGTGTCTATATTGGTAGGTGCTGGTTTTAATTCAATATAAAGCAAAAGGAGTGGCAATCTTGTTCTGTATTATTTTATGTTCCAAATGTTTGTGACTTTGTGGCCTAGTTTCTCTATTTCTGTTTTAATGTCATTGCAGTCGATGTTTTTCAATACAACTATGTAACCTCTTTCCTCTTTCAGTTTGAATGTATGAAATTCAGTTTCCTTGTCATTCGGGTCTCTTATAATGGTGGCATAAGTCTCAGATGTTTTAGGTTGCACCTTTACCTGATTTTCCGTGAGAGCTTTGATTTCATACTGTTGTTTGGCTTTTTCGTTGAGTAAATGAACTGAAGGTTTCATGTTTTTAACCCCAGTTACGAATATTGGGAGAAGTGTTTAAGTTTGTTTTTTAGTATTAATGTCTTGTTTCTTGTTCTTCTTCATTAGAAGTTTAGTTTTCTAAGACTGGAAAACGATTAGAAGTGGACGATGCATCGAGCCAGTATTTGCTTTCCTTGCAATGTTTGGTGGTTATATCGACATAATTCAGTGAGGTTCTATCTTTTATGTGAAACTGCGGTCCACTTGTTAGTGTCTATTTCAGGGATAGGCGTTGTGAATTGGGTAATTTGTGTGTGTTGGTAGGGTTGAGCGTATGGAATTGTTTGTGGTTGAGTAAGGGAATTACCTGACAATTGTAGATACTTCATTGGTAGAACCATTTGCGGCAGAATTTGTGGGGGTCGAATGCTCCTGGAGGTTGAGAGAAGGCCATAACAGCCATCGTGTGAGAGTTTTGTTACGGTATTTGTATGTAATCAGTGTAACACTTAGAATTAAATGAAACGAAAATAAATCGGGTTTATTGACGTTATCGCGAAATCACGATTTTTACAAAAACCGAAGCGTGTTTTCGCGGGAGTGTTTTTATATAATTTTACTCGTATTTAAAACTCTTCTTTAAAGTCACTTAAATTTAGAAAGTAAAACACGTCCAAACTAGACAAATCTGTGATTTTGACTACTAAATGTTGTATTGAAATAGTAAAATTCAAAATTAGCTATGTTTATCAAATACGAATCTAGTATTGTTGATGTTGACACTTGCAGGTGTATATTAATTGTTTCTATTTATATAAAGTACAATGGCATATAGTGTAAATTATAGACTCCCAACGGTGGCGCTTCCGCCCCATAGTGGGCGCTGGAGCTTTTCGTGGGGTCGGTAGCGGGTCCAAAGGTAAATGGGGGGGGGGGTTATGACAGTCAAGGGGGCGGTCGCGGCGTACCTACCTAATTAGAAATTTAACCTTTAAGTACTCGCGTCAACTTTACATACATACCTGCCCGCATGGCGCCTCCTAGACACCAATGTGATTTATAGCTGTTTTGATTTTTTTACAAGCATACTTAAAAAGCACTACATTCAAAACTATAAATTGTTGTTTTGTAATCATGTCTGAGAAAAGGGAAACAATCTAAACATATTTAAAAAGTTTATTAACCATTAAAAACACGTATTAGAATACAAGTTTGAACCAAGATTATAAATGTATTGATAATATATTATGTATATAAATATACATAAGTACAGAAATAAGATATAAAATATGTAAAATTATAAGAATTGTACATAGGATTATACGTAACATTCAGTAAATATAAGTTTACTGTGTTCTGTACCAATATTTTTGTTGCAAATTGTACAAATTTGTTTTGAATGTCGATTTCTCAATCTTGGGCATAAATAACAGCGTTTTCTGGTACCTGTAGCTACTTCTTTACGTTGTACTATTGACAACATGTAAACACGCGAATTTATTTGTTATTATTATTATATTTCTTACGAGAAATTCTACCAATGTAACTGCTCTCAAGGCGCCTCTTAAGTGTCACATTGCACACCGTAGTCTTTTTGTATTTATTAGTAAAAACACTTAACAATATATATAGGTCATAGCAGGTTTTCCATATTTATAAATATGTAATTGAGGAATACATAGGCGGATCAATTGTTAAAAAAATTATTAAGAACGGTATAGAATAGAAGTTTAAAGATTGTCTGGTGCCTGATAGGCGACATGCGAGCACTTAAACTTAAAGGTTAATATAATAAAATACTTTGAAAATGTTTTCATGAAAAGACATTTTATCTAGCCGTCTAAAATGCTTATCTTATTATTATGGCGTAAAAGTAAATAAACATTAAAACATTTAAAGAGCATTAAGTATAAACTAATTGATTCGGTTTAGGACTGTCGGTAACAAGTCTATGCAACTTGGTAAGCAAAGACGTGATTTACGCAATCAAGCATGTTTCGACAAGAATACGAGAACTTGAATAACCTGTTTGCAGAGCAAGTGCACCGGGGCACCGCAAACAAACAAAGGCATACAAGTTGTTGCGTACTCGAAATCAAATCTTTAAAATGCAGGGATAGCTCTTCTAACGCCTTATTGTTTTTGTGTGCTTCGTCAGTGATCCATACTCGTGCGTGACTGATAAAGTAAAGAAGTCATTATAGCCATTAGTTTTATAACTTTCTATAAATCGGTTGAAAAATTAATGTATTGAAATCGTAACAAATTGTGAAATCCAAAATGTCTGAAACTAAGAAGAAATGTCGGCAGTACAATATTGAGTATTTGAAATATGGATTTACGCAATCTCCAACAAACCAATTATTACCTATGTATTTAATTTGCCAAAAAGTTTTTTTCAAATGAAGCCCTGAAGCCTTCTAGGCTCCAAGAGCATTTGATAAAATACATTCTGATAAAAAGGACAAAGATTTATCCTATTTTCAAGGACTTCATATAATATTTCATTATTAATCGCAAAAGCGGGAAAACCACACACAGTTGGTGAGGAATTAATTATGCCTGCAGTCAAAGAGGTAATCGAAACTGTTCTTCATCATAAGACGCCATCAGATATAAAAAAATTCCTTTGAGTGATAATGCAGTGCAAAGAAGAATAGATGAAATGGCTAAAGACGTTGAACAAGCATTATGTGATTACTTAAAAAAACTTCCAAATTTTCCATTCAACTCGATGAATCTACTTTACCAAATAACGAAGCATTACTCTTGGCTTACGTCCGATTCATAAAAGAAGAAAAATTTATCAAGTTATTATTTGCAAAAAATTGGAAACCGACACAAAGGGAGAATCCATATATAATACCATGCACGTTTTTTTTTCAAGAGAAAGAAACTCCTATTCGAAATATTTTATCAGTTGCTACAGATGGTGCTCCGGCCATGATGGGGCATCATAAGTTCCATGGCGCATGTAGATTGTGTTATTTATTCATAGTCAGCACTTGGTTGCAAAAGATCTTAACGAACACCTTCATAGTCGCTCCATTACGTAATGATGAAGACTATAATCGCTTGCTGCTGCTCCTTGAACACAGAGACGATGAACTGCGCGTAAACTTGATTGCACCATAAATGGCATCGCTTATTTGACAGACCTTTTTAAAATATTTAATGACGTTAATTTACAATTTCAAGGTGATGAGTTAAATTTAATAAAAACAAAAAACGTCATACCTGCTTTTGTGGGGAAGCTTCTTCTATTCAAACGAAATCTAGGAAGAGTTGAATACAGGCACTTTTCGACATTATCAGCATTATCGATAAAGCAGGAAGATTTACTTACTTACTGCCAACACCTGCACGCCCTTCATGCTGATTTTACATAGCTGGGTTTTAGGCCCTTTCGCAGAATCATCAAATTTAGAAGCAGAACTCGTAGAACTCACAACTAATGAAGAACTAAAAGTAAAATTCATGAATGGATACCAAGAGTTCTGGCTCCAAGAATCAATATCAGTTCTCCACCCTGGATTCAGGTAAATAGTACATAAATCTTTAATTACGTTTCCTTCATCACATCTGGCTGAGCGTGGATTCAGTGTAGTAGCTAATTTACTGCCTAAGAAAAGGAATAGACTGCAGATAACTGAACGTGGTGATTTGGGACTTATGTTAACTAAATTGAAACCCGACATTATTAACAAATTGTTAAAACTCCACCAGCCTCAGCCATCTCATAGATATTTATATTTCGTATCGAATTTTGTTTTTTTATTATATTTTTTTTACTAGATTAATCGTCTTGTCTTTGCCTTTGTGCAGTGCCCCAGTGCGGGGTGCTCCAGCTTTCTATATCTGTATTGTCTTGTATTTGTTGGTTAGGTTCTAATTTTGTTCTAACACTTTGTATGGTCTTTGTCTGCGTAAAATGTTTTTATTACAACATGTTTTTATATTTTTAATTAATTAATAATCACGACCTTCTGCCACGATCACGAGGAGCGCGATTAGAGAGAGAGAGAGAGAGAGAATTAATTTTTAATTTGTGATTATTAATAGATAATAGACAGACATATAAAATTAGTAAATTAACTATTATGTAAAAGGAGACGTTGGAATTTTTTTTTTTCTTGTAAAGGGGGCGGTAGTTCATAAAAGGTTGGGAACCTATGGTGTAAATGAACGATTGGATTGATATAAATGATAAATAATAAATCTCCATCTTTAGCATTAAGGGAGTACCGCATATTGTATCCTTAAGATAGAGTACCGACTAAGACAATATTTTCAAGAATACTTCTACGAAAGTGACGAAAATTCTCGAAGAGATGCTTCTAGAGGTACCCCAAATATTAGTAAAACAAGTATCCAGAGAACATTAGCAATTAATAGTTACGATCCTTGTAAGTTTACTCCTATGCAACAACTATCAGCAGCAGATTTAGAAGTACGTTCAGTTTTTGCAACACTTTGATGGATTAAAAAGTTAGAAAATAATATTTTCGAGAAAATCCTCTGGACCGGCGAGGCGATCTTTAATACTGCTGCTATATTCTATGGAAGAAAGTCACATTATTGGGCAAAGAACACAGCTTAAAAACAATTCAACACCAGGGACATCAAGGTGCGTATGTATGGTGTGGGAGTATTTGTGATCGTGTGGCTTGGCCTATCTTTTCAACAAAACTCTTAATGGTCAAAGATTTTATGATTTATTGGTGAATGAAATACAACCCTTAATTGAGGGATTACCATAAGAGGAAAATATTGTATACCAGCAGGATAAAGCGCCTTTCCATACTGTGGCGCCAGTCGTCCAATACAATACTTGGATACTGAAAAACGGCACTAAACTCTGGCCTTTTCGAAGACCTAACACCTTGTGATATTTTTTTGTGGGGGTATATAAAGGAGCAATTTTACAAAGACAGATGTGACAACGTGGACGAATTGAAAAGAAGAATACGGCAAGTTATCCAAAATATAAATGAGTCAAACGCTGTAAGAAAAACTATTAGTAGACTTCAAACTGTATATACGACATACATATTAATGGAAGGCGGTTATATTGAAAATTTGTCATGAAAATGAAATTCGTTATGTTCCGTTATTATTAATGGTTTAGATAGCATATTGTTCCTATCTTATGCTACTTTACATTTGGTATATTTTTAGAAGCATCTCTTTCATGCAACAAAATATTTTCTTTTCGGTACTCGAGTTTGAGGATTCAATCTGCGGTACTTTTTGTGGGTGGTACCTGTTGCGCATCGCAGAGTTCATGCCTTTAATATTGATTAAGGTCGAATTAATTATTCAATTAATATTAAATGGTAATACTTCGATTGTTGCACTTTTTATTTCAATATTACATTTAATGGCTAGTAAGCTAAAAAATTGTCAATAACTTCAAAACTAAACATTTTCGAAACATGCCATATATACGTTAAATGATAGACATTCGCATGTAGAATCAGAACAAAATAAAGTATATAGTGTGTCCTATTTAAAATAAATAAGATATTCATGTTTGTAAATTGACATTTTTGGCATATTATCCACAACACTCGGTAGATTATTAAGCAATAAATTTACTAAAGGTATTAGTACAAGTATCCGTTGATTGCTATATAAAATTATTTCGCATTCCATTCAGCTTCACCAATGTAAATTTTTTTTTAAATACTGCATTTTCACAAAAAAAAGTTTAAACAATAAATACTTAAAAACTATAAAGAATTTTGATATATATATATATATATATATATATATATATATATATATCATATATTTAGTACATAATACGAATATGCTACAATATATACAGCATTACATTTAAAATAAAAAAGTTGGTTTCATACCAAGCAAACCTGAACACCCTAGAAACGAAGTGTACGAGACACACGGAACACGCGGTGGTGTTGGTCAGGAAAGACCCCTCGCAACACCTTTAAAAGCTTGACCACCTCCCGCACACCTTACTAGTTGCACTGCCAAACTTAAAGCAATGTCGCGTAATACTTTTAACTGCAGGTGCCCGTGAAGCGGTTACCACCAGATGAGCAAATGAACAACTAGGAGAAGAAAACTAACTTATATAAACAGTCGAAACAAGGCGACAAGAGGGAGGTTTCAACTCCCCAAATATGAAGCGTCAGAAAACAGCCAAAGGAGAGAGAGAGCCAAAAGAAAAATTCCTCCTTTCCACCAGCTCGAAGAGCTAGCGGTCACGATCGGACAGCCCAAACTAGGTCCAAAAACCTACCTGTGATCTGCTGGGGAACGTCACGATGGTCCCACGCCTATCCAACGTCCGCGGTGGGCTGAACTGGGTTATCTGGTTCGGGGAAAGCGAAAGAGGATACGTCACGCTTCACGGAATCTAAGTTTTGTACTGCACCCCCTCCAACTCATCTGCTATAGGAAAATTTTTACTCCTTCCCTACACAGATAGAACGCCCCAAAAAGTCTTCAATTACTACTCGGACTTGACTTTAAATCATTGGTATTCCATGTGCCTTTTGACACTCCATAAGCATCAACAACTCGAAACTTTACGCTTAATCTAATATGGTCCTGCAAATTTAGATGCTAATCTAGCGGCAAAATAATACGACGCATCCGAAAGAACATAATTTCTCTCCACACGGTGTTCAAAATTTGATAAACATCCTCTCAAATCATACTGTTGGTTCCCTTGACATAAGCTGCCTGCAACCTGCTCTTGGTATCGCTATATACTTCTTTAAATACTGGATGATTGTTCTGTAACTGCATATTTTATACTATCCAAGGTCTCTCACTTAATCGGTTCTCCGTGTCCTGAACCTTGCAACGTTATCTAAATTCGCAAAATAAGGTATCATTCCGGTTACTTCATAATAATATTTATTTATTTTCTGCCTAACAGAACCAATGATCCAATTACATGACAATATAAAGTAAACATAACATAAGTGAAAGAAGACAAATAATTAACTAAAAATTAAATGCTTAAATTATTAAGATAGTAAGAAAACAAATTTAACATTGTGTTTCAAATTCTAAGTAACTTAACAAACTATCCAAAGTACAAGTAAATAAATCCACTTTCGAATATTGTTTATTGTAAATGCGACAAGAATTAATAATAGGTGACGTATACAAAATATTAGTTTTGGGTGCAGCGGGATAAAAAAAAATAAATTCAACTCGAACAACAAAATTAATGAGAGACAACAACTTAGGAGTATCTAGTCTGTTGTGGATAATGTTATAAAGAAACGTCAGGCTAGACTTAATTCTCCTACTTTTTAAGGACACGAAGTGGAACGTAGATAGTAAAGACTTATGAGGATACGCGCCGTTAACTTTGAACCACAACAGTTTCAAGAAACGCCGGCGCCGTTTATGTGTGGCTGTGCGTGTTGCGAAAGCCACCATCGCCCAACATTTGTCCCAATCTTGTTGATTATCTTCAATACAGGAAGGTTGTGGATAGTAATTCGCGTTAAAAATAATCTTAGACTTGTAAAACGGTACCATTTACCTAAATACCATACTTCTGAATAGTTCCGTTGTCACATAAAACATAACGGTACGCCAAACACCAATAAAACATTCTCTTCTACATTCTTAACTGCGCTTGCTGCCGTAGCAGTTCGAAAGGGAAACATAATTTTGAAAAATAGTCGGCCACTACGAGTACGTAACCCTACCCACTAGTTGATTTAGGTAAAGGTCAAAGAGTATCGGTTGATATCATCTGCCATAATTTGTCAATAATCGCGGGTTTTGCCTCAATCCTGCTCAGATTTATGCCTTATGCATGCACTTCACACACTTTAACAATTTTAGTCTTTCTACCCTCCACTCTGGATACGCTGTAGGTCTACGCTCAACATAGACATTCATTTGCTCCATCCATCTATCCGTCCTATCGGGTTTATCTACTACTTCATTCTCGGTCTCGTTCGGGATGCCACTATCGGGTCTCTTTTCTCCTCTCTACCATGTCAAAAATCGGTACGGAACGCGATAACGTATCTGGCACTGTCTGATCTTTACCCCTACCATGTATAATTTCAAAATTGTAGTGCTACAATCTGACTGCCCATCTCGCTAAACGTCCAGTAAGTTCCTTCAGGTTGTGTAGTCGCACTAACTAACCGCACCATGGTAAATTCAGACATTAACTGTATCGTTGTCTACCGATAACCCATCCGCATTAACCACCTAACCTAAATAATGCAATTCCGGTTAACAAAATGTACACTTACCTTCGCCCAGCGTTATCGTATCATCAAGATATACGAACACATAAGGCTCTAACTTGGGTCCCAATACTCGGTCAATTAAACGTTGCCATGATGCTGGCGCGTTAGCCAATCCAAACAAACGGTTTTTGATATAATCCCCGTTTCGGTACTGTAAAAGCTATATGTAGCCATACATCTGTCCAAAATGGCGGATACGTAGGGCAAACGATACGCATCCCGCTCCGTAATATATCTGCTTAATTGGTTCACTACTCGTCTTAATCCTATGATCCACTCATTTTGTATACCCGTTCTGCTTACCCTTAATCGAATCAAAATAACTATTAACTACGGCATCTAACTCCCAATTTTGTGCATGACTTAAGTCTAGTCTGAAATTAATAACGAGAACTTTACTTTCTAAAATTTCGATAGGATCTAACTTTTCAAAACGCTATAATCCTTTCCGTAAATGTGTTACAATATTATATTTTTTACCAAAATTTCACTTAAAATTAAGTTGTGCGGCACGTCCGGTACAATTAAAATGCCAGGAGACACCTGTCGTACACCTCTCCAATTCGACTCCGGTCCGATATTTTCCCAAGAACCGGATCGATGCTGGATCGGAAAGGGGTGAACACATATGGCATACGCGCTTCTGAATCGTTTCCGATTTTTAGAGTCGGCTCGATACATTTGCCCTTGGTCAGTCTTGATTTAAACAATATCGCGGAAGGATATGTGTGTAAAATGTTTAAAAACTATAGCAATTGAGATTTAGCCATGGTGGCGCTATGTTTACAAGAAGAAGATGAAGGAAATCGGAGATCTTTAATGGACACCGTTTGGCAGTTTTTTTGAGGTAAGATTAATTTAATAATAACAAACGGTGGGAAGTTTGTTATTATTGCCTCAGGATTAACGTATATAATTATAACCTCACCCGCGATTAATATAGTATTTTTTTCACTACTACCTTTTCTTTGTCGATCCTTACACATTTAAAAATTTGGCAGTCAAGTTGGCCAGGACTAATTTAAAATGCTTTAAACTGTATACGGGTTGTCTGATATTATGACTAAGGTCAATAATAATTTATTATTTTGATTATGCATATTAATGAAACCGTATAAATAATTGTATAGTTCTCAAGCTAGTAGTTAAAAAAACTAATTACTTACATAACTTCCTTTTGCTTTAATTTTTTTTATGATATTCCAACATTTTGAGGTACTACAGTATATCGAAAGAAAAACGAAAAAAATGTATTTCTTCCCATGAAAGTGATATGTATTTCAAACAACGATTATTACAATTGAAGAAATAAAAGGTTGGTGTCTTCATCTGTAGTATTGGCGATCGATTTGTGTGTTGGTGCAACATATACATCTGGATACGTTCCATCTTCTTCAAGTAGTGTGAAGCGTGCAGGCGTTGATGAAGAGGACGTTTGGGCTGATGAAGATGAAGGATTCATATAGGCTGTGGTAGTTTTCTGTTGGCTATCCGCATGAAGCTGCTGCAATTTGTACCCTTGCACTACATTAAAAATCTTTCGTTTTGCAGAAAGTAGACGAACGGGATCGAGTGATTTAAGAGCGATTCCATCCAAAAAGGCATCTACAGAATGTTGTCCGAAACTTTGCTTTCGTGCCTTTGACTTATTTGTCGATTCGGCTTCTTTTTCACCCAAAATGTAAGCCGTTAGCTCAGATGGTAATGGCGAGGGTTCTGTAGTCTCCTCAGGTTCCTCAGCACTGCTAACATTTGGTGGTCGCTGTGTTTCCTGAGTAGAGTTCTGCTATTGTGATTCAACACCGGTTTCAGATGCTTCATCATCTTCTTCTTCATCTGGGACATTACTTAACCCTTCCTCATCTCGGCGAGATGAGGAATTAAGAATTCGATCCCAGCGCAGACTGTCTCGAATACCGTTCCATTTGTTTTGCATTCTTCCTCTTGACCTACAACAAAAAAAACTCATTAACATTAATTATTATTTGTTTCAGGTTTCTTGCTACAGGTGATTCTTTCAAGGCGATATCATTCAGCTACAGGTCGGGATGAAATGCAGTTTGTTCCAATGTTCATCATACAAGCAGAGCAGTAATTGAAGTACTTTTAAACGATGATGCCAGTTCCGGATGAGGTCAAGTGGAATTAAATAGCAACTAAATTTTGGGAAAGGTGGTAGTTTCCCAATTGCATTGGTGCAATGGATAGCAAGTACGTGACAATACAAGCCCCAAAAATGTCAGGAAGTTTGTACCGGAATTACAAGGAAGCGTACTCCATGTTCTAGTAGATTCTTGTTACAATTTTATTTTTGTAGACGTGGGAAGCTACGGAAGAAACTCAGATGGTGGTATTTTGCCTAATTCAAATTTTGGAGAAAAACGATTCCGAAAGGAACTCAGTGTCCCTGAGAAAAAATGTCTTCCAGATACAGACATTGAACTTCCCGTGGTTATAGTGACCGATGAGGCTTTTCCTCTCACAACCAACATCATGAGGCCATTTCCTGGGAAGAATTTGACTGACGAGCAGAGAATTTTTAACTACCGATTGAGTAGGGCAAGAATGGTATCTGAAAATGGGTTTGGCATTTTAGTGCAAAAATGTTGGATGTTCATGAGACCTCTTCAGGGAAATCCTGAGAACGTAACTAGGGTTGTACTAGCTGCATACATCTTGCGCAATTTTATTCGAAATAACGAAGGCTACAATGTACCTGAGCTAACTGACAGTACTAGTACTGCTACAAATCGAAAGGAGAAATCTCGTCTTCAGAATTTTCCTCATCGTCGTGGAGGGGAAAATCGCGAAGCATTTCATTTGAGGGTGCAGTTTAAACAATTCTTTAATTCCCCAGAGGGTAGTGTGGAGTGGTAAGAAAGTCGGGCTCCCAGAATTTGATTTGTTTGACGTTTTATTTTGCCATCGTTCTGATTTATTACCATGTATTTCCTACTAAATAAAATTGTTCATCTTGTTTAATTTGTATCTGATTTAAAAAAAAACTGCAGTAAAGTAAATTAGCAATAGATACGCAATACGGAAAAGGAATAGAAATAAATCTATATATGTTATTTTGGAATATGTAAGAGAAACAAAAAAAAAGTTTAATATAAAAGTAGTTAGATATTTATTGCAGTTAGGTATTAATGCCCTTACCTTCGACATTTAATTCCTTTGCGACTTTTCTCCAGACCATATCTTTGTAGTCGGAGATTCGCTAAATCTCTTTGGTCTGGTCATACAGTACAGGATACTTTCTTACTTCTTCTATAAGCTGTTCCGGCTTTACAGCTGACATTCTTACAATTTTAATACAGAAATAATAATAACTAAGAGGTACTAAACTTAAACACAAAAGAAAATACCAAGCGACACACGCGTCCCGCAAAGCCGGAAAACGAATGAACTGCGCGAACTGCGGAAAGGTGTCCATCCGGAGTCCAGTACCATTTCCCTCTCTTAGACTTGTTCGACTGTGTGATCGTAGTCGAATTGGAAGGGTGCATGATAGTTATGTCCCACCCTTAACGCATCAATAACTATCATCTTGCTTTTATTTTCAATACGGGTCGGCACCGATCCAATTCTTTTAACCGACTGACCGTTTGCCTCTACACAAATTGACAATTACTTATTATTGCCTAACTGACTTAATTTTACCCTACCCTTACTACCAATTGATCGTTCGAGTAGAACCGTTATCTAATGATTCAAAAATTTCTTGACCAAAAATCCTTACACAAACAAAAGGTGTGTATCAGTGTCGCTAGAATCAAAAGCGTAATTCAAAATTGCCTTATTTTTTCCAAATGTTGCCTTAGAACTATTATAATAAACTACCGACTTATCATATACTTCAGAGGACAATACGCGGCTGAGTACCGCGCGTGTGCGCGTGTGCGCGTGTGCGCGAGTGCGCGTGTGCGCGTGTGCGCGTGTGCGCGTGTGCGCGCGTGCGTGCGTTCGTGCGTGCGTGCGTGCGTGCGTGCGTGCGTGCGTGCGTGCGTGCGTGCGTGTGTGTGTGTGTGTGAATGATAAAGTATTGAAGTACAGGTGCCGTCTAAAAGGTTGTGGTTAATGAATTGTCTCCATAATCGAAGCAATAAGAATATTTTAAATATTTTGAAAATTAATTAAAATGAAAGTATTAATTATATATTTTTCCAAACAGGAAAAATTTATTTTGTTTGTTTTACTTATGTTATAATGTCGGGCCAATTTAATCACTCGGTATATCAGAATAGATGTTTCGAGGTACTATTAAGCAGATTTCTTAATACTAATTAATAATTAATATGTCCTAAGTTTCTACAGAGTATTGAATAACAGGAATTAGATTAGATTGTCTGATTACACAATATTAGAGTATCAGAGAATATAAAATATACTAATACGTAAAATTATTACAAGTAAGTGTTAAACAGTTTTGAAATATTAAATTTGTACCTGATTGTATTTCCGCACGAAATGCACTTTTGTACATTTTGTGAATAATAATAATAATGTATTTATTGACTCAATATACATACAAGTCTATAATTATGTAAAATAATAATCACCATAATTTTCTGTTATTCCGAGGAAATAACAGTCAGTCATACCTAACAGATTCATTCACTTCACAAAATCAATAGCACTTGGCTTGTGAATATTTATTTAATTCCATGAAACATATTCCTCGATTTTTTGACTATTCGCAAAAACGGTATCTCTTTAAATCGGTTTCTTTCGTCATTATAAGCACACAGTGATTGTATCAAAGCAAGAAATTTAATTTCAGTATATTAAAAATCTAAGTGTCATTTTAAAACTTAAGAAATGTCAGCTTAAATGAAAATTTAATAGACAATTCATAATTAAAGTTGCAAAACGTGCGATGAATTATTATGAATTGTAAGAATTAATTAATCCTAACTTGTACCTAATCAACCTATATAATATTTATGTTATTTAAGTAACGTTTAGCAAAGTTTTAAAATAGAAGTAGTTTATGTGCTTACTTTACCGTTAGGTTTTTGTATATTGATTATCTGAAAAGCTCTAAGTCAATCGGTACAAGAATGTGGAACAATTTTTATTATGAATGTGGTCATGCCACATGAACATGCTAGAAATTATTTTGAAGTTCCATATTTCACCGCTAGGGGACGCAATTCAAAATTAAATAATACAACTCTAAATTTCTCCCAAAACTCTTATATAAAGAATTTTTGCTTACATCGTTAGAAAGTCTAGACAATTTTGGTTTAAGGTTTGTTGGCGTACTGGCCATAATAAGAATGGGGGACGCGATTGAAGGTGTAATCATTAAAATTGCTGTAAATTCTAAACAATGTAGGTATTTTACAATGTCCTTCCCATTGTTACATAATAGTTCCTAATAAAAGTGTGCACATTTGTTTTTCTCATTTTAATCCGAACATTTAAATCACACAGTATGTTTTGACATCGTATTCGAAAAGTAGATAAAATTGCAAAAAAAAATCGGAAAACCGCAAGTTGATGTCTTTGCTTGTTTTAAAGTTATAGCGAAATGAAGATTTTTTTTAACACTTAAATTGACGAAGTTTGGCTTTGCTGAGCCGAATTGGATAAATGTTGGTCTCATATTAAAGAGATAGCTGTTAATCGAATTAAGGACCAACAGTGATTCTTAATGTCTATCACCGTCGCACCGTCGTACAAAAATAAGGTTTTTACGCTTTTTCTTTAAAATTTTAATTGCAATGATGTGGGGTATTTATTACATGAAAATGAAAAAGTAAATTAATTTTTGCAATAAAAATTATTTATTTTAATGTTGTTAGTTTTAGAGTTATAACGAAATTAAAGTTTAATTTTAACGTGGTTCGCCCTGTAAGGTTCAAATAAAGTCAAAAATCCGATTTTAAACCAAAAAATGTTAGGTATTTCATACCTCGATAAATGTCACAATCCAAACAGTCTTCCAATCTTGTTCGGGTGTATAAAACTGCTCGTTCGATTTCCGCAGCCGGTAGTGGACGGATTGCACCTAAGATTTCCTTGTCAAAACTTATTGGTGGAGTTAGGAATACAATGTCCTATAAGCGACCCCATAAATAGAAGTCCAGAAACGTCAAATCGGGTAACCTGGCCGACCAAGGAACTAGGCTTCAGCCACCATATTCGTTAATATGGTGTTGCACGTTAGGCAAAACTGTGCTGGACACCTGTCCCATTGTAGATACATGATTCGCCTAATGTCCAATGTCACATCTTCTAACAGCACTGGCAACTCATTTATCAAAAACTCTAAAAAGAAACATTGGACCGACAGTTTTGCCGCCTATAATGCCACACCACACGTTTAGTCTCCAGCGGCTTTGGTACTGCACTTCTCGCATCCAATATGGATTTTCAGCAGAACAATTATGCACATTATGCAGGTTTACCCTACCGGCACTATTAAAAATAGCCTCGTCGGTCCGTAGAATTTGTGATAAAAAAAATTCTGTTTTCACGAATCATTCCTAACATCCATTGACAAAAATTTATTCTGTGATCAAAATCGTCCAAATCGTCTAAAAATAAAAAGTAACACGCATATAGTAAACTGAGTGTCTATTAAAAAGGATGTGCTAATGCAATTATTCACATGTGGTCTTTTAATATGTTTCGAACAATAATTCGAGCTATTCCCAAATCTAAAGATAACGCCCTCGTTCCAATGTGTCTATTAAATTCTATGTAAGCTAATACATGAATAATATTTTCTTCTGCCCTTCCAATGCGACTCCTCCTAAATCTAGGACGACGAAAACTACCAGTATCGCGTAGTCGCTGTACCAAGCGTGGAAAAATTCTTCTTCCATAATGATGGCGATCTAAATACCGGCCCTATACCGTCTTTCAGCTATTGCTGCATTTTGAAAGCACTCGAAATAGACCGCAATCATATCAACAGCTTCGTCACTTGTAAAATGCATTTAAAAGAATATTCACAAACTAAATTGACAAGAGTTAAATTACATCTAATAAAAAATTGACATTTCTATACAATGTTATTTAAAAGTTTGTTTTTTGTTTTCGTGGCCTACTACTAAACATTGTTTAGTAGATCCCGGTATTTATTAATTAAAGTAGTGATTAATTGAGTGCGTTTTATTTAAAGAAAAACATGTAAAATGTATTATTTTCTACCTACTTATATCTGCGTAAAATTAATAAAATTAGTTTAAGGAAGGTAAAAAGTTTAAGGTAAGGTATTCATAAGCGGAAATGCGAAGCAACAGTTTTATGGACCTATACAAGATTGGAAGACTGTTTGGAATGTGACGGAAGGCAGTTTGAACATTTATCGGGGCATTAAATACCTAATATTTTTGGGATTAAAATCGGATTTTCTATTTTATTTGAACTTTACAGGATGATCCACATTAAAATTAAACTTTAATTTCGCTATAACTCTAAAACTAACAACAATATTAAAATAAATCTTGTATCATTCTTATGACAAATTTAAGTTACATTTTGATTTTGATATAATAAATACCTACATCATTGCAATTAAAATTTTAAAGCAAAACCGTAAAAACGTTGTTTTTGTAGTCTTAACATCCCCTAGCGATGGTGCTAGTCATTAAAAATCACTATTGGTCCTTAATTCGATTAACACATGAGTGTCGGTTAGCCTTATCTACAAAGTAAGCGGTCGCTCATAGGAATTACAGAGGGAGAACCGTTACTTGAAGGTTATGAAGGATTATTAGCACGGCTTCTTAACTGGTCTGATTGATTGATTTGATTGAGATTGTTCTGCTTGAGATTGATTTGATTGTTTTGATTGACTAATTGGACGCTGATAATAATTCAACTGTTGATGCTTGAGATGTGATTTTATGTAATGTTTAAAATAGTATTACTTATAATCAGTTATTAAAAGCTCTTTATTTTTTTTTATTACCGGTAATAGCCTAGATGTTTTGATAGAAGTCGACTTCAGTTCAATATCTTGATTTTATTTCTATATTACTTTGCGCTATAAATTGGGTTGTAATTAAAAATTTGTTCATGTATTTGGTTTGGTTGATTTGATTGATTTGGTTGATTGATTCATTTGATTGATTGATCAGCGCACGGAGTCTGGCTGGAGCCTATGGACCCCAACAAGAGGCGAGGACTCCCTAAGACGTCATCCGATTAAACTCCTTCTCAGTACCAACCATTTTCCATCTCACTCGCACTTCCTGAACGGGATCGTCCAAGTCCCCACCCATTCTATTAGTGTGATTGAAATTTTCGGAGTAAAATAGAAAAATTGATGTTATAACAAATTGCGTCTTCTAGCGCTTTTATTAGGAACTATTGTGTACCCATGGGAACGGCAATTTAAAATACCTACGTTTGTCTTCCAAACAAGCTTGATTTGACTAAAATTGAACTAGTCGTTTAGATTTTATAGAAATTTTAATGATTATAGTTTTCAATAGCTTCCACCACTCTTATTATGGTCAGTACGCCAATGAACCTTATTATGTAGAATTGTCTAGACCTTTTAACGATGTAAACAAAGGTATTGTGTAATATTTACAAACTGTTCATGTTGTCTCTAGTCACATTCACATTTCTGTAATACCAGCAATAATGAAATATCGTTTTTGTAAACTAAGCTTGTTGAATGTTCACTCGACCATGTCTTTCGTCCATGTATTTTCGTTAATTGCCCTTGACACAGATCTGTTTCAGCAACAGAAAAAAAATAACGCAGTTTTGATCCCAGAGTTTATGTCGGATGTCATCATATTTTCTCTAATAAATTTTTGAGCGGTGTTGTTTTTGTTTCATCTGTAATTCATTGTTCTCAGGGCTAACTCTCAAAACTTTGTTCGTCCCTATGCATCGTGAGGCTAATGAAATTTAACGTCAAGATGGTCTGGAATTAAAATTTATAAGGCAATTTAATCCACACAATGTAACTAAAACTGTCAAATAATCTAACCCTATGTTTAGTACATCTACGCCACATATTAAAAAAGGCTTTATTAATTAATATAATTCGTATGATATTTAATTATACTTCTACTTTACTAAAAAATCTACTCAATCGAATAATTTGGTAATGATACTTTATTGGTCTACAAAAACTTAAAATTGCTGTATTTTGGCGTCGTTCAAATTTGTTTGTGAAATTTACGAGAACCTACTTTCTTTCTAAATTGTTGAAAAGTTAAAGTACCTTGGTAGTCTTAAACTGCCGTTTTTCAGAATAATTTTGTTTAATTCTTTTACTCGTTATTTCATGAAGTAGATTATCCTGAAGACTGCACAGCCGAAATTATCATTTTTTTATCGATAAATAAAGATTAAATGAGGGAACGAAGTGCAGAGATAAGTATGCCATCTGCATGTCTGTCGAAACGTATAAAAATGTTTATATTGTTCTTTTTCATTCTTTGTTAGTTATCGAGTGTTTCTACACCAGCTCTTGTTAGTAACTAACATATGGGAATAAAATAAGAATTGAATTTACACTGTTTCATTATTTAAATGTGGGTAAATATATATAAAAAAACCTGGAACACTGGAACTGCGGTAGGACATGTAAAGTGTAAAAACTTAATACTTTATGAGTTAATCGAAAAAAACTACTTTTTACTGCCGATTTAATACATACTTGTCAGCGCATCATTACACGATAAAGATGCTTATTTATTTTGTTTTTCTTTTGTAGTCAATAATTTAATAAAATTGTTGACAGTTTGTGTTTTTCTTGATGAAATGGCTCGACTTGAATATTCTAATACAGATTATTTGAATTTAATTTTAATTCACGGTGAATGTCATAGAGTTGTAAAACGAACAGTAAGAACATTTATCGAACGCTATCCTGAGCGCCCTCGACCGTCAGCAGATACAATAAGACGTGTGGTTCAAAATTTGGAACAGTTTGGCACATTTAAACACTGTGCCTCGCAAAAAAACTGCTATTGATAACGACCAGAATGAAGTTATAACTTTAGGATATTTCCGTGCCTATCCTTGTTATTCCATAAACGACGCGAAAACAGATATTGGCTTAACACCAACAACTATCAGAAGAATTCTTAAGAAACATAAGTTTAGACCATACTGTTTACAATTAGTTCAACATTTGAAAGAAGCGGATTTCTTAAAACGTATCAATTTTGTAAAACAATTTTGCTCAAAATACAAGAAATTCCTAATTTTTTTACTAATATCATATGGACGGACGAATTTAAATTTACGAAAAATGGCATATTTAATCGCCGAAACTCGCATTACTGGAATAACTAAAATAGCAATCCAATTCGCGAATGCCATTTTCAGGAAATTTGGAATTTTAACGTATTTTGTGCTATACGGAATAACGAAATCTTTGTCGTGTATTTTTACAACGAAAATTTGTGAGGTTTAAAATAGTTGATTGTTGCGATTTATGATTACAAATTTAATTTCTAGGAGAAAATTATCTTGAGATATTAAACACTCGAATTCAACCCCGATTAAATCTAGAAATGGAAAATTTATGGTACCAACAAGACGGTGCGCCCCCTCACAACACCAACGCTGTTTCCATGAAACTTTATGAAATTTTTGAAGATCGTTGGTTTGCCAATAATGGTCCCTTTCCATGGCCACCTAGATCACCTGATCTTACGCCAATGGATTTTCATCTTTGGGGTCGAATTAAAAATATTGTTTATGCTACACCACTAACGACTAAAGAAGATTGCATTGCAAGAGTGCAAAATGCCTTCAATTCTCTTTCTCCACAAGAAATTCAAAGGGCTACAAATGAAGCCGTTATAAGACGGGTTCAACAATGTCTTGCGTCTAACGGGCAACACTTTGAACAGTTATTGTAAATTAATTTACATTTGATCACGAGCAAGAAATACTAAATAAGCGACTTTATCGTGTAAGAATGCACTGATAAGTATGTACTTACTACCTCCGCAGTAAAAAGTAGTTTTTTTCGATTCACTCATAAAATATTAAGTTTTTACGCTTATGTTGTATATCGAATTTAAAAAAAATGACTTAGGAGATTTCTATTTGCCAAAAATGACTTTTGAATCACAAAATTATCAATTTTTATAATTTTTTGCAGTAACTTATTCAAATATTTTTTTTCAATTTATTTCAATTCTCAGTTATTTGGTTTCCATGGTGACCACGAACAAGGAATACTAGATTTAAGTATGTAGCTCATTTTTATCACAAATTTTAAAATTGGGACTTTTTTGATAATAAGTATGAAACTGTTACGTTTAGGCAAATAAAGTTTTAAACAAACTTACCTTAATTTTTGACGTTAAATCGATCTGAGTAATAAAAAATAGGGGTTTCGATTTGATTTTTTTGAGTAACTTGCATTTTTTGATAGTCAAGTTTAGACATTCATAATTTTATTTTTGTGAAAAACACAAATGTCATTTTTTGCAGACTGTTGCAATAAACCTTTGCCTACAACACGTCAAAGTTTTATTCAAATTGTTTGACAGGAACAGAACAATTAACGAGTTATTACTAAGACCGCATCTGTCAATTTTTTTAGAAAAATGGTTTTTTTAAACGACTGAAATTTCGTATCTAGTTTATTTAACAAACTTACCTTAAAATTCGACGTAGAATACAAAAATGTATTAATATACTGGGTGTTCTATTTAAAATAAGCGACTAAGTACCGACCTCCGGTATAACCGGAAGTGGTACGAACGTGAAAATATTTTAGATTAGTTAGCCCTAACATCATTACCCTGTCACCAAATTTTCAAAATTATAGTAAGTTTGGTTTAGCAGATACTCATAGGATCAGCTCCCAAAGGCGGACCCTGTAATATATATATATATATATATATATATATATATATATATATAAAAAGTGCGGGGTGTTGTGTGTGTGTTGTATGTAGTGTAATGTGATGTATTTGATGTGAGTGTGAGTGTGATTTGGAGTGTTGAGTTATTTGTGAGTGTGATTGATGTGTTATTTTGAGTGTGATAGTGTGAGTGTATTAGTGTGAGTGTGAGTGTGAGTGTGAGTTTTGTGGTGTGAGTGTGATTATGTGGTGTGAGTGTGAGTGTGATGTGAGTGTGAGTGTGAGTGTTGTGATGTGAGTGTGAGTGTGAGTTATGTGAGTGTATGTGAGTGTGAAGTGTGAGTTTGTTTATGTGAGTGTGAGTGATGTGAGTGTATGTGAGTGTGAGTGTGATTAGTGAGTGTATATTGAGTGTGAGTGTGAGTGTGAGTGTGAGTGTGAGTGTGTGTGTGTTTGTGTGTGTGTGTGTGTGTGTGTGTGTGTTTTTTATTTTAATCGTTTCTTTATTGGGCATGCCCCATTATTACATTAATATTACATGCCTTAAACATTTATGTAACATACTATAACGAATATAACTATTTTAAAAATTACTAAATTACCTAAAAGATAGAAACATATGATATTAGAATTAATAACAATGATATATGTTTAACGTATAAATTAATTATTACTTGATCGGATAATAATTATGCAATTCACAAGATAATTACTTTATACGATATTACAATTTGTAGTATCCTTCTATAATAATACTAAAATTATTTTCAACTTAATTTGTTAATTGTGTTAAAGATTACAAGATAGAATAAAATAATAAGAAAATGAATATTAACTAATAATTATTAACTTAAAATGCAGAATATACAATTTTATACAGTATGTTAATCCCTAGTAATAATTGTTTGTAATATCTAATAAAACTATATTATTAGCATTGTAATAAAATATGTATAATAGAATTATCTACACACATAAATTTTCAAATCGAATACTATTAATAAATTTTGTAAAGTGAAATAAATATTTTTCTACTAAGTCAGATTTTGAAACTGGCCAAATTCCACCTTTTGCTAAAATTTTATTTATTAATTCTTGTCTTTCACTATTTAACTTTGAACAATCAAATATTAAATGTTCAATATTTTGCTCTCCTAAATTACAAATACATTCAGAATCTTCTATAATGTTAAATCGTTTGAAATATGCTTTAAACCTTCCATGACTACTAAAAACTGTTGTCATATTTGCAGATTCTTTAACTTTACAGTTTATTCGAATACCGATGGAAAAAAGATTTCGTATCTATACCTTTTGTGCTATTTTTCCATTCTAAGTCCCATTCAACTAAACTCTTATAAGCTAATCCTTTTTTTATTTGTGGTTTCAAAATATTATTATATTTAAATAAATCTACATTATTACTTGACGAAATTGGACTTTACTAAATCTAAATTTTGATCTACTTTTGTATATAAGAAAAATGAATGTTCCTGTATTTCCTCTAAATTGCTTACTGTTGCTCTAATTTTTTCAACTAAGTGGCCATGATTTTGATTATTTTTAAAACATTTAATACTTTTTTTTTATATGTATATATTAAAATAGTTTTATCTTCATAATTAATGTTATTAAGCATTTGAATTCTTTCTAAAGATTTAAAGACTGAATAAATCAGCTTGCTCTTCATTACAATATTGATTTAGTTGATACTTAAGTTTAAATTTAATAATTAAATTTTCAACAATAAATACTCCTGTCCCTACAATTTGGTCTTCTTTGAAACCATAACAATGAATTTTATAGTTATATAAATGATTGTCGAACTCATTAAATTTCTTTATTTTAGTATATTTAGCTGGATGAATCCAAAAATGATGTTCTAAGGGACTCTCAAATAAATAATCGTTATTTCCAATATTCCGTGTAATGTAAAATAATTTTGCAATTTCTCGTAAACTTATAAGAATTGGAGTAATGCCTGTTATTATACAAGAAGATTCGTATGAAATAGTTCTGAAACTTTTTGCTATTTTAATGTTTATTAAGCGCTGAACTCTTTCCAATTTTTTTCTATTTGTTTTCTTATTTAATGCTGTTTCCCATATAGCAGCTCCGTAAGATAATAAAGGTAAAATTGCACCTTTATATATTGTTTTTAGTGCTTTTTGTTTTAAACCCATTTAATTTTAGCGTTTCTTGATAATATTTGAATCACTTTTAAACAACTACTTGTAATATAATCAACATGTTTGTCAAAATTAAATTTACTATCGATAAAAATACCCAAGTATTTTAAATAATGAACTTGCTGTAAAACAATATTGTTTAGATATATGTTAATTGTAACGTTTTGCATCTTTTTTGTTATAAATAAAACTTTAGATTTATCTTCATTAAATGTGATTTTGTTATTATTGCCCAGTTAATAATTTTTGAATTTCAATATTGCTATAGTTTTCAATTTCCTAAAGTTTGAACCACTGACTATAACTAACAAATCATCAGCAAAAGCAATTACAAGAGTTTTTTAGTAAAATTAATATTTAAGCAAGAGTTATACTGTAGATTAAAAACCAGGTCCACAGCATGAACCTTGCGGACATCCTTTACTTATAGTTCTAATAATTTTTTATTATGTATAAAGTAGCTTCTATCACAGAAATAATTTTTGTTAAATAATATAAATTGAAGGACATTTCATATCTTTTAATTCTTTAAAAATTGCTACCATGCAGAATCGAAGGCCTTTAACATCTAAACTTATTATTGAAACATCTTTTTAATATTGAGATGTTTGTTAATAAAATTTTTAACCAAATGTAGAGCATCTAAAGTACATTTTTGAGGAATAAAACCAAATTGATTTGAATTTAGTAATTTGTTTTATTTACGTGGTGCATAATTCTGTTAATTAAAAGTTTTCTAAATTTTCCTTCTACATTTAAAAACATAGGTCTAAATTTAGAAACATCATTAGTTTTCTTTACCTGGTTTTAAAATCAGGATAATTAATGCATTTTCCATTCATTGAAATAAAATTTTTAAGACATTTGTTGTATATCTCGTTATAAAATTTGGGAACATTTGAAAACCTCACATAATTTCATTAGTTATACCATTTCCAGGTGATTTTTTACTTTTCAATTTATCAATTTTCTTTAACTTCTAATTTATTAAACTCACAATCATTATTTTCATCTAGTCTCTCATTTATTTCTATTCTAATATTCTTATGATAATTATTGTCATCTTCTACCATATCCTTTGGGACAAAATAATCCATCATATAATCAAAAGTGTTATCAGCATTGGAAATTGTCCATCAATTTTTAAAACTGTACTTAATATAACATTTTTTTTAATTTTGCTGCACAATTTTGTAAATAAATTCAAGGATTTATGTCTCCTATTAAGTTACAAAATTTTTCCAAGAATTCAATTTTTCTTGATTAATCATACGTTGATATTTTTGCTTTTCATTGTGATAAATTAATTTTCTTTGCATTCTTAACTCTTCATTTGAAATCGTTTTGATATATTCTTCTACACGCGTTCATTTTTTTTCTTAGTGATGTTAAATTTTCAGACCACCATGGAACAGATTTGTATTTATTAAATATTTTTCTTGAATTAGAAATTCTAAAGGATCGTATACAGGCTTCATTAACAGCATTACTATATTCTTTTATAAACTCTTCAAAATCAACAGTACTGTGGACC
>JARFJB010002412.1:127500-152500 GCA_036346205.1 Vesta saturnalis | reverse complement strand
CGCATTGAGATCATTATAGGTGTAAATGACCAAGAAGTTTGGAATTTCAAAACGATTTTTTCAGTCAGCCCTGCTTCATTTGAAATGAATTTTTAATTCAAAACTGCCTTGGTGGTGGAGCAAAAACTATTTTCTTTGCAGGAAAAGTCCCTTTTTTGTGTACCATAGAGCAAAATTTTATTAAGGAAAGCTGTTCAGAATCGAAAAATAGTAACTGCAAAATTTGAAAGTAATCGGCACAATTTCATGAACCCGTTATTTTGATTTATGGACAACTATCTCCGATGAGATCTAGGAATCTACATTTCAAACAATACATTTTCATTTGTTTACAAACAGTACTGATTGTCGTTATTGTGAAATTCAGTAGTGGATTTATGTTCTTCTTCTTATTCAAATTGTTCATTATTGTAATTATCTAAACAATGACATTTCAATATTTGTTATGTAACAGTAACGTCTATTTGTAATCAGTAACAAAAATAATTAAAAAAAAGAAAACGTACCTTAAATAGTAAAAAGAACAACTATTCAATGTAGCCTCCAGCAACTTCAAAACCACTCCATTCTAATTCGAAATCCTTTGTATACATGGCAAGGGAACGTTCTCTAATTCTAGTAATAAAGAGTTGACTAGCAAATCTAAATATACTTCCTGATTTAACGACTCATCCAGAAAATACGGTTCAATTATTCTGCCTGGTAAAACAGCACACCAAACCTTTTTAATAAATTGGCTTTTACATTGAATCCTGAAATAAGGATTTTCACTGGCCCAATATCGACAGTTTTGGGATGAAACAACTCCTTTTGTCGTAAACGTTGCTTCTTCGGAAAATAAAATATTATAGAGAAAAAAACGGTCATCCATAATTTTTTCACCAATTTTTGCAATCAAGCCTAATGTTACAATCACAAGCTTTTAAAGTGTGAATAAATTTCGGTTTAAAGGGAATAATGCTTTTTGTTTGAATATATTCTTTAAGTGGCTCTTGCTAAAACCAATCTCCGCTGTTCCTCTTCGTAATAAACTCAACCTGGGATTTTCGAATAATGAATGCACAGCTACATCAATAGCGGCATCGTCGTCTTCACGGTATCCCTTTTACGCTTTCTTTTTGTCGTGAACAGATTCTGTCTCATCGAATTTCTTTATTATTTTTTTTATTCCTTTAACCGTTCTATGTACACAAAATGTCCCCCAACCTAACTTAAATGTAATCAAACCTATTCTGTTACAATTATCACGCATAGAGAGAAATTGTCAGACGAACGTGGTGAATCTGACAATTGCAGATAGGCATCAAGTTTTAGCTTCATAAAATATATTATTGTGAAATTAATTGAGTTCAACGTCAAAGCGGACAATGCTTTAGAAAACCTATGTCGGATACTGAGTTGCTAAATGCCAGCAGATTAATACTCTGAAGTGGTTAATTAACGTAACTTTAGTAAAATCTAATTAAACTGATTTTGTTACAATTACTTTAAAATACTACGTTTATTTAAATACATTTGGATAAAATGGAACGAAATCAGTTATGAAACGATTATGATACATTTGCAAATAGAATTAACACGTTTTCTACAGTCTTATTTAACCGTAAAGCTATATAAGTAGCTAAAGCATTTTGAAACAGATTTAATTTCAATCATGATTTTATAGGTATGTAACGTCACACCTGAAAAACTGCTTTTTATAGCATCAAAGAATAACGAAACCTGCACTCATATGTACAGGGTGGCCAAATGAGTTGTGCATGGGATTGTAATTTCTTACTAAAAAAAATTTACAAGTAAAAACAAGAGTTAATATAACAATTACAAATTGATTTAATGAATTATTTGAAATTTAACAGACGTTTTTGAACAAAATGAATACATAAAACACTCTTGCTTCTAGGTAAACTTAAAGCAGTCCTTCGTAAAATTTCTGAAGTACTCAATTTGATTATGTTCCAATCACCGATTTCATTTTTTGCGTCTTTTTGTAAATGTAAACGTATAAAGGTGGTCATGGAATTGTAGTTTCATGCTAAAGAATTTTTTAATCAAGTTGCACTAATTATAAAAGAAACTTTGGCGTTCTTAAATATCTATTCACTCACAAAATTGTTAGATACTCTCAATTCTACTGTAAAAATTCGAATCTTCGACAGTATTTTTATGTATTTTTTTATCTATTGGCATTATCAAATTTGTCTTCATATTGTAAATTAACTATGCACTGTGTTCAGTAAATTAGGCTGGTGAAAATAACTGTAAATATTCAATACTGAGTAATAAAATTAACAAATACAAATGACAACAAAACAAGAACAATGAAATAAAAAAGAAAAAAAAAATCAAAAATCAATTTCTCTGTAATGCTCGAATCTTCTTCCTTTAACTTCAATGCATTTATTAACACGTCGCACACAATTATTTTTCACTAAATCTAATGTCGGCCATGTAATATTTTGAAAATCATATCTAATTATTTCCTTCATATTTTCTGGTGTGATTGGAATTTCTTTATACACATAATCTTTAACGTAACTTCACAATAAAAAATGGAATAGGGTCAGATCCACTGATTTTCTTTCTAGTAGTTTAAAAATGTTCGTACGTCTCGATGATAGTGAGCGGGTGCACCATCATGCTGAAACCACATATTTCCATAAACTGCTTCATTAATATTTTGAAGAAGGTTAGGTAGCGCATCTCAAAAAATTTAAATACAGCTCACCGGTTAGAGTATCTTCAAAAAAATAAGGACCTATAATATGGAACCAATAATGCCCCCACACACATTTAGTGACCACCGATTTTATTGATCAACATACCTGATCCAATGAGGATTTTCAGTGTTATAATAATGCATCTTGTGTCTGTTCACTAAACCATTA
The DNA here is from genome assembly GCA_036346205.1 of Vesta saturnalis. Lineage (NCBI taxonomy): Eukaryota > Metazoa > Arthropoda > Insecta > Coleoptera > Lampyridae > Vesta > Vesta saturnalis. Next base: position 149,612 of record JARFJB010002412.1, on the reverse strand, counting down.
CGTTTGAAGGTAACTTCGTCACTAAGTAATATACAGTTTAGAAAATTAGAAACTTCTGCAATTTCTTGCAAAAACCAGTTGCAAAAATTAATTCTTCGTTCAAAATCTTGACCATATAGTCGTTGATGATACTTTCACGCTAGATAATTTCTTATGAGTCATATGTGATATTTGTGAAGTACTTACATGAGGATTTTCTTGGATTGCTAGTAAAACTGTAATTTGGTTTTCATCATTTGTCATTGCTTTATTACCTACGTTCCGTTTTTTATTAGCTACTTTCCGTTTTTTTTTTTAATTTAACACTAACTGTTTCTTCAAATCTTTATGAAAGATCTTGAAATGCCCTAGGTCACGACGTTTTTCAGCATCGGGATATCTTGATGCATAAATTCTACTTGCCAGTAAGCAATTTTCTTGACATTCTCCAAGAATAAAAATAATTAAAACCGTTTCCTGAATATTTAGAGTAATTTTCAACACGCAATATTGTCATGGCACTCTTGTTTTTTAATTGCGAGTTTAAACATTAATTCCAAATAACCTTTGTTATTTGTTCAGTAACCCATTTACATTTACAAAAAGACGTAGTAAATAGAAAAGTTGATTTGAACATAATCAAATTGAGTACTTGAAAAATTTTACTAAGGACTGATTTAAATTTATAAATTTTATTAAGGATTAATTTAAATTTGCCTTGAACGAAGGAGTGACTTGTGTAAGAGTATGCACCAATTTTGTTCAAAAAATTCTGATAAATTTATAATAATTTAATTCAATCAATTTGCAATTGTTATATTAACTCTTGTTTTTACTTGGAAACATTTTTTAGCATGAAAAAGAACGCATGAAATTACAATTCCATGACCATCTTTATACGTTTACATTTACAAAAAGACGTAAAAAATGAAATCGTTGATCTGCACATAATCAAATTGAGTACTACAGAAATTTTACTAAAGACTGGTTTAAATTTGTCTAGAAGCAAGAGTGTTTTGTACATTAACTTTGTTCAAAAAGTCTGTTAAATTTAAAATAATCCATTAAATCATAGTTGTTGTATTAACTCTTGTTTTAATTTAAAATTTTTTTTAGTAAGAATCTGCAATCATATGGCCAACTAAATACCTCTATTTTCAGTCTCTTTGTATTACAATCGCAATTTCACAAATAAACTGAAAATATTGTGAAAATTATTAATTTGAGGTATAAGCTTGATGAAAAAGAAAGAATATCAAACGAGGCATCGAATGACATGAACAAAATGTGGGAGTGCCATTTAAAAAAAATTACAAGAAAGTTGTATTTACAAACAGTGACACACCCTGTATGTTATTAAAAAAAAAATTGAAAATTAAGTAATATCAAAACACTACAGGACCGCAAACAATTTTCTGCCATTTTAAAATAAACAAATCAGTGACGGCGGCCGCAAGTGGAAAACAATTGAATATCTCTTAAACTAAAGGAGAAAAATTTAAAGAATGATTCACTATAAATGGTGAAAATGTCTCCCACCCAATTCTGCAGATTTTCTAATTTCTTTGTTTAAATTACATGAACTTGCAGGGTAATTTATAAAAGAGTTTTTACTCATGGCAAACCTGTCGATGAATTCAGGCAGGATATTGAGGGCATCAGCAGATGTGTGTGAGGTTGCACCATCCCGATGGTAATAACCTAATGTTAGTTCATTGTCATGTAGTTCGTTGATAAATGCAGAAAATAATTCTTCACAATATTTTGCTTTTGTAATTGATCCTCAAAGTTTAAATATAGAGCATTAAAACCAAGCTACATGATTGATTACCTGGAAAAAGGAATGATCCAATAATACGATGTTCACTTATTGATAACCACACTCCAGCCTTCTGAGTATGTAAGGGGAGCTTCACTTCAAAACTCCGGTTTTTCCGAGCACCACAATTCATCTGTAACTATACACTTGAACGGATTACAGTAGTTAACCCTTTCCACATAATACATTTCATATAATTTTTTAAGGCAGATTATGTGGTAAGAAAATAATTGCAGATTTTTTTCCAATATAGATTGACAAGTCTCTCATAACAAAGAAGGTGAATTTAAAAAAAAAACTGTTCGACATAAACTTTGTTCTCCAAATTCCATGACTAAATACAATAACTAGAATTTGAAAACAATGGCTTGTGAATGAACATCAAAAATTAAATAAATAAGGTTTCCTTTTGGCTTACTGGCTTGTGAAAAGTCATCGTACTAAAAAAAAATTAATTTTCTCTTCCTCTCTCATTAAAAGTGATCTAAGCTTAATCAATTCTATTCCATCCTCATACTTAGCTAAGGACTATTGTCCCTAAACAATTAAGAATTTGCATTCACCATATTTAAGTCTAGTATAGTACAATTAAACTTCGATTTTTATTTTCAATTTAGATATGACGTCATCGACATTTTTTTTAAATGTCAACCTTCATTTTTTATTGCAGTATTAGAAAGCATACATATTTTTACGTACAACGTACATATGGATGATGTTAATACAGGGTGTTCCAAAATTGCGCCCACGGGCGGTACCTCCCTTATTTCATGGAATAGGAGAACAAAATTTTGAAGTGTAGTAGAAATAACGGAGGCGCATATTTCGAAATTATTTTTAGTTATACAGGATGTTTCGTTTATACAGGGTAAACCATACAGATATTTTTAAACCGGGCGCCCTGTATGTTATTTCAAATTTGGATTCAGAGTACTTCGGCCATTCTTTCAATATAAGGTTTGATTGTTATGCAGGGTAGTTTAGAATATGTGGTCATTATGAACAAAAAATCGTACCTAAATGGATACCATGTATCATTTCTAATAAGAAATATTTAATAAAATATATTTTGAAACACATATGATTGGTACCTACAACATAAAATGTCAAAAAAAATATGCAATTGAAAATCTGCCTCTATCTGTCTCTATTATCAAAGCAAACCCAATACAAGAAAGAAATAGTATAAATAAATGCGCATAATGTAGTAATCTTTTATTGTTGATGATTTTTATAATCAAAACAGTATTAATAGAAAATTACAATTTTCAATGTATCTAAAAAACAAACATAAACTCTTCTCAAATCAAATACAAACCTACTTAATTTTTGGTATGAAACTGTAAAAAACAATTTCGTTTTCGTATGCTACTTAAAAATATTATACACTTTACACAAAATTTAGTATTTTTACAATTAATCCTTCTACATCTATTATGTTTATTAACATAACCCAGTAAATGTTCAGCCTTGTGACGAAATATACTTTGGCAGGTGTTGGTTGAATTTCAACCCTTCATTTTTTATGTTTTGGTTCCAGGTCTTCATAGTCACTACAGGTCTCGGAATCCGAAGACTAGGTGTTGCCCAAAATCATTTTTTCTCCCATTTCTAGTTTGAATAACCTTAGCTGGGGAATATTCTTGGCGGGTACGTTTTTTTTTCTTTTGTGCTGATTCATACCGAACCCAAGAGTTGTAAACTGCTAAATCCAACATATGACTAATGAAACGACAAGTCCACTTTCTTGTACGTGCTCGTGAAGGGAAGACTGCCACTATTCTATAGTAGAAGGGAGGCACCTCACCTTTCACTTTTGTGACGACATTTGACCTTGGGATTCCCCACGGACGCCCATGTGTGAGACCATATTTTCCACCCCTATGGTTTCTTTTCGGAAATCTTTTTAAACCCAAATTATTTTTGTTTTTTACTCGCTCCCCGTGTAGGACGTGTTTTTTCACCCCTATTTTATGGCCACCCGCGTGTAGGATGCGTTTTTTCTACCGCTATGGTTTCTTTTCGGAGGCCTTTTTAACCCCTTTTCAACCCTAATTAGATCCTTTTTGACAGCAATTTTTGTACTTGCTCACGTGAGGGGCAGATGTAGACCTTAGGATTGGTTTGGAGCTGGTCTTGGACATGGGCTTAATCTTGGGGTTGGTCTTGGACCTGGAGTTGGGGTTTATAAATAAATAATTCTTTTTGTTTAGCTGTTTTATTATTCATTCCTTATACCCAAATGGAAGAGTATCAAAGTTCTCAATTCTCCGTCGCTTAGAATAACTTATTCTATATTATTTAGATTCAGGTCTACTTAACACATTGTAGCATCTGTCTCTAACTATTTTTCTATCATTATACACAAAAAGAGAGTCTTTACTATTACTAAGCACCATATCTTTCATCGCTTCAAAGTTTATAACATGTGAGTTCTTATAGTTAAAGGTAATACCCTTCACTTTACACACTGATTTAATTGTCTGTTCACTGGTTGAAATCACATTATAACTATAGTTTTTCGGTCCTGCACTAACAAATGCGGCTATATAACTTCCTTCACCGTGCGCTTCCAGCACGTCAGTCATCTGGCCAAGGAAATCTCCGCAGGTTGGATTCCAGTCGTCGGGTTTAGCGACAAATATGACACTGTCTGTATCATAATACAGAACGCGTTGATCTAGTTTCTCCAGGTAACTATATAATTCTAAACGCGCATGAGCTGTCGTGTAAGCGGCTATGGATACATTAATAGTTTTTTGTGATTCACCTTCACCCTCCGGTCTATCCCAATTTACCATTACCACATTATCATTAATAGGTATTATGGATTGTACCTGAACCAATGGATCGGTTAACAATTTGAAAAAGTCCTTTGGCTCAGATACGATACTGCACTGGGTTAAATTTTCGCGTTGACCAAACTTACCTCAAAAAGAATTTAACATAAGTTTACCCAGGTACCTTAAACCGGGATTTTTCTTAATATTATTAGCGTCTAGTCGAATCCCCTCTTTCTCGTAATATTCTGTTACGTAACTCAATTTCGTGGCCTCTGACGTGCAATGGCTAGGCCACCCTGAACATTCCTGCTTGAGTTTCAGGAAATTATCGATGTGACCACCAAACAGTCCACCCTGTTTCGTCGCTTTATTATAAGTGGCTACCTCATACCCCAAACTTCAAAAACATCCAGGACTTTATAGTTTTTAGAGATAGCCTTACGCAGCTCGTCAGCTACAAACGTTGCAACGAAACTGCGCTCGGTCTCATTATGCTCACACTCCCCTTGATTTAACTCTGCACCGCAAGTCCTACATAACAAAAACATCAGCTTGCCATGCATTTTTAGAGGCAAAACAGGGTGGTAGAGATTAAAGGGCGCTAGTACTCGACATTTAATTAAACCCTCCACCGTGTTCAATGAAATGTTCTTACAATCTAAACCTACATGAATTTTCGGATGACCTACAGGATATTTACAATATTTATTTACATAGGGGTATAACGAGCACACGTCATAATACATGATTTTTTCGTTAATACCGTCACATTGATGATAGAGTTTGCTAGAATTAGTGCGACCACCGTAAAACGCGTCTCGAGGATTTAAGGGTTCGTCATCTTGATCACCTAGATTCTGTATGAATACTCTCAACTCATCATTTGCAAGCAATAGTGTTTTAAAATCACATTCACGCATCTTAACTAGATTATACCCGCGCTCGCGTAGAAACTGGGACCGCGCCGCCGTGTTTTTGTTCCGGGCAAGCATAGATGTATTAGCACAAATCTTACGATCATTATTGGCCTCGCAACCTTGCCAGTAACAGCCAAGAAATTCGTAAATGGTATTTGATTCAGCACAATAACCGTCGACCTTCACACCTTCAGGTGTTCTAAACTCACGAGCTTTCCCTGCGTTCTGTATTATCACTTGTTGCGAATGCTCCACCCAACGTAACCATTGTATTGCGACTTTTGACTGATTGTCGGCGCGTCTATAACCACCTTTTGGAGTGAGCCCTATTGTGTTTTCTTTGAGGAAACGCCTACGAAACACTTTATTGCAAGCACTAGCAATAGTGGTAGTCCCCTCAAACGGATCTACTTTATTTTGGGTAGTGAAGGTGGACCAGAAACTAATACAACCTTTAACGAGGGTCTTAATATCCATCAGGCAATATTTCTCAATCTCCTCGCAAACATAATTACTCTGGGCCGAGTGCCAATCTAAAAGTTTTTGCCAATCATTCACCATCTGATCTGCACAGTAATATTCAAGTGTTGGCAATGGACCCTCGTAATTCTGATTCTCGGATGTGTTGAAGAGAAAGGGAAAGTAACCTTTGGACTCGGAGAAATTGAAAGTTTCCGGGAATCCCGAGAACGGTGACGGAATGAAATTAAGGGAGTCAATAAACCTAATATCACAACATTGAATTGAAATTAATTTTAAGCCATTGGTGATAACTTTAGGTCTCCACTGATTATTATTAGCCAGCATACATCTAAGCACAAAACACCCATCGTACCCCTTCATGTTATGTGCGATGCATGTAACTTCACTCTCTCGGCAACATATGACAGAAACGATTCAACAGGGTTTTCCCTGAAAATGTGCACTCTTTCGCTACATGTCGATCATCGCTCATCCATATTGTCGATGTGCTGAACACAAGTGGAACAAACATTCGCGGCCACGCATAGATTGAGCTCATGCAGAAATCTATCATTCATCCCCTCACACACCTTCTCTTGCATGCACTCCAAATCGAGCCTTGTTAACGGCCATATAGCAGAGATGACCGATAGGTTTTTCGCTCATGCACGTGGGACAACGACTGTATCCGCACCTATGTTCACCCTTTACTTCAGTTGTTTTAAGACACTTTAAGCATCTACCTAATTTTTCACATAGCTTAGTGTCCTTATGGTTTCTAAGGCATTATTGACCATAAAAATCTCTCCTGCAATCATTGCATACGATTGTAGGATTTTGAACGGAGCAAGGTGGTTTCTGATGACAACAAGGACACTGGTACATACATTTCATATGCCATTTTTTGTTATTACTACGCTTTTTGCACTGTTCGCAGTAATAGCTACAAGTAAATGCTGAAGTTAGGCTGGTAATTACGTTATAGTGCTCGTCTTCTAATATTAAATTTAAAACTACCCTAACAGGGTCCCTAGGACCCTCAAAGTAAACCGAATCACCTACGCGCGAATTATAAACTACAATGGTATATAAAGCTAAATGGTTTTGAAATGGCTGAATGTGTTCGTAACTACCACCTTGACTAAGGTCTACCCCGCTGTCTTGGCAGAGTTGTACAGCTCGTGCTTGAAGTAAAGGACATCCCGCTTCCATACTACTGCGCCTTGTATCGTTATTTCTAAAAGCTATTGCTAAGACTAATGCTCGCGCTAAACAATTATTATCGTTAACTGCTGTCGATACAACAATAATGCCCTGTCTTTTTGCTTTACAAAAATCTTCAAATTTTAACCCTGTCAAGTTTTTCGTCCATAGCCTACAGGTACCGACACTCTATCCACGTTTAAAACTAACAAATCACTCGAGAAAAAACTAGCATTGCTCTGCATTACCTTTTCCAACAGTGACATTATCACTTTCACCGACAACTGATCCACTCTTCTAAATGACAGGCCGATTGGTTTGTCCGGGAAATTCGAATTTCTTAACGTAATCCCTACACGGTCTGACGGAACCGCATCCTTGATAGTGTATGCATACAATTCCTCGAATGCAGTCTACAAAAAGATATGTATTAGATAAATTTCTAGTAAATGGTATATTTTACCTGCAGCCATGTTAAGGGATTATCCTTGCATGTCTCGTCATTAAAACTAAATCTTAATGTTTTACATGTGGTATTGAATTTTTTAATAAATTTACTGTCTGACTCGCCTATTATATTTATATGATTGAACCCTGAGGATGGTCCTGCTTGCTGCTGAGAACCTGAGCCCGTTTGGCTTTGCTGTAATGTACTCATTCACTAAACGGGACAATAGAAATTTAAAAAGACATACCGTTATCAGATTCACTGCTGCGGAAGTTTCCAACATCTCTTCATTATCAAACACATCATCCATATTTACTTGAGCAGGCCTTAAAAAATAATTAGAACTTATGAAATGAAACAAGCCATATACTTACATTCCTCCAGCTGTCAGTGCAGCCTCCACAAAATCATTATAAATTTCTATCGAATCAATAGTGTCATTTTCGTACATCTTAAAAGTAACGAAATTGTATGCGTTTTTTAGACCCTCGTCGGTTAACGCACCAGTACTGAATAAACCCAAAATTTGGTTAACGTTTCAAGATTCTATAATGATGATGATGCTCTTCAGAACAGAACTAAATTAACTAAACCTAGGCGTACGCTTTGATAGTATTCTTCCAGACCCTGCGGCTAACTTCAAGGTAAGTCTTCAACCCTGGTCAATCAAGGTGACTGCTCAATGTAAAATAAGTATGATGTTTATCTGTTAATATCAAATAACCTTATTGTTTAAGGTGAAGTTAGGTAATAATAATAGTTTGTGTATATGTACCAGAAATCATCCTTAATGAAAATGTAATAATTTTAATATCGTTTTTTATTTTAGCTATGCGTTTTTATAACATATTCATTACGGTATAAAACACTCATTGTTCATTTTTATTACAGACATTGTAGTAATCTTTAAATAATAATGATTTTATTCTCACATTATTTTAGCAATTTAAATGGATATAAGTAAAAAACACTATTTTGTCTGGACTGATCCTCATAATTCTACAATTAAGTTTTTTAAATTGAGATATAATGATGTATATTTTAATTGTCTTTTTTTAATATCAGTGATATTATGAATTTTATGATTAGAAAATATTTTTTAACAGAAAAGTTTAAATCTACATTCTATAACAACAATGTGTTAGCAGTAATTAACAATTTATTTTTTCCCTCATTAGAAGTGATGTTATCACTAACATATATACTTCGATACCGACATTCTAATACCTTTAAAAAATAGGTTTAGTTAATTACTGGTAACACATTGTTATATATCAATTTAAAATCTGTATAATATTTCTAATCATAAATATTCATCTGATTAAAACATTAATTACATGTATATCTCAATTTAAATACTTAATAGATGTAAAAAATAATTATCCATTTAAAGTAAATAATATAAACATGTTATAGATTAAAACTTTAATAAATGAAGGATCTTTAAAAGGTCCTAGATTTTTAAATTGACGTGTATTTTTACATCTAGTTAATTAATAGCTATTTACGTAACAAGTCCCGAAAGTGATATTTTACGGGATGAGTAGGCAGTTTCCAGGGCGAGCCGTAGGCGAGTCCTGGAAGGCTCGAGTCCCGTAAAATCACTTTCGAGCGTTACGTACAATATTTTTTCTGCAGCCGTTTATTAGATAAAATATTAAAAAATAATAGGGATAGATACTATAAATATTACTTATGAACATTAATTGTACAATTATAACAATTACTTATATTAATAGTATTAGGAATATTAACAGAAGTGGCTGTGTTGAAATTAGTATTAGACGTTGCAGTACTTGTACTAGCTTTCGAGATAGTAATTTCGTTACGGCCATTTTGAATCTTGGAGGCTATGTCAATTTTGTTTCTTAAAGAATTTTCTAGGTATCCTTCTGTCACATTCGTCGATTTCCACCCTCCGTGTCTCTTTAAATTGGTGATACTGCCACCGCCATCAACTAATAAAGTGGCTGAACTTCTTCGTAAACAGTGGCCGGTGTATTCTTTGTGGTGTGGCAATTTAAGATATTCGGCAATTTTGGAGGCAATATTTCCAAAACTGTGAATACCAATGGGTTGTACAGTACATTTGCCGTTCTTGTAAAATACAAATAATCTACGATGTGGTGTGTTGGGTTGACGTAATGACAAATATCTTCTGTATAAAGAAATATTATCTTCTCCAATGACGACAAAAGTTCTTTCAATATTTGTTTTAGAATTAGGAATTTTTATGACTAGCATTGTTTCTTTATCCTCTATATTATCTAAGCTCATTTCGCAAAATTCCTCACGCCGACCAGCACCTGCCAACCCAATTATTAATGCAACCCAAAATATAAGTTTACACAAACTCTTCAAGAGAAAGAAGAAAAAATTTGATTTTATTTTTACCTTTATCGCCAAGTAAATATTATTATCAGCGTCTGATAAAAATTTATGTATTTCTTCTTTATTTAAAACTCTTGATTTCTTTGCTTTGTATCCTACGGATTTCCTTTTAAGAAAAGCGATAACTTTGGGATATCGGCTTATATCGATATTGTTTTTAATGTTAATAGTGGACTTAAGCATCGAGTAATTGCTCCAGAGGCTTGACGGTTTTAAGATTTTAGATTTTTCTACTAAATACGCAAGAATGACTTCTTCATTTATAATACACACATTTTTATCATCTCGCCATTTTTGGAACAAATTATAGACCATTTCACACCTCTCTCTTGACTTTACCGGCAACAACTCATAAGTAGCGGCTTTAGCAGCTTCACTGATTTCATGTGGAATCATTATTTCCTCGTTACTTCCGTTGTCGATTTCCATTTCTGGATTGGAAAATTGAAAATACAGTGGAACTATCAACAAATTTATTTTGACAAGTGATGTCATAATAAAAATTCCGTAAATGTCGTTGCTAAGGCCGCCTACATAGATATAGAAAATTTTTTCGAAAGTAAAAAAATCGTCCCGAAAGTAAAAAATAACATTCCGAAAATAGCTACTTTCGGTACGATTTGTATAAAGTTTCACTTTCGATTTAATATAATACCGAAAGTTCTATTTTCGGGACGGCTGCAGAAAAAAATATTTTTTCAATGAATTTAAACGACTGATCTAGTTTAACAATGAGTGTTTTATACCGTAATGAATATGTTATAAAAACGCATAGCTAAAATAAAAAACGATGTTAAAATTATTACATTTTCATAAGGATGATTTCTGGTACATACATACAAACTGTTATTATTACCTAACTTCACCTTAAACAATAAGGTTATTTGATATTAACAGATAAACATCATCATACTTATTTTGGGTTTATTCAGTACTGGTGCGTTAATCGACGAGGGTCTAAAAAACGCATACAATTTCGTTACTTTTAAGATGTTGTACCAAAATGACACTATTGATTCGATAGAAATTTATAATGATTTTGTGGAGGCTGCACTGAGAGCTGGAGGAATGTAAGTATATGGCTTGTTTTATTTTTTAAGTTCTAATTATTTTTTAAGGTCTGCTCAAGTAAATATGGATGATGTGTTTGATAATGAAGAGATGTTGGAAACTTCCGCAGCAGTGAATCTGATAACGGTATGTCTTTTTAAATTTCTATTGTCTCGTTTAGTGAATGAGTACATTACAGCAAAGCCAAACGGGCTCAGGTTCTTAGCAGCAAGCAGGACCATCCTCAGGGTTCAATCATATAAATGTAATAGGAGAGTCAGACAGTAAATTTATTAAAAAATTCAATACCACATGTAAAACATTAAGATTTTGTTTTAATGACGAGACATGCAAGGATAATCCCTTAACATGGGTGCAGGTAAAATATACGATTTACTAAAAATGTATCTAATACATATCTTTTTGTAGAGTGCATTCGAGGAATTGTATGCATACACTATCAAGGATGCGGTTCCATCAGACCGTGTAGGGATTACGTTAAGAAATCCGGATTTCCCGGACAAACCAATCGGCCTGTCATTTAGAAGAGAGGATCAGTTGTCGGTGAAAGTGATAATGTCACTGCTGGAAAAGGTAATGCAGAGCAATGCTAGTTTTTTCTCGAGTGATTTGTTAGTTTTAAACGTGAATAGAGTGTCGGTACCTGTAGGCTATGGACGCAAAACTTGACAGGGTTAAAATTTGAAGATTTTTGTAAAGCAAAAAGACAGGGCATTATTGTTGTATCGACAGCAGTTAACGATAATAATTGTTTAGCGCGAGCATTAGTCTTAGCAATAGCTTTTAGAAATAACGATACAAGGCGCAGTAGTATGGAAGCGAGATGTCCGTTACTTCAAGCACGAGCTGTACAACTCTGCCAAGACAGCGGGGTAGACCTTAGTCAAGGTGGTAGTTACGAACACATTCAGGCATTTCAAAACCATTTAGCTTCATATACCATTGTAGTTTATAATTCGCGCGTAGGTGATTCGGTTTACTTTGGTAGGGTAGTTTAAAATTTAATATTAGAAGACGAGCACTATAACGTAATTACCAGCCTAACTTCAGCATTTACTTGTAGCTGTTACTGCGAACAGTGCAAAAAGCGTAGTAATAACAAAAAACGGCATATAAAATGTATGTACCAGTGTCCTTGTTGTCATCAGAAACCACCTTGCTCCGTTAAAAATCCTAAAATCGTATGGAATGATTGCAGGAGAGATTTGTATGGGCAGAAATGCCTTAGAAACCATAAGGACACTAAGGTATGTGAAAAATTACGTAGATGCTTAAAGTGTCTTAAAACAACTGAAGTAAAGGGTAAACATAGGTGCGGATACAGCTACTGCTCCGCGTGCTGGGATCAGAAACCTATAGGGCATCTTTGTTGCATGACCGTTAACAAGGCTCGACGTGACAGCGGTAATGGTAAACCATCTATGTTTATCCTTTACGATTTGGAGTGCATGCAAGAGAAGGTGTGTGAGGGGATGAATGCGTGGCCGCGAATGTTTGTTCCACTTGTGTTCAGCACATCGACAATATGGATGAGCGATGCTCGACGTGTAGCGAAAGAGTGCACATTTTCAGGGAAAATCCTGTTGAATCGTTTCTGTCATATGTTGCCGAGAAAACGCGAAAATTTAAAGTTACCTGCATCGCACATAACATGAAGGGGTACGATGGGTGTTTTGTGCTTAGATGTATGCTGGCTAATAATAATCAGTGTAGACCTAAAGTCATCACCAATGGCTTAAAATTAATTTCAATTCAATGTTGTGATATTAGGTTTATTGACTCCCTTAATTTCATACCGTCACCGCTCTCGGCATTCCCGAAAACTTTCAATTTCCCCGAGTCCAAAGGTTACTTTCCCTTTCTCTTCAACACATCCGAAAATCAGAATTACGAAGGTCCATTGCCACCAATTAAATATTACTGTGCAGATCAGATCGGTGAATGATCGGCAAGAACTTTTAGATTGGCACTCGGCCCAGAGTAATTATGTTTTCAAGATGCGTGAGGAGATTGAGAAATATTGCCTGATGGAAATATAAATTATTCGCGTTGGTGTCTTTAAGCAGGTCAACGAGAAAATCAATAATTTAAAGTAACCTTGGTGCGCATGACTATTCTTATACGTGATTTGGCTTTCCCACTGGCTGGATGAGCTCAGTGCTGGGAATGCTTTATACAGGACAGGTTACTATTTACATGTATTAAATGCAAATTGTACGTACGCGTTTAATTATTTAACCTAACTAAACAAGCTAATCTCAGGATTTTCTTATTAATGGAGAACGTATTTACAGTAATGCAATGAATATCTAACATTTAATTATGCCCGAAAATAAATGTATTTGTTCCTTATTATTAGGCAAAACGTCTATTTTTGTTAAACGCGTATCCTTTTCGTATTAGCGAAACTTACTCTAACTAACAAATACAGGGAAGACGGAGTTTATCACGATCTTTTACGTTAATAATTATTAAAGATTGCTTCTTCATTAATTGTTATAAACGAATTAATCGGAGTCGAGTTTACACGACCTTTTAGGACTGCGCGTAATAAATTGAACAATTCTGAGAATTGTTTCCGACGGAATGCAGGTGTTTCAAGTAAGTAATTTGAATGCGATTGCGAGACACAGGAGTACGTTTACTGTAATTTATCACGTAGACGCACCACGGGTTCGTGTTTATATCTGGAGGATCACGCGGGTGATCTCTACAAATGCGGGTTCTGGTATTGAGATTACCCTAGGTCAAGGCGTCGCTTGTTTGTATTGCTATTCTCCTCAGGATCAGGTCGGTGTATTGTATGTGTAATTTATGTGTAATATCTGGTTAATGGAGAGCCCTTGCTAAGATTCTGGGTCCAAGCCCGTCGGCTGCTATATCAAGGGTTCTACCTGGGGGAGCGTTAGAATTTGAGCGAATACCCTTCTTTACGCTGGAGTAAATGGAAGATGCCTTCTGGGCGTTAGCCCGAAGTAGCAACGTCCTGGTTTGTGGGTATGTGTGTCGAAGGCAACTTCAGTCTTTACAGCCTGTCGTCTACTTCTAGTGTGTGTACTGGTTGCGGAAGGTAACTTCAGTCTTTACAGCCTGTCGTCTACTTCTAGTGTGTGTACTGGTTGCAGAAGGTAACTTCAGGCTATACAGCCCGGCAGTTTTATTGTACAAAGCTAATTGACTGGTGTCGGCGGCGAAGTAACGCGACTAGAAATACACGATGATTCAGGATAAACGGATGCGGTAATCGGCAGGTCGGCGGCGTATACAACGACACTAACTACGGCAGGCGCGCGGTCTGGGTCTCGGTTCTGACTGCTGAAGACGCGAGCGTATCAGGATAGCGGAGTCGCGAAGTAACAAGTAGCGGCAGGTGATCGTGAAGCAAGTAGCAAAAAAATAATCGCGAAACGAAGCAACAGAAAAGTAGTCGCGAAGCGAAGCAACGGGAAGTTGTCTTCTTCCGATAGCGCCGCGGTTTTTTATAACTGATTCGCGGAGGGTGGATCCGGCTTCTATACAGGGGTCCTCTGGCTGTGATTGGCTGAGGGTTCTCGGACGTAATAGCATTTTATGCTTTTTAACATCTACGTCGGAGGGGATAGAAATTAATTATTTATGGTGCAATATAGCGCAATCTTTTGTAATGGGTTTTAATTTTAAACAACTGTACCTATCTTAATTACTGTAGGGCAATTAAAAAAATTAATTACATAAATTTTAGTAAAGTTAAGCTGGATCTTTACAAAGTGAAAGGTATTACCTTAAACTATAAGAACTCACGTGTTATAAACTTTGAAGCGATGAAAGATATGGTGTTTAGTAATAGTAAAGACTCTCTTTTTGTGTATAATGATAGAAAAATAGTTAGAGACAGATGCTACAATGTGTTAAGTAGACCTGAATCTAAACAATATAGAATAAGTTATTCTAAACGACGGAGAATTGAGAACTTTGATACTCTTCCATTTGGGTATAAGGAATAAATAATAAAACAGCTAAACAGAAAGAATTATTTATTTATAAACCCCAACTCCAGGTTCAAGACCAACCCCAAGATTAAGCCCATGTCGAAGACCAGCTCCAAACCAATCCTAAGGTCTACATCTGCCCCTCACGTGAGCAAGTACAAAAATTGCTGTCAAAAAGGATCTAATTAGGGTTGAAAAGGGGTTAAAAAGACCTCCGAAAAGAAACCATATGCGTGGGAAATACGGTCTCACACGTGGGCGACCGTGGGGAATCCCAAGGGCAAATGACGTCACAAAAGTTAAAGGGGAGGTGCCACCCTTCTACTTTCTATCAACAAGGTCTACTCCATCCATAAACTGCTTGTAGTTTTTAACTACCTCAGGTTTGCTGATCATTTCGTATTCTTTTTTTACGTTTTGACCATCTTTTGCATTTACAGTCGTACCTGTTGCGTGAAAACCTCTTTCCAATAATGCACCACAAAGTTTTATTGTCGTAAAATAGCGATCGAAGTAAATGTGTTGACCGGGAACCAGAGATTCAGACAGACTAGGAACTCCTAATTCGCCCAAGCTATATTTCTGTGAGGTGAGTTCTGAATATGTCGAATCATCTTGATATACAGTCATACCGCATACTAACCCATTCGGATTAACAAGAACAAAAACCTTAATATCAACGGGATTTGGTTTTCTTGGACTGTATGGACGAATTCCGCAGTGATCGGTAAAAGTTATTATCATTTCATCTATACTTATGTTATCAGATCCGTTTTGAGCATGGCAACCATTCAACATTCAAGGCAAAACTTTCCAGATTTTGTTTAATCTCTCTTCGTCATCGACTTCAGCATCGTAAACAACCGTCAGAGAGGTTTTGATTGTAAAAAGTCGGGCTCCTGTCATAGCATTTCTGATTATTGAGACTCCGTACTTTCTTGACCAATACATTCTAATCCTCGGGACATCTACAGTACTCATAACGAATGGAACACCAATAAATGTTTTTAACTCTTTAATTGTCGATTTAAGTAAGCTCCATACCGTGCCTCTCAACGTATGCCCTACTTGTTGCTACAACCATGGTTTGTAATATTTCGTTATCGATGTATTATTTAAGAAATCTTCGCGAGTCCATAACTAACAGTCGATTTCTTTATACCTAGGTTTGATAAAGAACTTTTTCTAGGGGAGTTAAATTACCGGTCCCTGTGTCACTTACAACATGTGCTGGAGTACTATTACTTCGTCCTAGACTACGTCTTACTCTTGCTCCTATACGATGACTGCAACCACCTCTAGTAGATCTAAGTGTGTCTTGTGTAAGTGACGATGAAAGAGATAGTACTGATTCTGCACTAATCTCTTTGGTTCCTTCTGAATTGTACTCGTCATCTGAAGAGTCATCTTTGTCGTCGGTTTCTGATATTATCGGTACAAGTAAGCGGTCTTCCTCATTGGAAAGTTCAAGATCCGATTGGTAAAGAGCCGTTTCAAGTTCTTGTTGAGTTAGTGCTTAACAAATAAAACATTTGTTATTTTAGTAGAATATATTATAAAATTATTAGTGTACATTTAGACCCTATGTAGTATATTTATGACATAAAATAAGCTTAGTAGTAGATGCTAAAACCCCATGTAATATGTAATATGACACTAAAGTATTGGCTGCAATTTTCAAAATATATCTTCATGATTTACAAAATAACGATGGAATATCAAAGATTGATTATTATCTAAATACACTATAAATATGAAAAACATTAGGTGATGTTAGTATTGTATGATTACATACCGCGTGAGCGCGGTACGCCATGATGTGTTCTTCATTTATCTGGTTCATCCACTCATATTTTCAGTTGTCTGTACAGATTCTTAACACTTGAAAAGTAAAGTAGTTTTAGTTAAAATTAGCAGATTAGTTTGACTAAATTCTACGAGACTGCGTTTCTAGGATTGTTTAGTTATGTTATATAGGGTGTTTCATAAGTAAACCGACATACGTTACCGTTAAATAAAGGACACTTGGGCGATTCGAAATAACCTAGGTTTACTGGGTCTAACGCTTTTAATAAATAAGATATGGGGTGTTTTATCAATTTAGTCCGATACTTTTATAAGCCATAACTGTCGAATTTTTTCATATTTGGTACTGGTACATGGCTTCAAAAACCATTGCAAAAATTCGAGTCCAAATCCAGGTCCGTCTTTGGGAAAGTTTTTAAAATGGGATAATTCCTGAAACAACACTCTGTATATCAGATTTTTAAAAATTGAACCGAGTCTTTTAAAAGTACGGAAAAGAATAAGTTGCACTAAAATATTTTTATAAGTACGCATTTCACTCTACTAATAAAATTTTTAAAGCCAAAATTCTATAAATGGATTATTAACATTTTTCTGAGCCATAACTTTAGAAGCGTGCTGTAGATTTCTTTCATATTTGGTGTAGCTGTATAACTGTAAAAGCCAAGTCGGCTACTATGAAAACTTAAGTTAAAATCCAGGAAATTTTTACAAGTGCAGATTATATTAGTAGAAGGGGGGGCTACTCTGGTCTGTGACGTCATCAGTGGTGGGGGAAGTCAGATCCACGTGGCCGTGCCCATTTTCTACCCCTATGGCTTCTTTCGGGGTTGTTTTTCAACCCCTAGACGGAATTTTCAAGGCCTTTATGGTATTTTTACCCCTAATTAGTGACCTTTTTGCTGCATTAAGAGTCTTTGAGGGTGGGGTTAGCTTCGTTTCGGGGGCGATTTTCAACCCCTTGATGGAATTTACAACCCTTGACGGTATTTTCAACCCCAATTAAGACCTTTCTGGCTGTATTAAGAACCTTTTTGCCAGTCTACCCCCAGTATTTAGGGGTGTGGAGACACCGCTAAGGCCTCAGCCCCTGGAGGGTAGACAAAGGAGCGTGCATACAGTGGCCTGGTGGTAGGCTACGAGTTTCTGATTGGTCCACAAGCTACGCCCCTTGTCTATGTCCCATTGGCGGAAAATTTGAATTTTTATTTAAATCTGCATTTCTGATTGGTTATGGTAAGAAATTTGAATTTTTATTCTAATAAGGGGCTCTAACTCTAACCTTGTAACACCTGTATAGGCCTTCGGTACTTGCTTTTGAGTCTTAGTCTCCTTGCCCCAGAATTTGAGCTTGTTTGTGGCGCCCTCTAGTAGTGTATAGACTAATGATTGTGTTAGGTTTGATTATTGGCGGGGAATTTGAATTTGTATTCTAATAAGGGGCCCTAATTCTATCTTATACGATATGTATAGGCGTTTGGAGCTTGCTTACAAATTAGCATTAGGGCCCCTTACTAGAATACAATTTCAAATTTTCCGCCAGGGGGCGAAGCCTCGAGAGCAAGTTGCGAACCCCTACACCTGTCTTACTAGTTAGCATTAGGGCCCCATTATTAGAATATATATTCAAATTTATCACCATAACCTGTAGAGACTTAAACACAAATTCAGAGTCAAGGGGCGAAACCCTGCGAGCAGATTGCGTTGCCCTATATCTGTCCTACAAGTTAGCATCAGGCTCCTTATTAGAATACAAACTCAAATTTCCTACCAAGGGTCTTACGGTCATGTACGAAGGCCCCCGAACAAGTTCCGATCACGACAAGGGGCGAAGCCCCAGAGCAAGTTACGAAGCCCTACACCTGTCTTAAATGTTAGCAGGCCCACCAATCAGAACACTGTATGCGCGCGCCTTTGCCTAACCTCCAGGGGCTGAGGCCTTAATTAGAGGTGTCACGTGACCACCCCGACCCCACTAAACACTGGGGGTAGACTGGCAAAAAGGCTCTTTATACAGTCAAAAAGACCTTAATTAGAGTTGAAAATACCGTCGAGGTTTGAAAATTCCATCAAGGGGTTTGAAAATCACCCCCAAAAAGAAGCTAACCCCACCCTCAAAGACTCTTCATGCAGCCAAAAGATCACTAATTAGGGGTTGAAATTTCCGTCTAGGGGTTGAAAATCATAGGGGTAGAAAATGGGTACGGCCACGTGGGCGTGACTTCCCCCATCACTGATGACTTCACAGACCAGAGTGACCCCCTTCTACTTAAATTCTACTACTAAAATTATTAAAGCCAAAATTCATTAAATGCGTTATTATCATTTTCCTGTGCCATATCTTTAAAACCATCCTATAGATTGTAAGAGCTTAAGTCAAATTCCAGGATTGTCCCAAAATAACACCCTGTATGTTAGAATATTAAAAATTGGACCACATATTTAGAAAAACAAAAAAAACTAAACAATATTTTGTTAATGCGCATTTCTTCGATTAACATTTTTAAACTATGCAATTTTTCCAGAAAATTCGTATGGTACATACAAAACTCCTGGATTATAAAATCAGCTTAAGCTAAGATGTCGTTTTATTATAAATAATTTATAGCAGCTGCATTTATACAAACAAAGGAACCAACTCAAAGTGAATAACCTCTTCAAAATTCCGCCACACACAAAGCATAATCTTTCTCGTTTGAGAACCGGCAATGCAGGTTGCGCAACAGTAATCCACTGATTTTATATGCTAGGATTATTAAAGTAAATCCACTTTCCATCGCAAGTAACGATCCGTTTAAAGAAACGTTCATCCCAAGGATTGGAAACCAGTTGATCACAAACCTGAACTCGCCTTTCTGCCATTGCTGGCGTTAAGTCGTGAGGAACAGCTTCTATTGGCTTTTTAATGCAAATGGTGCCTTACGGTTTCTTTGGAATACCCAGCTCTGATGACAACTTACGGGTACCTGTCGATGGATTTGCTTCAACATCTCGAAGTTCAGCATTACTTAACGAGTTGAGACGACCAGAACCTTGTTTCCTCTTGAGACTTGTATCTCCGCCAGTAAATTTTCGAAACCAGCGCTGCGCCGTACGAATGTTCACTATTCCTTCCCCTTCCACTTCGCATATTTTTTAACAGTATCAAAATTTCGTATTTTTCGTCAGCCATTTTGACGTTTATTGCTAGTTACAAACAAAAGAATATCAGAAGAAAATTAGACGGAGAAATTCGCCTGCTTGATTAGCTTTGAATACTGCATAGCATTAACGTAAAGGTTTTCTACGTATGAGCAGAAGGGCTCAATAAGAAACTATAAAAAAACGAAATTTTATATGGGCCACCCTAATATATAGTTTATATATAGTTTATGCAGTTATAAATTTATTTTATTTCAAATAATAATAAATGTAAATAATACCATATCAGTGGAAGAATTAAAGGAAGAATATGCAGACATAATGTTTGTTTCCGGTTTTTGCAACGGAATCGGTAGAGAAGCTGCAAGGGAGTATGAAAGGCAGTTCCTTAATCGTCGAATGCCGCATCATGAGACTTTTGTCATCTTCGACAATATGGTAGATTTCCACTGCAAAGTCAATGATTGCCGTGAAAGACAACATTTGGACATCGACGATGATATATTAGGTAAATTGAAGATTTATTTTAATAGTAGATAATTCTAGACAATGATCAAAATAAATTCCTTTTTGTTCACCATACCTTGAGCAAATTTTTTTATTTAATATTAATACAATTACTAAGTAAATAAATTATTTTATTTTATTTTAGACGTGGTTGAAAATAACCTAAAAATCAGTACAATGCGCATTGGACATTAAATGTACCCCATACTACCGTTTGTAGAAGATTAAAACCCATATCACATTCAAGAGATGCAGAGATTGGTGTTTATTCACCGATGAAGCCATATTTACCAGGGATGGGGTTTTCAATCTTGAAAACTTTCATATTTGGGCTGACGAAAATCCTGTTGCTACAATACAAACACATTCACAATATAAATTTTTGGTTAATGTATGGTATGGTGTTTTAGACAATCGTCTTATTGGACCATATGTTATACCTCGTGCTTTAAATGGGGAATACTGTCTGGATTTTTTGCATAATATGTTATCGGTGTTGTTAGAAGATGCAGATGCTGATATTGGAGGAATGTATTTCCAGCATGATGGTGCATTTCCTCATTTCAGACAAATTGTGCGAAATTTTCATAACGAAAATTTCCGTAAATAACTGGATAGGTAGGGGTGGACCCCATACCTGGCCTACTCCTTCACCAGACTTCAACTCAGTGGAGTACCACGTTTGGGGATGTCTGAAATCGAAAGTATACGCCTCGGAGATCAATAGCAGAATAAGTAATGCTTGTGAGCAAATGAGGGGTAACCCATTAATAATCAGAAAGGCTACTCAGAATATACTTATGAGAGATCGAAAATGTATTGTACAAAACGCTGGACGTTTTGAACATCTATTAAAATAAGTTTTTTATATGTATGCGCTTTTATTTTAAAGAATTTTTATGCATTTTGTTAAAATATTTTCTTACGTGTAGTTTTTTTTTGAAAATATATTTAGTTAAACATTTTTAATCTTTACATTTTAGTAAAATTAATATATTAAAATTATCATCGAATATTTAAGCATATTTTTAAAACGCCACATAAAAAAATCTCTACACATATATTTTAAATTTTTCCCTTGTTTTAATTGTAAATATTCCAATATTGATAAGTAAGTAGTGTTAAGCAATAATAATCCATTTATTGAATTTTGGCTTTAAAAATTTTATTAGTAGAATGAAATGCGCACTTATAAAAATATTTCAGTGTAACTTATTTTTTTGCGTACTTTTATAATATTTACAATTTTTAAAAATCCGATATACAGGGTGTTGTTTTGGGAATTATCAAATTTAAAAAATTTGGATTTTGACTCAAATTTTTCCGGTGGACGATTGAGCTTTTGAAGACATATATATATATATATATATATATATATATATATATATATCTCCACCAAATATGAAAAAATGTACAAGGTGGTTCCAAAGTTATGGCTTATAAAAGTATTGGACTAAATTGTATATAACAGTAGCCCTCAGGGGATTACGTAACCATCGTCCATATTTACTTTACCTGACGTAAAAAGATGTACCCTTTCTAATTCTGCAATAAAAAGTGGGGGTTGATATTTAAAAAAAATGTCGATGGCATACCATATCTTTTTCTTGACACACC
>JARFJB010002412.1:5000-120000 GCA_036346205.1 Vesta saturnalis | reverse complement strand
CTACACAGAAACACTACGAGCAGTGTAATTACACCCACAATTGTGTAATAAATAAATCAGAATAAAAATTCTAATACCAACTTGTCGCCCGATACAACCGATAATGCCGGTCTTTAAGTAAATAAGAAAATAATAATGCAGATTACGGTATATATAAAAAATAACAAAGGGTAACATTAAACAGGTAGCAATAAGGTAACTTCAATTCAAGAACAATGAAAATAGGCAAGGAATTTACACACACACAATTGTATAGTGAATAATAAAGCACAAACTACATACGTACAATTACAATAAGTTAGGTTGTACAGAGAAATTAGGTCGTAGACAAACAATTCTAATTAAGCTGACTGAACGAAAGACAAAAAACTCATTAGAACGAAGCCTTGCAAAGGTAAGGTGTAAATAAATCATGACAAAGTGACCAGTACACAAACTTGAGCGACTGCGTTAGAAAATGCAGCGTTCCTTTCTCAGCTGAGACATTCATCTAGATAAAACAATAAGTTTAACAGTAAAGATGGAATTTGATAAGTTTTTAAAGTAATCTGTTCCCGTTCCTGTAAAACCTGGCCTTGTTTATAACAATTTAAACGTGATCTATCCTGCCACGTTTGTCCACACCTAACTTTACACAAATTTTAATAAACGGTTAACAACGCCAAGTCATACTAACAATGAGGAGAGCTACGGTACTATCTAAAGCGGACTCCTGTTTAACAGATTTCAACTTAATGAGCCTGCGTGCGTAAGTAGATACTTCTTGCAAGGCATTGATTGATTTTTAATACGTTATATAGGCTTCTTGAATTGTCTGCCGCGAGATTTGATCTACCTTCAAATACCTACTTACACTGGTATATATTCCCTTTAGTTAAACGCTATCACAAACACGACGAGTTAAGATACGCTGTTTAAACCCGACGCAATGACGATTATTTATAGATTAATTAGATTTATAGATTAATATATCAAATAAAAAAAAACAAAGAGTTAGATATATAACTAAACACCATTAAATCATTTTAAAGTGCGTACAAAATTATAACATTAAGAGAAAATGAAAAAAAAAGCAGTTTAGTTAGATAGAAACACAATAATAGAAAAAGAAACCCCAGGTAGTCACACCCACAATTGTGTCATAAATAATCAAAATAAAAATCGTAATACCAAACATGTGGCCCTTTAAAACCAATCATGGCTGTTTTTAAGTAAATAAACACATAAAATAATAAAGCAAATTACGATATATATAAAACACAACCACAATAAAATTGCGCAATTGATGATAAGGTAAAGGCAAGGGACAAAAGAAAATAGACAAGGAATTTATACGTACACAATTGTTTAGTGACCACTAAAGCACAAAATACATAAATCCAGTTACAATAAATTACATATAAAGAGAAATTAGTTCGCAAGCAAATAATTCTACTTCAAGACTGTTAAAAAAAGCTAATTAGAACAAATCCTTACAAGTGTAAGTTATAAATAGATCACCACATCGTGACCGATATATAAATTTGAGGGCGTTAGAAAAATACAGCGCTCCTTTCTCAGGTTACATACTCATCTATACAACAATAAAACAATAAAAATAAAATTCGAGGTGTTTAATGGTCATCTGAGCCCGCGAGTATGTAGACACTCTGCAATTCCACATTACAACTAATAACCAGAGCGGTATCCTGTACCTGTTCGCTCACGCCTCACCTCTACACAAATATAAATGTAAACAACCAACAATGGTAATTAACACCAATACCAGAGGGAGGGAGCCCTGTACTGTCTTTTATTTTAACAGATTTCAGCTTAAGCAGCCCGCGTGCGAATAAGATACGTTTGCAAGGAAATGCTCGATTTTTAATAGGTTAAGTAGGCTTGTAGAACCATTTGCTGCCTGCCTAAATATATATAAAGATACATACTTGCACTTGAATATATATTCCTTTAATTGATCACAGACACAAATTGTTAACATTGTTTAATTTCTAAAAGAGTGACTGTTATTTATAGATTAATATTTGACAAACACATTAAAACTAACACACGAAATAAAAGACAAATTAGTGTTGGCTAATTAAAAAAAAAATGTACACGCACGAAATATTTTAAAGACGAACGGTTTACATTGAAGGTATTTAATTAACACCAAATCGATCTGGCTCGATTGACACTCTAACTGTAACTACCTTTCCCACGATTTCAAACCTAACTATCTTTACTCCCGCAATCAACCTCCACTTTTCAAAAGTAATATAAAAACAAGAAACGTTAATTTACGTTGGAACAGTTTGCTATTAATTTATTACACCACTTCTTAATTTTAAAAATATGCATTCGTCCGTATCAACCCTACCTTTAGCTCTCGAATTTCCAAGTAACAAACAAAGATATCTTTTGATCGCGGTCTGTACAGCCACAATTACTTACGAATGAAGTAACATTTTTACATTAAGAATCGGCGCATAAGAAATTCGAATGATTCGTTACGCCCCTTCAGTAAAGCAGTTTTTAGCGTATACCTGCTACTCGCACCCCAACATGTGTTTTTCAACCCTATCAAAATATCAGTTACATACATTCTCACATTTCTTACATAAAAATATATAAATAAAATATTTTGAAAACATTAGCAAATTACGACGTATTATCAAGGTATGAAAAATCCACTAATTATAGTAAAATTTTCGCGGTCCGCTACCTACAATATATTCCAATATTTCTTACATAGAACACATAAAATAAAATATTCCGAAAACATTAGCAAATGACGACTTATTATCAATATATTTAAACCCGTTAATTGTCCTTTCTATTGCGGTAACAATTGCGACTTGAAAATGTTTATTACAATAAAAAAAATTTCTCGGTCTACTACCTACAGTACACATAACACATAAAAATCAAAGGGATAACAAATAAACTGTTCCAAAAGTATCGTCTGTGACCTTCAATTCTAAAGCTTAATAAAAGTTCTAATTTCTTCCAAACACTTACGCTTTTGATTATTGTTTAGTTTGTGGTTAGAGTCAGTGAAAAATTTCCGTGAGACTGCAAAGCCGTCTCGAAGTTAGTAGTTTTTTTTGCGAAAACTTATTCTTTTCAAATTTTATTATGACTCCAATACAAGTTGTCTAATTAATGTTTCGGAAATTCATATGGTATTCATATTTATCAGAGCGGATTATAACTCCTACAGATGGAATGTCGAAGTTGCTAAACTTAGTGGTTCTTAAGAAGACTTACGAAGTTTTTTCATTACAATTTTCAATTCAGAATTATGTCAGTAACATACACATGTTCATTTCCTACCATTAAGTAAACCTTCAATTCAAAATAGGAACGTTAATTTAAGCACCACTTTAGCTTTAACATGAGTTGATCATATTAAAAGATAAATAATTTTCTCGTACATTTTATTAACTTAATTTAAATCTGCAAATATTTCGGTATATTTGTTTTTTCGAGCACAAACTCAAATAGAACATTTTGTGACGTAATATGGTGGACGGCTAGGGATTACGAGGTTAAATGGCCTACTTTATAAAGTTTGGTTTATTGCAAGTAGCCACGCTCGCATAAAATTTATACAACTGAATTATTTCATATCGTTTTGCACTTAATATAGATACTAAACGCCATATCAGTTAAATTTCCGTTTGCAGTTGTATGAAAATTTTAGACTGTGTATTTTAAGTGGATATAGGTGCTTAATATTCAAGAACATAAATGTTTGGCAATTTTTTATACGTAAGGGAACAATTATTAAAGTGTTGATAAAATACTACGTATATTTCCAAATCAGTTAAAATGTTTCGTTCGTGTAAATTAGATTTACCAAAAAGTTATACATTTTAATATAAATGTTTGCCTAAATGTTACGGGACAAAGTTTTAAATTAGGGAAAACACTTTTAACAGATCATTTTGCAGATAGCAACATCTACACTTTAATTTTGTGTGCAAAACGTATTTACCAAGCAACTATAGTAAATTATGTACTTCGAAATCCTTACATACTTTATTCTCAATTTGCTTTGTTTATTTAACTTTATTACTATCTATACCAGGATCTACTTGAATTATACTCTATAATATCAGCTTTAGTGCTCTTCTTCGCGGATGATTATTGTTACATTGTTAATATAATGTTAATGTAGCACCGTCTTTTTCTCTTTTGATGACCAATTAATAAAATTACTTTTTGGATCTAGTTAGGGCTATCTGGTCGCTAATGGGTGACACCCATTAGCGCCCACAACTATTTTCCATTTATTTTTTCATACATTTCCATTTAATTGAACTAATATGATCCTAACCAGATGCAAAAAAAGTAATTTTATTAATTGAAATGTCATCTGAAGAGAAAAAACAGTGATACCATATGGTACCACTGGGTGCATAGGGTACTACAAAATACATAAACTAAATATCAAAAATATAGATTCTTCCCAAAACATTTCAGTTATGTTCTATGATAGCTAGCGAAACAAGACACACAGCCAAAACTCTTGCACCCAGTTTCTGCGCACCGTCTTCTATTGCAAGGAGCAACTTAATGGTGCATACCATCGTATCGAATGCTTGGCACAAGTGTACGGGTTACATATGTTCTTACCGAGCCTGGTGATTTTGATTGTACACAATACCGTGCTAAGGAAACTTGTCCTAACTTCCTTCTAAAATCTAAGTTGGATGTTTTCTTGTGGTTCTGTCTGTACAAAAACCATAAGTTGTTTATTGCTGTTTCCAGGATCCATGTAAAAATTGGCCAATACCACTTTTTACTCCGAATACCTACTCAATAATTAGCAATTCTCTGGTCCATTTGATCAGTTCCTGCCATGCTACCGTTATCACGCGCAATACGATCAGGACGATAAACCATTATATGCTTTTTCTGTTTCTGCGAATATCGCTTGACTGTACTTATCGGAGAAACACCTACATCAGTTAAAGCCATGCTCGCAACGGAGTTATCCAGCCACAGTGTAAGAAGATTCCATATTTTCTTTCTAAAATGTGTTAGGAAGCACATTTGAAAATGTAGGTACCTAGTGCAATGTATCCCAAGAATTTGAAATACCTGAATAGGTTCAGTCCTGTGAAGAGGTTACCCACATGTATATTGTAAGGTAAATTTGGATGGTCTAATTCTTCTAACATAAGTACAAGAGGTGATGGACATTTTCCAAATAGATCGTCATACTTCAAATACCCTGCTGATGAATTTAAATACCACATCTTGGAATATGAATAAAATTTTGTAAACAACGCTTTTTTATTTTATCCATAAGAGGCCGTATTTTCCAGCCTGTATCCATATGGGTATTGTCTGTGAAGTAAATCAATCTTTGTATAAGTAGAAACCTATTTCTTCGCATTGAGTTAGAAACTGAATCATTTTTGGCATCATTCTTTACATCCCAATACATTCGTTTGGAAGGAGGTGAATTGTACCCACTTTGAATAAGGATGCCTAGGAAATATTTTATTTCAGACAAAGTGTATCTACACAAGACATGTTAGCAAAACGCTGGTAATCTTCTAATGGAAAAAACGGGAGGATGAAGGCTGAATATTTCCTTCAATCCATTCAGAATCTACCTTTTTATCATGGAGATAATTTTTCATCCAGTCGTCTAGTAGTAGACCATGCGTATTATTGATGTTCAGGGAATAAGAATATCGTGATGTAGAAGGCACATAAGAGGATTTATGTTCACTTTGATTATTCATCGCTGAAAATGACTGCATAGGTGGTTCTGAGGAAACGTCTTCATCATTTCTGTCAGTACGTCTATTGTTTATCAATTTAATTTCTGAAGGGGAACTTAATTGGCGACCTGTTAGGTTATGAACTTCGTGAACTTCGTCATCCGAATCTTCTTCAGTATCTATATTAGGTTCAATAAAAACCTCATCTCCTTCATTCACAAAATCATCATCTTCGAAAGGTAAATCTAGTGTCTCGGACAATGACAGTCCACGTCTGAAGAAGAAAACAAACGTGATAGTAGTACCGTCCAGTGATACCGAATGGTATCATCAGATTTTATACCCATATTGTAATGTCAGGATAATAAAAAATAAATACTTAAATCTTTCACACTGTTTTACACGTCATTTTAACTCTATATGAAAATATATATTCGGCAAAATCTACAAAGTATTTAATAAAAATGTACTTACTCGAAGCGAATGTCCATATTTCTTATTTTCGCAAGGCGCAATGATGCAAAATACGTATGAAATCTTTGTAAAATCAACAACCACTGGTTAAAACTGTTTGAGGGCGACTACTGTTACCCAAACCCAATGCAGTGAACGAAATTATTCTCCCACCAATATTAATAAAATAGCGGACGTTTTCATAATGACTAATTTACGATACCATATGATATCACTGGGCGTTAATGGATTAATTTAATATTGTTAATCAGGGGTATTGCACAGAGATTCGATCAGAGTTAGGTTGCAAATAACCTTGAATAATATAAATTATTACACATATTTAAAATACTTAACTGTTTGGGTTTTTAAATGGTGTATTTTTATGTTTATGTTTATTGAAATATAAACATTTCGATAACACGCGCAGCCATCGTCCTCATTAGTAATAAAATCTTTCAGAAATATTTAAGATGTTGAAACAAATTTTTTGAAATATGAAAATTGACAACGCAAACATAAGTGTTCTGTTAATATACCAATTTTTATACCTAACGTTACAGATAGAATTGAACAAATTCTAATTAATGATGGCATTAGTACTGTTTTTAAGCCTGCAAGAAAAATTAAAGAACATTTAAGGTCAAAGATGTTTCAGACCCATTATCATCTTCCGGAGTGTATAAGTTAACCCGTTCGTGTGGAAAAGTATACATTGGAACCATCAAACATAGCTTTGATACAAGGCGACATTTTGTAGATTAAGTCAACCAGAGAAATCTGCGATACCTGACCATGCTTTAAATAATTTAACTCATGCCATTTAATTTGATAATGTGGAAATATTGTCAAGATGAACTCATTATTATGTTCGTTTACCACATGAAGCTATTAAGATATATAAACATCCTAATAACTTCAATAGGCAAGAAGAAAATCTCCATTTAAATAGGTTTTGGCATTTTGGCATCTTATAATTTAAAAAAAAGGTGCAATGATACGTCTTAATTTTAATTTTAATTTTAGCTTTTAGTATGTCTAGGTTTTACTAATTATATGTTAAATTGCCACAGCACTATAGTCAAATATATGTAGTTATATATATATATATATATATATATATATATATATATATATATATATATATATTAAATTAAAATTAAAATTATATAAACGTACTACATTGTGTTTTCACTGTAAAATAACACTTACATTTATTAAAAAAGCTATTTCTTTGTTAAATTTGACTAGATTTTTAATTGATGTCAAGTTTCTGTTTGTGAAAGCTTTTAATAATTCCAAATTAGAGTTTTTCACAACTTTAGACTTACATTATAATTTGATTAAATTTTGTTAAATTTGCTCTTCGATTATGACATTATTCATTGTGAGCCTTCGACCGTTAAAGGGTGTTCTGATTTGTCATCTTCAAGGCAGTTTAACAAAATTTAATTTATTAATGATCTAGTTATTCTTTACTAAAACTGTATTCTTTAGTTGACCTTATACGTTTATCAAACCGCTATTAATAGCAGCTTATGTTTGGGTTTTCAAATTTTATATGACATCTTTTGACTAAATTAACATTAACAGCATACATTATAGCATTTGTATGCAAATGGTATATTAAGAAACTAGTTTCATAAGGTGCGTCTTTGTCGCACAGGTTCATGTTTAGAAAACGAGCCGCGCATCGACAAGTTCGCTAATGGATGAGAGAAAATGATGAGAAAAAGTAAATTTCATTTCTCCCCTTGAATGTCAATTTTCTTAATTTTGAATATAATACTCGTATAACTAAATTGGGAATATTATTATAAAAGTCAAAGCATTCACAGTTTATGTTATTACTTTATAGGGAATAGTGTGGAAATGTATATATTTATATATATTTAATAAGTTGTAAATTTTCAACGTATTATTACAATAACTGCTAACACGATAACAAGAATACAGGAATCAGTTCAGCACCATAAGATTAAGATTTATTATTAGGACTAGAGGTTGTATTAAAATAAAAATTAAACTATGACATATGTTGTAAGCAACCTTGTTCTTAGAAATTTTCCATCAAATGACGTTGTAGTGATTTACAATTACTGCATTACTTATTTATATTCATTGATTGTAAATAAAATAGTATACAAACCTCGGAGGAAACTTAATTTCTCTCCCGAGAAATAGAACACTTCAGCCTAATGGCTCGGTATACTACTCATTCTCTCGAGAGAAATTAACAACTCTCCACCTCGATATGTAACAGTATCATTTTATTTCCAGTAAAACGATAAATATGTATAGTATACGTATAACTGTTAGTTACAAATTCATTGAAGATGTTTTATAAAAACAATTAAACTAGTTAATTTTGATGTAGTTGTTGTACCAATGTGTGTATAAAATATACCTGAAATTCGGTAGTTCTGATGATGATTACAGGCTTATTAAAATTTTAACAGTTTCTGGTAGTACCCTACAATTAACAACAATCCGTGTTACCTTTTAAGTAATTCCTGTACTCCATACTGTAATAGCTAATCCTAAATAAAGGACGGAATTATCTTATTTATGATTTATGAGTTATTGTACTATATTGCACACGTTACAATAGAGAGTACTGTCGAGTTCACCTTTCAATGGAGCTTATAGGCGTGTGTCTCTCATTTTCCTGAAGTGTGTTCAATAGATTTCTCATCAATCTACTTTTTAGTGTAATACATACGAGGCGAGTGCTTCCTAAAAATGGGATATTGCATACCTTCGAAACAGAGATAACGAAGGTAGCAGCTATGGACATCAAACAAGCCATTTTGATTAATTCGGTGGTGACAGACAATAGGACTTGGCACTGATTATCTGGTATCAAGAACACTACTACGATTTACGAATCAGACTTCTTACATGATAACACACATTTAAAAGTTTTTACGGATATCTAAAAACCTGACTAACTAAATCAGCAATCATAAGCTACTTTTTTGTCTGTGCGTATGTATGTGCGTGTGTACGTGTGTGCGTGTGTGCGTGTTTGCGTGTGTGCGTGTGTGCGTGTGTTCGTGCGTGCGTGCGTGCGTGTGTGCGTGTGTGCGTGTGTGCGTGTGTGCGTGTGCGCATGTATGCGTGTGTGCGTGTGTGCGTGTGTGCGTGTGTGCGTGCGTGTGTGCTTGTGTGCGTGTGTGCGTGTGTGCGTGTGTGCGTGTGTACGTGTGTGTGTGCGTGTGTGCGTGTGTGCGTGTGTGCGTGTATGTGCGTGTGTACGTGTGCGCGTGCGTGCGTGCGTATGTGCGTGTGTGCGTGTGTGCACGTGTACATGTGTACGTGTGTGCGTGTGTGCGTGTGTGCGTGTGTGCGTGTGTGCGTGTGTGCGTGTGTCGTGTGTGCGTGTGCGTGTGCGTGTGTCGTGCGTGCGTCGTGTGGCGTGTGTGCGTGTGTGCGTGTGTGCGTGTGTGCGTGTGTGCGTGTGTGCGTGTGTGCGTGTGCGCGTGTGCGTGTGTGCGTGTGTGCGTGTGTGCGTGTGTGCGTGTGTGCGTGTGTGCGTGTGTACGTGTGTTCGTGTGTGTGTGTGCGTGTGTGTGTGTGTGCGTGTGTGCGTGTGTGCGTGTGTGCGTGTGTGCGTGTGTGCGTGTGTGCGTGTGTGCGTGTGCACGTGTGTGCGTGTGTGCGTGTGTGTGGGTGTGCGTGTGTCCGGGTGTGCATGTGTGCGTGTGTGCGTGTGTGCGTGTGTGCGTGTGTGCGTGCGTGCGTGCGTATGCGCGTGTGCGCGTGTGTGCACGTGTGCATATGTACGTGTGTGCGTGTGTGCGTGTGTGCGTGTGTGCGTGTGTGCGTGTGTGCGTGTGTGCGTGCGTGCGTGCGTACGTGTGCGCGTGGGTGCGTGTGTGCGTGTGTGCGTGTGTGCGCGTGTGCGTGTGTGCGTGTGTGCGTGTGTGCGTGTGCGCGTGTGTGCGTGTGTGCGTGCGTGCGTATGTGCTTGTGTACGTGTGTGCGTGTGTGCGTGTGTGCGTGTGTGTGTGCGTGTGTGCGTGTGTGCGTGTGTGCTGTGTGCGTGTGTGCGTGTGTACGTGTGTGCGTGTGTGCGTGTGTTCGTGTGTGTGGGTGTGCGTATGTCCGGGGGTGCGTGTGTGCGTGTATGCGTGTGTGCGTGTGTGCGTGTGTGCGTGTGTGCGTGTGTGTGTGTGCGTGTGTATGCGTGCGTACGTGTGTGCGTGTGCGTGTATGCGTATATCCGTGTGTACGTTTGTGCGTGTACGCGCGCGCGCGCGCGTGTGTGTGTGTGTGTGTGTGTGTGTGTGTGTGTGTGTATGTGGGTAAGTACGTGCGTGTGTGCGTGCGTTCGTGGGTTACCTTTATACGTATGTGTGGTGGGTGCTTATATGCGTGCGTGCTTGTGTATGTACGTGTGTGTATGTATGTTGGTATCTACGATTACTCCAGAATGATGAAAGGTGCGTACTTAAAATTTCGTATTTAAGCTCGATTTCATTTCTCCTGGATCTAATTAGATTTTGGTAGACATCCAGCTGCGGGGACCGGTGCTTTATTTGCGGCGGTTTTTGGTTTTTATCGCGTATTTCTGAATCCGCTGCATATGTCCAATGTATAAAAATACCGGCATACGATCTTAATACATTAATTAAATGTGTTCTTTATAATTTTTGATACAACGCGATATTTGGCAGAAACAAAAAAGTGGAATTTAAATGCTTATTCAAGTTTTTGCATTATTTGAATGACGATTAGTTTTATAAGAAAAGTGTACACATATTTTTTAAGATAATTTAATTTTATATAATAATCCTTTAGAGAATGCTTGAAAATGCTTAAACTATATTCTCCACATTTTTATGGAAATCCTGTTAAACGTAGGTATTATAAAAGAAGATGCGTAATTATCCTAAAAATAATTTTATTATTAAAATTATTCCATTTCCTTTAGTTTCTACTTTATGGGTTGGAAGGTAGTGTGCTATACCCCACCGAAGCTTAATGTAATGTATATAAATTAAAAATTCCCTATATTAAACAGATCTTAAAGTCGGCATCGTTATCATCATCTAAATGAATGCTGACTAATTCCATTCCAATGAGGTAAAGTTTCTTCATAAATGTAAATATTTTATAGTTTTAAAATTATATCAAAAAGGTGTCCTACTTATTTACTCTACATACATTTATTTTCTTAATGTTATATGATCCCAATTCAAAATCCAAACCTGTAAATGCAAAATATGAAAATTGTCACGGTTAACCCTAAACCCTTATGAGCTTGTAACATATAGTATAGTGAATACAATTAGTAACTGATACTTTCCAGGTAGAAAACCAAATATCTTGAATCAAACTATATTGTCAGGAGTATAAATTAAGATAAATTTAATCTATTCTTTGAAATGCTATACAAACTCTTCAAACAGTAAATTTCTAAAGTAATTTGTTAAGAAATCTATATGTCTGACTGTTGTAATTTTTACTGGTTTCCTTGCAAATTATTTCACCTATAATTTTCCAAGAACCTTGTTTTGATTATATATCTCTGGAAATACCGAACATTATATACCCCCTTATTAATTACATAGGGCTGACGTCATAATTACATATTTTAGGAAAGCATTTAGTGATTTTGGTATAATTAAAATTAGGCAATATGGGATCAATATCTTATGTAATATATTATTTAAAGCGCGTACATATCCAAATAAAGCAATAATGATTTTTTGGAACGCTAACCTGCGTTTGTTCACACCTATGCAGCTTTAGGAAGCTACTTTCAAACAGGATATTGTAATTTGATTAAATACAAATAGTATTTTGGTTTCATAGTTGTCTTACTTTGATTATATTCATATACCTATGAGGGTTTCCATTTTTTCTGGAGATTAGGAGCTGCATATTTCAAAGATATAAAAATACTTATATATAGATCTTAAACATATCGATTAATTATGTACTACGCAATTTTTTTATGCATCACGTAATTTGGAGTTAAAAAAATTCCATTCAAATTTGAATAACGATCAACTATGTAGGAACATGTGTAGATAATTCAATTCTACATCGCTTTTTTCTACCATGTTTCTTGATACCAAACTAAATAAGTCCCAAAAATTAATAAAATAGGATTTAAAACGCGTAAACTATATTTGTGACATTTTCTAATGCGCTTTTCAAGCAACTAAATGTCCATTAACATGAAGGTTGAACCATCTATCTGCCACAAGTCATCACTTTTATTTTTGCGACGTGGCGTATTTTAATTAAGAACGTATTGCAAAACAGGTTGCATGATTATTCTAAAAAAACTGTATTATGTCATTCCTTTTAACTTCTGCTTTTTGGGTCGGAAGATCGTGTGTTGTTCCATAGATATTTTGCTTTCATGTGTTAATTACATTTCGTTTTGTCAAGTAATTAACCTTTATGTAGGTAAGTGATGACATCATTTAATTAACCACGCAATATTTATTGCGCCTTATCTGTCAAACACGCAGATAAATGGTAATAAAACCTATTCTCCTGAGCAATGCGTCCTTTTCTCAAAATTCAAGATTAGTAAACCTGAAGTTATGGAAACGAAGAAGTTGGAGCCTTCAAAATACAATAGGCTATGTGCAGCCTGCTTCTATTTTTAGTTTTAGTTTTGCCAGTTTTGTAGGTGTTTTCAAGTATGGACATTTTTACAAAAAACCTACATAAAGTACATTACAGCAGCGTAAATGAACTGACGCTTTTATCACTAAGCCGTACACCGAAATTTTCGATTTGTATGAATGTGTAATGCCTTTACTGTAATGTTATGAATAGATACTAATATGTTAGGCTTCTACTCAACCCATATTTTATTAATGAAGTAATCCTAGAATAAGAATGAGACTATTGCACCGTCACATGGTATGACTAATGGTGGCAATCTGATGAAGGACTCATCAAAGGCATATTGTAACGAATACTTTTGTTTGCCCAATTGCTTTTAATATTGCCACGGTTTTTAGTTCCGGTTTAGGAGGCAGGTTTCTTTTATATAATTAACTTAATTAACTAAATAAGTTATATATCATTACATTTTATGTCACTTTATATTATATCCTTGACAGCAAGTTTAAAACTAACTTTCACCTTTGTTACTATTTTTAATCTTAATTTTAACTAATTAATCCAAAAAGTAGGCAATTAAAGTCGGGAAGGCTAACAGGGTCATTATCGTTATTTATTATTACCCTTCAATGAAATAAAAATGAAATTTAAAAAATAGAAAAGTTAAGTTATCACAATTTACGACAATAATAAAACAGATTTGATTAGTTTAGTTAGTAAACTAATTAATGTTTCCTTTTCATCTCTAACATTCTAGAACTTCATAGGTGGAAGGCATGTATTCCCCATGCCGCCTAGTACAATACCATCGCCTTTACCCAAGGATACTGGGGGAGGGGGGGGTCAAAAATTTGTCAACGCCAAAATCAAGACTAAAATAAAAAAAATTCTGCCCCATTCGGATGCCCGGGAGGGCAGGACTCAAGCGACCTCGGTCATCGAAAGTACCAACATTCTTATACATTTATGCAACATACGTGGTATCAGCTCAAATTTTAATGCTGTTCACCTACACCTTCAACAAGTGCAACAGGACATTCTGTTTCTGTCAGAAACACAATTCTCCCGTGGAAGCACTGATTCACCTGATCTAATTGAAATAACTTCCTCTGTACCCGATCCCACTGTTACTTGAAAAACAGCTGGAACAAACTGCGAGATTTTTTGCAATCTTCCCCTAGCGTGAGTATTGCTTTAATCAGACATCCTCTTCGAACATTGCTCTTTCAATAACTGAAGTTATCTGGATGGGTATGGAGTTATTCATTCCCAAAAAAACATAATCGTGTAGATCATGCCAGTCCCCAACCCTGGTTTAATAGGGCTCGCACTGATGCATTATCGCAAAAGCATAAACTCTATACCAAATGGAAACCAAATAAATCTATAGAAAATTACGCCGACCAAATTGCCAGGAATAGTTGCAAAAGTATCATCACCAAGGTCAAAAAGATGTGTGAAGAACGTAAATGCAAAGAATTAGTTTCATATCCTTTGGGTAGTCGTACATTTTGGTCATTAGCTAAAACCACCAGTAAAAACTTTAGTAGATCTTCCTTTCCTCCCATGACGTATCGCGACAGAGGTTGCTGATCCTGCTGACAATCTCTTTGTCGATTACTTTGCACCAAATACATGTCTCAATGATTCTGGTAAAGTTGTGCCGTCAGGAGGACAGGCGTTAATAAGCGTATTGTCTATTATTTACACTGTTAAATAATAAGTATTTAATTAAATTTAATTTATTAGTTATAATCGGAATTAAACTGTAATAAAACGGAACTTTCCATCATCTAATAGTATAGGATGCACTGGAATGGGCAAGCATCTTGTTTTTACGGGCGGATCATTATTAGATGGGAGGGAATGGTAATCAGCTCCGATTATTGTTAAATCGAAATACGGGACGGGATGTTTTGGGTTACTCTCTTTTCTAATACGGGAACATAACGGTTTCATAAACACGCAGCTATATGATTTTCCTTTTAAAAAACGTTAAAAGGAACGGTATCTAAAAAACAGATACAAGAGTGTCGATATTTTTAAGCTTGCGTATTTAATTTTATATCTAAACGCTTACCTATATGTACAATGGGTTCAAACTAATTATCATTACTTGCGGGACGTTCTAAACCAAGTATTTGCTATTTAACAATAATTGAATTATGTACAACAGTTAGTTACTAAATGTTAATTAAAAGGGATCTTAGCATGATCGTAATGCCAGAGGCTTGCTTGTACTAAACTGTAGAGTGAAACAAATTTAGTTATAACCATGTCAAAGTATGTGTACGATTTCTGGATTATTACATAGCGGCTTTTGGTGTTTATCGTATTATATCAACAGACCATTGGATTTTTTCTATACAAATTCTGCTGGAATATGTATAGAAAGAGCACTTTGATACTTTTACTAGTGTCATGGTAACAAATCATTAAGGTAAAACAGTAAACTTGATGTAAATTATAATTCTATATTTCAAATATTCATTAAAGGTGAGCCAATAAGATCAACCTGGTCTTTCATTAAAAGTAGTTTCTATTGATGGTTATAAATTTCGACTGCCTCTAAAACACCTAATTTGTCTTTTTTTTATTGTAACAGTGTAAAATTGTAATGTTGTATTGTGAAGTCATAAGGTGATTATTTACTATTACATTTCTTGCATAATTTACTTTATCTATGTGTCTATATTTGTAATATCAAATGTGTTCTTTGAATCTAATATCAGATTTCCTAAGTGTTTGTGCAATATAAACTGAATTAGACAATGTACCCTTTCAATTTATAAATATCCGATTTCATAATGTCGTTAATTGAACCTTTGGCATTAAATAAACATTTAGAAACATTGGTATTAGTTTTGAAATCTACTTTGTACTTCTTCTTTAAGGTACGTGAGATATGTGAGCTACTTTTTCTGACGTTTCTCCAAAATGTGAAATTGATACGTATTCATTTTCTGTTGGTTCTGTGTTAAATCTTTTTGGTAAATAATTTCTACTCTTGATTTTTAACTAAAGTGTTAATTATATTTGAAATGTAACCTTTTGCTTGTGCAGTTTGTTTTATAATTGATACTCCTTTATTGAAATGTGTTTGATTTAATGGTAGTGACATTGCTGTGTGAATGAATGATCTATATCCAGCTAACATTTATAGTGATACGAATCGTTTGGAGGTGTAATATCTGTATGTGTAGGTTTTCGGAATATGCAAAAAATTTTATGTTAAATCTAGAAAATTGTTCTTTCTCTAGTGTAAGTTTTATGTTATGATGTAAACTGTTAATATTAATTTAAAACATCAATAAAATCTGACGAACTATCAAAATATGCCAAAATATCATTAACATGACTGACCAAAATACAATCTTATCAGAAAAACCAAGAAATTTGATGAAATGGTATCAAATGAATGTTTAGCATTCTTACTGCAATTTAAGAATTATATTGGTGAATAGAACTTTCCTAGTTATAAATTTTACAAAACAAATTATAGAACCATTTTTAAATCAGTAATTCAATTTTACCTATTTGTTAGCTGTCTTATAAACACGCAACAGGAAAAAAGTTGAGACTTGTTCCATATTAGTAAACATTCATTAATCGCGCTAAACAGAAGCAGTGTAAAATCATTTCTATCGTTCAGTGATATGTTAAGCCCTATTTAACATGCATGCATGGGTGTCCACCCATGCATGCATGTTAGGCACCTTTACCACACATGCACTGTTTGCATAAACAAATAATTAGACAATTAATATTGAATACACAGTATTGAAAGCAACATCTTATGTGTTTTCGTAAATGAATGCGTCGATGATCGATAAACCAATGAACTCATCTCGAGTGGTAACAAGCCATAACATTTTTCGCATCAATTATAGCGCTGGCTCGCGCCATAAATACATGTTAAAATGCTAATACGCGTCACTTCTCTTTCAATAAAGCGTTTTTCAAAATAACAAACATCTGAAGGGAATTTCAATAAAATATTAATGCATTTCTCGCTTTCTCCCTGAACTTTACCTTTATCTTATAATAGAGGAATAAGATTATTTACTTCAGCAATTTAAGTGCTGCTATAATTTCGCCTTGCGTTTTATTAAAATTTAAAAGTTAATGTCAGACAGAGGTTAATACATATCTAGGTGTTAGCTTAAAATATCTGGTGTGGAACACAACACGACCTTCCAACTTACAAAATGGAAATTAAAAAAAACGAAATAATTACAATAACATTTTTTAGGATAATTATGCAACATCTTTTATTACGAAAATAGGCATCATTGTAAAAGCAAAAATAATAATCTATGTCAAACAGACGTTTAAAGTTCATGACAGACAGAGGTTAATAGACATCTAGATGCTAACTTAACAAATTAAAAGAAATGAACTAATTTTAATTATAATTTTTTTAGGGTAACTATGTAACCTCCTTCATACTTTCATAACGAAAACAGGCAAGATTGTAAAAAAAAATAATAATCTATATCAAAATGGCGTTTAAAACTTCATGTCAGATAAAGATTAATATACATAAAGACATTTTAACTAAAAATAAATGCAAAAACCGCCCGCTTCTGTAACATACCAATAATACAGTTTAACCATTCTCATTCACATTTAATTATTTTTTAGACTTACCTTGCATTATATTAAGACACTTTATAAAGGAAAGTTATTTAAAATTAGATTTTCTTTAAAAAATATGTCCACACTTTATAAAATTAATCGTAATTCAGACATTGACAAAAAAAAACTTAAATTCTACCTTAAGATTTTTTGCCGCTAAATTACGCGTCGTATCAAAACATTTCATAGAACATAATTAATCTATATGTTTAAGGTCTATATCTAGGTATTTTGTACGTTTGAAATATGCAGCTGTTTTAGAAAGACTTGCTAAAAACCTGACAATGACCTATTAAAGCCCCCTCCCCGCAGCTGCATTTCACCCAAAATCTAATCAACCCTCGGAAAAACTAAACCAAGCTTAAACTCAAAACTTCAAGTATGTGGGTATTTTCGTTCAGGAGTTATCGTGGATACTCGCATCTAGATATCATGGCCGATCTTGGCGAAACTTGGCCAAAAGTTGTAAAATTAGCTAATAAGTCGATTTAACGATAGTCACAGAAAAGTCGATTGTATAATTTTCTATAAATACAAATGCATACGTAGGTTGGAAGCCAAAATTGTGAGTCTGTTTGTCTGTGTGTCTGTGTGTCTGTGTGTCTGTGTGTCTGTGTGTCTGTGTGTCTGTGTGTCTGTGTGTCTGTGTGTCTGTGTGTCTGTGTGTCTGTGTGTCTGTGTGTCTGTGTGTCTGTGTGCTGTTGTGTGTCTGTGTGTCTGTGTGTCTGTGTGTCTGTGTGTCTGTGTGTCTGTGTGTCTGTGTGTCTGTGTGTCTGTGTGTCTGTGTGTCTGTGTGTCTGTGTGTCTGTGTCTGTGTGTCTGTGTGCCTGTGTGCTGTGTGTCTGTGTGTCTGTGTGTCTGTGTGTCTGTGTGTCTGTGTGTCTGTGTGTCTGTGTCTGTGTGTCTGTGTCTGTGTGTCTGTGTGTCTGTGTGTCTGTGTGTCTGTGTGTCTGTGTTTCTGTGTGTCTGTGTGTCTGTGTGTCTGTGTCTGTGTGTCTGTGTGTCTGTGTGTCTGTGTGTCTGTGTGTCTGTGTGTCTGTGTGTCTGTGTGTCTGTGTGTCTGTGTGTCTGTGTGTCTGTGTGTCTGTGTGTCTGTGTGTCTGTCTGTCCGTGTGTCCGTATTGTAACATTAAAAGCGGCTGCCAAAGTATAAACTCTAAAACAAATAACTGGGCCAACTTATAACATTTAAAAAAAAGCGATGATGTAATAAATAAAACGCCACTGCCGTTGGCTCAATCGGTAAATTAAGATAAGGAGAGTTCTAATATACTGAGTTTAATTATCATACCTGAAATACTGCATGCTTCCCATCTGCTTAATTACGTTCACTTATACTTAATTAATAAGAAAAATATGTAATGTAAATAAAAACAATAAAATGATACCTCGGGCGCCAAGCTATTTTTAAATATACGTTATTGGAACAGCTAAACCAAGTTTGTTAATAATAATACAACATTAATCAAAATGAAAATAAAATTACAAGACACACTAACGTTTATTTAATAATCAATTGTAATGGAAAACGTCTTAAATCTATTCGTTAATTACTAGAAAATCATACCTTTGAACAGTTCTGTATATATTTTATTACCGCTGGTGACACATGAAACGGAACGGTCAACTAGATGAAATTATTATAGCATCATTGTGGTGCAATCTCCAGATCTAAGGTTACCAGCCACACCCCACTGGAATTATCTTGATAATTTATTCTTAATAATTCGAATCCATAATAATTAATGCATTGCTTTGAAGTTTTTAGTATGTAAAAACTATTGCGATTTATGATGTAAACCAAGTAAAATAAGGTAGTTAATAAAAGTGGTACTTTAAAAGTAAAAATTAATAATTAATTCCATTACAATAAAAAAATAGCAGAATAGTGCTTAAAAAAAATATGCATTATTAAAGTATGTAAAAGGTGTAAACGTATAAAATTTAAAAGTGTAATAGTAAGTAAGTGAGTTATAAAAAGAAAGTGCCTAAAAAAAAGCAAAGGCTTTAGTTTTAACTATAATGAGAAAAAAAATAACTTACCATCTACCGATGGCACTTTACACTAAAATTTAGGGAAAATTCCCCACAACCACATGCTATTACATTTAGCAGCAAGTGAATTGAAAAAGAAAAAGAAGGCCAGTTATTACGCATTGCGCGGATTTTAAATGATCAGAATACCATTTCTAAGGAAAGGGAACTATAAATCTTTATGAAATATATTCACTTAAAAAATATGTACTATTAAGATATGCGATTTAAGTTGCCTACCTCATACAAAACTTAAAAACTTTTCTTATATTTACTAAATGAATAAAAGATCTAAAATTAAAGTTTTATACTTGAAAAGGTGTGTCCTTTCGTGTGTCTGTGTCGGTGCGTGTGTCCGTGTGTCTGTGTCGTGTTCGTGTGCGTGTCTGTGTCGTGTCGGTGTCGGTCTGTGCGTGTGTCCTGTGTCGTGTCGCGTGTCCGGTGTCGTGTGTCCGTTGTCCGTGTGTCCGTGTGTCCGTGTGTGTGTGTGTGTGTGTGTGTGTCCGGCGTGTCGCGTGTGCGTGTCGGTGTCCGTGTCTCGTGTCTGGTGTCTGTGTCTGTGTCTGTGTGTCTGTGTG
This sequence comes from Vesta saturnalis, assembly GCA_036346205.1. NCBI lineage: Eukaryota > Metazoa > Arthropoda > Insecta > Coleoptera > Lampyridae > Vesta > Vesta saturnalis. The sequence goes on along the minus strand of JARFJB010002412.1, from coordinate 99,986 downwards.
TCTGTGTGTCTTGTGTGTCTGTGTGTCTGTGTGTCTGTGTGTGTCTGTGTGTCTGTGTTTGTGTGTCTGTGTGTGTCTGTGTGTGTCTGTGTGTCTGTGTGTCTGTGTGTGTCTGTGTGTCTGTGTGTCTGTGTGTCTGTGTGTCTGTGTGTCTGTGTGTCTGTGTGTCTGTGTGTCTGTGTGTCTGTGTGTCTGTGTTCTGTGTGTCTGTGTGTCTGTGTGTCTGTGTGCTGTGTGTCTGGTGTCGTGTCTGCTGTTGTTTTCTTGGGTCTTTTTTCTTTGTTTGTTTTCTGTTTCTTTTTTTTGTGTTTTCTTTGTGCTTTTTTCTTGTGGCTGTTTTCGCTGTCTTCTGTTTTTCTATTGTTGTTCTCGTTCGTCTGTGTCTTTCGTTTTCGTTGTGTTTGGTCTTGTTTTTTTTCGTCTTTGTTTTGTTGTGTCTTTTTGTGTTGTGTGGTTGGGCTTGTTTTTTCTTTGTCTTTGGTTCTGTTTTCTGTTTGTGGTTTGTGTTGTTCTGTGTCTGTGTGCTGTGTGTCTGTGTGTCTGTGTCTGTGTCTGGTGTCGGTCTGTGTGTCTGTTTCTGTGTGTCGTGTTTGTCTGTGTGTCTGTGTCGTGTCTGTGTGTCGTGTGTCTGTGTTCTGTGTGTCTGTGTGTCTGTGTTGTGTGTCTGGTTGTGCTGTTTGTGTCTGTGTGTCTGTGTGTCGTGTGTTGTGTCTGTGTGTCTTGTGTCTGTGTGTCGTGTGTCTGTGTGTCCGTGTGTCCGTGTGTCCTGTGTCCGTGTGTCGTGTTCGTGTGTGTCTGCGTGTCCGTGTGTCCGTGTCCGTGTCGCTGTGTCCGTGTCTGTGTGTGTCTGTGTGTCTGTTGTCTGGTGTGTCTGTGTGTCTGTGTGTCTGTGTGTCTGTGTGCTGTTCGTGTGTCTGTGTGTCTGTGGTGTCGTGTGTCTGTGTGTCTGTGTGTCTGTGTGTCTGTGTGTCTGTGTGTCTGTGTGTCTGTGTGTCTGTGTGTCTGTGTGTCTGTGTCTGTGTCTGTGTGTCTGTGTGTCTGTGTTTGTCTGTGTGTTGTCGTGTCTGTGTGTCTGGTGTCTGTGTGTCTGTGTGTCTGTGTGTCTGTGTGTCTGTGTGTCTGTGTGTGTGTCTGTGTGTCTGTGTGTCTGTTGTCTGTTGTCTGTGTGTCTGTGTTGTGTCTGTGTTCTGTGTTCTGTGTGTCTGTGTGTCTGTGTGTCTGTGTGTCTGTGTGTCTGTGTGTCTGTGTGTCTGTGTGTCTGTGTTCTGTGTGTCTGTGTGTCTGTGTGTCTGTGTGTCTGTGTGTGTCTGTGTCTGTGTGTCTGTGTGTCTGTGTGTCTGTGTGTCTGTGTTCTTGTGTCTGTGTGTGTCGTGTGTCTGTGTGTCGTGTCCGTGTGTGTCCGTGTGTCCGTGTGTCGTGTGTCTGTGTCGTGTGTCCGTGTCTGGTGTCTGGTGTCGTGTCGTGTCTCGTGTCTGTGTCTGTGTGTCTGTGTTCTGTGTCTGTGTGTCTGTGTTGTCTGTGTGTCTGTGTTGTGTCTGTGTGTCTGTGTGTCTGTGTCTGTGTGTCTGTGTTCTGTGTGTGTGTCTGTGTGTCTGTGTCTGTTGTCTGTGTCTGTGTGTCTGTGTGTCTGTGTGTCTGTGTGTCTGTGTGTCTGTGTCTGTGTGTTGTGTGTCTGTGTTCTGTGTGTCTGTGTGTCTGTGTGTTGTGTGTCTGTGTCTGTGTGTCTGTGTGCTGTGTGTCTTGTGTCTGTGTTTGTGTCTGTGTGTCTGTGTTCTGTGTGTCTGTGTGTCTGTGTCTGTGTCTGTTCTGGTGTCTGTGTGTCTGTGTTGTGTCGTGTGTCTGGTGTCTGTGTGTCTGTGTTTGTGTCGTTCTGTGTGTCTGTGTGTGTTGTCTGTGTGTCGTGTGTCTGTGTGTCTGTGTGTCTGGTGTCTGTGTCTGTTGTCTGTGTGTCTGTGTCTGTGTGTCTGTGTGTCTGTGTGTCTGTGTTGTCTGTGTCTGTGTCTGTGTCTGTGTGTCTGTGTGTCTGTGTGTCTGTGTGTCTGTGTCTGTGTGTCTGTGTGTCTGTGTGTCTGTGTGTCTGTGTGTCTGTGTTGTGTTCTGTGTCTGTGTCTGTGTCTGTGTCTGTGTCTGTGTGTCTGTGTGTCTGTGTGTCTGTGTGTCTGTGTGTCTGTGTCTGTGTCTGTGTGTCTGTGTCTGTGTGTCTGTGTTCTGTGTCTGTGTCTGTGTGTCTGTGTCTGTGTGTCTGTCGTGTCTGTGTGTCTGTGTGTTTGTGTCTGTGTGTCGTGTCGTGTCTGTGGTTGGTGTCTGTGTCTGTGTGTCTGTGTGTCTGTGTGTTGTGTGTCTGTGTGTCTGTGTCTGTGTCTGTGTCTGTGTGTCTGTGTGTCTGTGTTCTGTGTGTCTGTGTTGTGTCTGTGTGTCTGTGTGTCTGTGTGTCTGTGTGTCTGTGTGTCTGTGTGTCTGTGTGTCTGTGTGTCTGTGTGTCTGTGTCTGTGTGTCTGTGTGTCTGTGTGTCTGTGTGTCTGTGTGTCTGTGTCGTGTCTGTGTGTCTGTGTGTCTGTGTGTCTGTGTGTCTGTGTGTTGTTGTGTCTGTGTGTCTGTGTGTCTGTGTGTCTGTTGTGTCTGTGTGTCTGTGTCTGTGTGTCTGTGTGTCTGTGTGTCTGTGTTCTGTGTGTGTCGTGTCTGTGTCTGTGTGTCTGTGTGTCTGTGTGTCTGTGTGTCTGTGTGTCTGTGTGTGTCTGTGTGTCTGTGTGTCTGTGTGTCTGTGTGTCTGTGTCTGTGTGTCTGTGTGTCTGTGTGTCTGTGTTCTGTGTGTCTGTGTGTGTCTTGTGTCTGTGTGTGTCTGTGTCTGTGTGTCTGTGTCTGTGTCTGTGTGTTGTGTGTCTGTGTGTCTGTTCTTGTGTCTGTGTTCTTGTGTCTGTGTGTCTGTGTGCGTGTGTCGTGTTTTGTGTCTGTGTCGTGTGTCTTGTGTCGGTGTCGTGCTGTGTCTGTGTCTGTGTTCGTGTCTGGTGTCTGTGTGTCTGCGTGTCTGTGTGTCTGTGTGTTGTGTGCTGTGTCTGTGTCTGTGTGTCTGTGTGTCTGTGTGTCTGTGTGTCTGTGTGTCTGTGTGTCTGTGTGTCTGTGTGTCTGTGTGTCTTGTGTCTGTGTGTCTGTGTCTGTGTCTGTGTTCTGTGTCTGTGTCTGTGTTTGTGTCTGTGTGTCTGTGTGTCTGTGTGTGTGTTTGTGTCTGTGTGTCTGTGTGTCTGTGTGTCTGTGTCTGTTGTCTGTGTCTGTGTCTGTGTTCTGTGTTCTGTGTGTCTGTGTCTGTGTGTCTGTGTGTTGTGTCTGTTCTGTGTCTGTGTGTCTGTGTGTTGTGTTCTGTGTCTGTGTGTCTGTGTGTCTGTGTGTTGTGTGTCTGTGTCTGTGTGTCTGTGTGTCTGTGTCTGTGTGTCTGTGTCTGTGTGTGTGTCTGTGTTCTGTGTGTGTTTGTGTCTGTGTCTGTGTGTCTGTGTTCTTGTGTCTGTGTGTCTGTGTTGTGTGTCTGTGTGTCTGTGTCTGTGTGTCTGTGTTCTGTGTGTCTGTGTCTGTGTGTCTGTGTCTGTGTGTGTGCTGTGTGTTGTGTGTCTGTGTCTGTGTGTCTGTGTGTGTGTCTGTGTGTTGTGTGTCTGTGTTGTGTGTCTGTGTCTTGTCTGTTTCCTCTCTCGTCTGGTTTTTGTGTGTTTTCGTTTTGTTTGGTCTGTGTGTCTGTGTGTCGTGTGTCTGTGTGTCTTGTGTCTGTGTGTTGTGTGTCTGTGTGTGTGCTGTGTCTGTGTGTCTGTCGTGTCTGGTGTCTGTGTGTCTGTTTGTGTGTCTGTGTGTCTGTGTGTCTGTGTGTCTTGTCTGTGTGTCTGTGTGTCTGTGTGTCTGTGTGTCTGTGTGTCTGTGTGTCTGTGTGTTGTGTTGTCTGTGTGTCTGTGTGTCTGTGTTGTGTCTGTGTGTCTGTGTGTCTGTGTTCTGTGTGTCTGTGTTCTGTGTGTCTGTGTGTCTGTGTGTCTGTGTGTCTGTGTGTCTGTGTTGTGTGTCTGTGTGTCTGTGTGTCTGTGTGTCTGTGTGTCTGTGTGTCTGTGTGTCTGTGTCTGTGTGTCTGTGTGTCTGTGTGTCTGTGTGTCTGTGTGTCTGTGTGTCTGTGTCTGTGTGTCTGTGTGTCTGTGTTCTGTGCTGTGTGTCTGTGTGTCTGTGTGTCTGTGTCTGTGTGTCTGTGTCTGTGTGTCTGTGTCTGTGTGTCTGTGTGTCTGTGTGTCTGTGTCTGTGTGTCTGTGTGTCTGTGTGTCGGTGTGTCTGTGTCTGTGTGTCTTTGTTTGTGTGTGTCTGTGTGTGTGGCTTTGTGTCTGTGTGTCTATGTGTCTGTGTGTCTGTGTGTCTGTGTGTCTGTGTATCTGTGTGTCTGTGTGTCTGTGTGTCTGTGTGTCTGTGTGTCAGTGTGTCTGTGCGTCTGTGTGTCTGTGTGTCTGTGGCTGTGTGGCTGTGGCTGTGTGTCTGTGTGTCTGTGTGTCTGTGTGTTTTTGTGTCGGTGTGTCTGTGTATTTGTGTGTCTGTGTGTCTGTATCTCCCACTATTACTTACATCTTCAATAACAAATTATAAAAAGGATTACTTAAATTTTAAATCGCGCGAGAAACGAATCAATCCCGAAAAACTAAATCGTAGAAATTGCGTCACCCATGTAAAATGTGTTCCCAAAGGTGCCTTTTGTTATGTGATATGGGTAAGATAACGAAACTTCTACTATACTAACCCTTAAATTAACGTACAGAAAATTCAACACTTTGTTTAAACTCAACAGTTTTTATCTAAAAGAAGACGACAGTCTGGTGGCCTACAATTTATGTTCACAAAAGATATACTATATAACGTAATAATTTTCTACTTACTTTAATTTTATAAAACGTAATTCTCATTTATTTACCAAAATACACCAATATTAAAAATAACGAGAACATTTATGTACACAAAAACTAACTCTTTCACACTAATCTGGCAAAGAGGGAATTCCCCTATTTATTAATGCCAATAAATAAAGCAAATTTTAATTTAAAACTCCAATCTAAACTTGCTAAAACCAACAACTTCATTTCATTATCAAAATGGGGATTCTAAATGCGACTACTATTACTAAAACAATCAAAAAACAACATTCATGCATTATTATTTTTACTGCGCGAGTCTATACTACATTTAAGACGTCCCGTAATACAAACAATTTGTAATTTCGAAAACTATCGGCACATCTTTGATTACACCATGGACACATGACACGATATTTCAACATTTGACCGTTGTTTAAACAATGTTCCCATTTGTTAAAATGGAATCCACTTGTCATATTCCTTATCACTAAAACAAACAGTTAATAGAAGGTTCATTACTTTCGTGCTTCTTTAAGACATCACTCTAACGCTATTTTGAGATTACTTCATATTTTTTGTATTTAATTCAACTTTTACCTTTTATACTGGCAGCATTGAGTATATCAATATATACTCAATGCTGACAGTTAAAGATATGTGAATAATTATTATCGACCTCCATTAGCCATAATTTTGATGTTACATTGACAATACCTACTGAGTTTAGTTATGGTAAATCCAATTCGCGTTGCATAGGTTTTGAAAGGACGTTACGTTTATTATTTTCACGGACTATCTGTTTTACAGAATTTGCACAACCACCAATTGTAATTAATATTCACTAATCCCGTGATTAAATCAAATAACTGTGTATGAACAGAGAGCTATTACATTATACATTTAACTACGGATCGAATAATTAGCATTACGAAATTCACATGTCTGAGAATATCGTACACTATTTTGTATAAGATTAATATTACTTCCCAACATTCCTTCATTCCATGAAACAGACTCACTATTTATCAAGTTCTTGTTTGCAGTATTTTTAGTAATTTGATTCGTGTACCGTATTCGTAACTGATGATTTACATTTCGTTTAAAAAGATACCAATGTGTGCGTTATAAACATGTTCAGAATTAATATCCATGTATCATCAAGTGTTTGTTTTATGTAAAAAATATTTGAGCAATTACAAATTTGCTTCATTTCATGCTTTCTACCGCTGAAAAAATTGCGCATTTCTTTGAAACCTAACATTAGTAAATTGGAATTTTGGTTAAAATTGTGTTAATTATTGTTGAATAATTCTTTTTTTTTGCGCTCTACTGCAAACCCATTTAAACACAAAAATAACAGAAATTTTAAATATAAAGAAATTTATTTGCATTTTGAGCAAATTAATAGTAATGTAACTAATTACATTATGCGTGACACGCATTGCATAATCTCATCACCGTGATTACACAAACTCTGTAACTAATTTATCTATTAATCTACTATTGTTTTATTATACCCGCAGATCTTAAGTGAAAAGTAAACTAAACATGTAAATCTAACTGAATATATTTTTTTACCTTAAAATTTGATGAAATTAATTTGATTATAAGAAAAATGTGGAAATCTCAAGTTATTTTTCCATGCGCTTATGCTTAACTGCTAGACGCTTTTTCATTTTAATTATTAAAAATTATTAACAACCTCAAGGTCAATAAATGGTGTGTACGTAATCAGTTAAATTAGTTAAGTTGGAAAATTCAGAATTAACTCACATAAGCACATACATTGCAGGTATAATTTAATTTATTACTCTTTTGTTTTTTCATAAAACTGCTTGTGAACCAAGTGAAATCATATTTTCCAGTTGAATGTTTAGTAAATGTAATTATTTGTGCTTCGATTTCGTCGAATACACACAGTCAAAATGTGTATTGGGAGATCTTTTGAAAGTAGGAAATTAAATTCACATACAAGTATATATGAGAAAAAACCATATAAGAAAAAATACTTTTACTTCACTGTTAAATAAGCCTTCATGACGTAAGAAATAACATCAAACAACACGAAAAAATTAAGTAGGTGCTTCAACATAACTAACATAATTGGTAAATTTAAACGTTTCGATAACAATAATTGCAGATATCCTCTTTAGTAAATGATAATAGCATTAGAACATTAAGATGCCAAATAAATATATGAAATCTGAAAACACAAATATAAGCCTGCTAGACTGTTTATTAGAATATTATGGCGTTGTGGCCAAAATAAAAAAATTTAAAATCAGGTATAATTGATTGCGTTCCCTTCAACTAAAATATTTTCAGACTTCTAGCGGTTCCGGTTATACCGTAAGTCGCCATCTACTTTGTTATTTTCAATGTAACACCCTATATATGTTTGCACTTTTGCATGGGAAGCATAATTTTGCATATTTTTTATTGAAACTGTACCATGCCCATTATGCCAAGAAAAACTAATATTTGCTTAGGAATTTTTTAGCGAGCATGAATTTTGATGAAACCTTTTGCAATTTTCTTATTTAGGATTATATTTAAGAATCAGAAAGGTTTGGTTCGCGGGAGATGTCCCCTTGCCCTTTGGGGATCGATAATTTTTAAAAAACGAAGTAGGGGGGTTTTTCAGGTCGCTGATTATGAATCTGATGTCAAAAAAAGTGAAAATTCAACACGGCACCTGGAAAATGGCTTTTCGAGGGAAAAGGCTAAATTATTGAAAAAATTATCTAAAAATCATTAGAAAACGATAAAGTATTTAATTTGATCATAAATATTGAAAAATGATAAAATTGTAAAATTCAAAATGGCGCCTGAAAACTGATTTTTAATGTTGGAAAATAACATATCTTTATAACATATCCATAAAATTTTTAATGAGAGCGATTAGTTCACGTTACTTGGATACGTAATGTTGGAAAAATTGGGAAATAAGAAAATTGGAAAAGTCAAAATGGTGTTGGGAAAATTACTTTTATGAAAGAAAAATAGCGTTTCTTTGAACAATTTTTATAAGAATGATTATTATAAATTTATATTTCGAGAATGATAATGAATGGTGGCTATGGATACGAGAAACAATTTTTTAAATGTCAAGTTTTTAATGTTTGTGATTTAGTACTTATCTATACTATACTATACTACGAAGATAACGTTTATGCAAATCAAGAAATTCTTAATTTATTTTTTATACATGGAAAATGCGACAAGATTCTTAGTATAACTTGCACAGTATTTAACGAAAACTATCCACATTTACCTCCGATAACAAAAGGTAAATATAGAAGAATAGAAGCAAATTTTGTGCACTTTGGACGAATTATTCAAGTGTTAAATCGACCAAAAATTGCAGTTTGTGATGAAGAGGGAGAATTGAAAACCTTCGCTTATTTCGAGGCCAATTCCAACGCCTCAGTTTTTGCTGCCGAAGAAGATCTGGGAATCAGTAGGTGTTCAATACAGAGGATTTTGAAGAAACATGACTTCCATAACTACAAGTTGACGTTAGTACAAGACCACAAGACCTCAACGAGAGAGTTGACTTGTGTGAGATGGTATATCTTCGAAGTCAAGAGGAAGAGAATTTTTTGCGAAAAATTGTCAGGACAGACGAATATAAATTTTCGCGTGAATTAATTTTTAACAGGCATAACATCCATGCCTGGGCTTCAGCCAATCCGCATGAGATCCGATAGATAGATGACAGGTTTTCCTACATTTCCTACATTTTTCCTACATTTATAACGGCGTTAACGGCGACGCGTTATCTCAATTTATTACGGACTGTAGTAGTACATTTTTTTTTAGAACTTCAGAAGAGGTTGTTGGTATCAATTGGATAGGGCATCAGTCTATTGCACCTAGGAAGTATCCCAAAAACTCACCTTAATGTTCGAACACAGGTGGACCATGGAACTGACCTCCAAGATCTCCAGATTTGACACCTTTAGACTTCCACCTTTGGAGACATATCAAGCATCAGATTTACCCGACACTGGTGAGTACAAGGGAGGAATTAAAGGCACGTGCGCGAGCAGCATTCGACAAGCTCTCTCCTCAAGAAGTACGAACAGCAGTACTGGAGGTTTTTCTTCACGCTTAACATCGCGCTTGAATGAGAACGGCCACCATTTCGAACATTGATTGTAATTTGTTTCTAGTTTTTTACATCCATTTTTTGCGATTTGAAGTAAACGTGAATAGTTCTCGTTAAATATTGAGTAAATTTTACAAAAAATCTTGTAGTATTTTCCGTGTATAAAAATAAACTAAGAATGTTTTCATTTGTATAAACATTATTTAGCAAAAATATTAAGGTATTACAAACATTAAAACTTGACATTTGAAAAATGATTTCTCGTATCCTTAGCAACCATTCTCGAAAGAATGGCAAAGGAACTATAATTTTCGGTTTTTTGGAAAGAAATCCAGAACAGTTTGATGTAGATATAACATGCCATATCACTTTGTTGCAAATCTGATCGCCAATTCGATTATGTCACAAAAAAAAAAGGTTAGTCCGTTTAAAAAAATACATTTTTTTACATTTTTAACTCTGGCTGAAAAGTATAAATTTAGGCACAGACAAACTACTCACTTAATTTGATTTTCACTTTTTATCTCAATCCTAATAGGAGTTACAGTCCATTATGTAAACGTCAGCCAGCTGTCAAGATTTCGGAAAATAATTTTATCTCAAAAACCGTAATAGATGGGCATGTATAGTTTCAATAAAAAAGATTCCAAATTATGGTTTGTATCGAAATATGCAAAAATATAGATAGTGTTCCATTGAAAATAACAAAGTATAACCAGTACAATCGGAAGCACTAGAAGTCTGAAAATATTTCAGTTAAAGAGATCAATTATACCTGATCATAAAGTGTCACAATCAAAAGCAAATTTAACAAATATCTTTGTAGTTAAATCATAACTGATCCAACTATACAGGGTGTATTTTAAAATCACTGACAAACGAAAACTGGAGATTCTATGATTCAAAATAAGACAAAAATTATCATAAACGCTTTTCCGAAAATGCTTCCTAACCGAGATACAGGTTGATTAAAAAATAATTTTTTTAAGATTCCTCAAAAACTACGAAAGATATTACACTGAGATTTGGTACACCTAAATGTCTAATAAAGTACAATTATTCAGGTGAGTTTGAGTCAACTGGCTCCATACAGTGGCGTAGAATACATTAAGTTAATCACTTTAAGTAAAAAAAAACGCACGTCCCTGCTTTTTTTTGAAGAAATATTTGTTTTGTTAAATTCAACATTTAATTCTGCAAATAAAATCATACTTAGTATTTTTTCGATTCGGCACCCGTTTTTGAAATATTTTGCATTAACATAAACGACTACATTATTCAGTAATAACCAAATTAAATAAATCAGAGATTGCTTTACATTTGACAGTTACGTATATTATGTTTGCTAAAATAGTTCAGTGTGTCGAATTACTGTGAAAAAATGAATTATTCCAAACAAGAACTGGTCGATATGCATTTATGTTATCGTAATACTAATTGCAATGCTTGTGCAGCTGCTCTACTTTATGAACAAAGATTTCCAAATAGAAGACATCCACATCATACTACGTTTAGAACCGTTCATCGTAACTTGTTAGAGTATGGAAGTTTAAAAGGAAAGAAATATTCCGGACGAATGCTCGTGTACCAGTTGAAATTGAGGAACAAGTTTTTTGATAGAGTTTATGAAAATTCATCAATAAGTACGCGTGAGTTAGGTTTAGAATTTGGTGTGTCGCATAGCAAGTCTTGGAAAGTTTTACGAGAACATAATTTACATCCCTTTCGCCTACAAAAAGTGCATGCATTATTGCCTGCTGACCATCCTTGTCGAATGAATTTTTGCGTATGGTTTTTAAATAAAAATGCTGAAGATGTACAATATGTTAGAAACTTATTAACCACTGATGAGTGTATTTTTTTTCCGAAATGGAATAATAAACTTGCATAATTCCCGCAAATGGTTAGATGAAAATCAGCATCCAACTGTAGTTACAGCTCACCAACATAGATTTAGCGAAAATATTTGGATAGGTATACTAGACGATCACCTAATCGGACCTATCCGTTTTCTTCAAATATTTACTGGCGAATTCTATTTAAATTTTTTGGAAGAAGATTTGTCAGAATTGTTTCACGACGTACCCTTAGATGTTAGAATGAACATGCATTTCATGCATGATGGTGCACTACCACATTCTACACGACACGTCAGAGAATTTTTAAATGCATGGTTCCCTGGACGCTGGATTGGACCAGGAAGTGAAGTACCGTGGCCGGCACGATCGCCTGATTTAAACCCACTGTATTTTTTTGATAATCGAGAGTAACTTTGGAATCGCATACAGATGGCATGCGATGAGATTAGGGCTGTGCCACAAATTTGTTAGGTTTCATTTGCTAAGAAGAATAAAAGCTTGCATTCAAAAGGAAGGAGGGTATTTTGAACAATATGTATAAAAATAATTATTATTTTGTTTTTGATTCCTTCAATATCCCTTTGATAATGTACCTAATAGTTAACTGCGTTATTTTTTTGTAAAATAAAACAAATTTTGATTTTTATTGAATAATGTGGTCGTTTATGTTAATGCAAAAACGGGGTACCGAATCGAAAAAATACTAAGTTGCTAACTTGATTTTATTTGCAGAATTAAATGTTGAATATATCAAAAAAATATTTCTTTAAAAAAACCAGGGGCGTCCGTTTTTTTTTTTTTACTTAAACTGATTAACTTAAAATATTCTACGCGACTGGATGGAGTCAGTTAACTCAAACTCACCTGATTAATTGTATTTAATTAGACATTTAGGTGTACCAAATCTCAGTGTAATATCTTTTGTAGTTTTTGAGGAATCTTAAAAAAAGTATTTTTTAATCAACCTGCATCTCGGTTAGGAAGTATTTTCGGAAAAGCGTTTGTGATCATTTTTGTCTTATTTTGAATCATAGAATCTCAAGTTTTCGTTTGTCGGTGATTTTAAAATACACCCTGTATGTTAAATGAATCCAATACTGTGATAACTTAACATACATAATTGGTAAAGTATTTACTGCGAGGTCTAGGGAAAACAGCAAACATCTACACATACCAACAGTTAAATTTGAAATTAGGACATACCATCAAGTCTTTTTTTAATTATAGGGTGTCAAACCTACGTTTGTTGTTCTAAAGTATACTGTTCCACAAGAACAAGATAATTTATATAGTCCAGAAGCTAAGATGGTTTTGAAGCATCTTTAGGTGATCTTAAATGTTCTTTAATCTTTCTTGTAGGTTTGAAAATAATTTTATTTCCATGGTTAATCCGCAACGTTAGTTATGAAAGGAAGAATCGGTCTTGCAACATTAAGTGGCAATTGTTCTTTACGGGTACGTCTAACAGATTTATACTATATAACTAATTTCTGTAAGGGAAAAACCATCAGCCGACCTAATTCATGAACGTAGGTTTTAGTTACATACAGTGCGCTCAGAAAGTAACAGATAAATTCATTATTTTCGAAATCGTGGTCAAAATCCTGCGACACGTCGATTTTTTATTTTGATTCCAGACTTTATGCTGTGTCGCACATCGAAATTGTATTCTAACAAGGGGGCCTAATGTTAACTTGTAAGACAGGTGTAGGGCTTCGCTACTTGTTCTCGGGTCTTCGCCCCTTGTCGTGATCGGAACTTGTTCAGGGGCCTTCATGCATTGTCCTAGCACCATTGGCGGGAAATTTGAATTTGTATTCTAATAAGGGGGCCCAATGCTAACTTGTAAGACAGGTATAAGGCTACGCAACTTGCTCTCGGGGCTTTGTCCCCTTGTCGAGGCCCCATTGGCGGAAAATTTTAATTTATATTTAAGTCTCTGCAGGTTATGGCTGGAAATATGAATCTGAATTCTAATAAGGGAACGTAATGCTAACTTGTAAGACAGGTGTAGGGCTGCACAACTTACTCTCAGACCTTCCCCCTTGACCAGAAATTTGAATTTGTTTGTGGCGCCATCTCGCGGTACATTTTTTAAAAGTACATACAGGGACCTGTCATGGTTATGGAGAGAAATTTCAAGTAAGGAGACTAACACTAAGTTTTAAGGTATGACGTATGCATCTGGGTCTTAACCCTATTACGCACAATATATTTTGGCTTTAATTAAGAGTCACAATGTATCGCAATCGTTTTGTTTTAGTTATGAGTAATAATTAAATCTCGCTGTCGTTCAAGTTATTCATATTAAAATTAATCTCATGCACAACTGAACAATAATTTTATAAAAACCAATAACACATAATGTAATTTTATACTACCATTTTCTACTTGAATATTAAAGTTGTTGTTTTCCCTGTTGACCCTAAAGAGCTTAATGAAACGTCTTTAATCTTCAACTGTTCATTAAATTGATATATACGCTGGTCGTCGGCCTTGAAAAATTTGTAGAAACACTCAGGTAGTATGCACTTAAACACCGCTAGCTCCACTGTAACCCTTTCACCATACTTTGTTGATAGGACTCCAAGAGCGAGTATTTTGTGTTAAATATTAATCTCCAGGTGCTTAATATTTTTAAAAGGTTTAAAAGAAGTTTAGGTTAGCTAAATCCATATCTGTAATTATAACACGATATTAAAAAAGTGCACAAGCGAATAAAATAAATAAAGTAAAAGCTAAGGCAAAAAATAATAACTCACCAGTGTTGTATTGAAGAAGAAGAAACGGAAAGTTCAGTGCAACTGAAGTTAAAGAATACCTCATTCGTTTTTTATACACACACACAATCTAATTATTCCAAAGTCTTTTACGCAACAGGAAAGAACACGCAGCGTAAACCATGTTTCCCTATTTAGCTAACTTTCTAAAAATAAATATAGAATTTATGGATAATATTGTAAAGTCGGCTAAGCTAGCATTCAAAACTCAATTTTGATAAAACAATATCCAACCTTCACTATGCAAATACTATTAGAAATCCTGCGTAAAATCGGTATTTAAATAAAGGCGTACAATCCCGCGTTATCTCCAAATTTTGCTAAAGTAATGGCACACCTTCACTAGGTTATTAAAACTGTTAATTAGTTAGTTTCTTAACGAAAAATAATTATAGTTAACAACTATAATAACAACAAATAATAACAAACTTAGACTATACAATTACTTCTATAACGTCTGGGGCAAAACCCCATTATGTAAAAATGTGTAAGTCGTGATTCGCACTCAATATCGATAAAATTTCACGCCTCAAGTAAAAATCTGATAATTAACTAGTTACGTAATGGTTAATAATTTTTATGTTTATATTCTAGGAAACAAAAAATCAATTTTTTTATATTAAAAGGTAAGAATTATACCAATATCTTATACGCTACAAAATTAACAGTGTCTTGTATGTAGAAATAAGATTTTAAAAGCAGTTCTAAAAGATCACATTGATTTAATTTTAATAGATTGTAGAAAACCTAATATACTGTTATCAATAAAACCCTCTAATTAATGTAATATGTAAATGATAATAGGCAGGCTGACCTAGATGCTTTTTAAGTTTTATTAAACCAGACTCTGTGTAGATCAAATAAGATTTAAACTTAATTACAACCTACAAAACAAAAACTGTTGTAGATTGTTTAAGATTTTTTGGAGGTCTGAAATCGAACGCTGTCAAGACGAACTAAAACGTGTAAATGCGAATAAGTCGAGGCTAAAATATTAAATGTATGATTGCTGCAAACAGATTACAGAAATTTGAGGGTCTGAATTATAAACAGTTTCTAGTACCATCTTACATACAGAAATAAGGTTTAAATTATTTATAAACGGTTACCTTGGTTTAATTTTACAGATTGAAGAAATCTAAATACGTTGCTATATATAAAAACATGTAAATGTCTGTACTATACGAGTTTTTTTTTATTATTAAGTCAGATTCTATTTAAAAATGTATTACAGTTTTAAGGTTATCAAGGCCGATTCTATGTAGATGAATTAAAGTTTTTCTTTGACTGTGAATGAATACTGTCAAGAACCATGCTAAAACGTATACATAAGTACGGACAGATTGCTCTATATGAATTTTAAATATTATCAAAGTCAGATCCTATTCTGTTTTTAAAGATCCTGTATCTTTTCTTGTACAAAGTATAAGCACTGTAAGAAGTTTTACTACTAATGATCTACCCGGCAACATCTATATCTTCCCACAACAATATTCTTTAGATGTAAGTAGTTCTTAAAAGTTTAAAGTTAAGATAAGTGTTCAATTATTTTCAGTGTGTCGCATAATTACATTAGTTACGTTTGAACTCACTATTTCAAGAATGTTTTTGGGGCGAGTCTTTTTAGCTTGGGGTGATAAAACTATTCTAGCTATGTGTTATTTAATTACATTCGTTATATTTGGATTTACTATTTTTAAGTCGGGTAATAAAATTATTTAACGAATAATACAAATTTATCCATAAAAATGCTTTAGAAAGTTTTTTAATTAGATAAATATACTGAATGTGAAAGGGGGCTTGAACGTCACATTGCTCACGCAAGTTGTTTTACGAAAAACCGACCTTGGGTATGTATATAAAGCTGATGACTCGCTCTGTAACTCCACCGAGCTGGTAGACTAGTAGCGACACGACCTGCTGAGCATTACGGAGGTAACGGGTTCGGTTCCCGTTACCGTCTACCTTGTATGAGGTTTTGCAGGGGGTTTTCCTCATATACTTGTAGCAGCATGGTCACTGCGTATATGCACACCATGTGCGGCGCTACTTAGGCGAATGCTGGGGTAGTATTTTCCCCCTCAGAACCCTAACTCCCACCATTCCACCGTGCATATATACGTAATGTGTGTATGCATGCTGGGAATCCATAATGTTGGCT
This sequence comes from Vesta saturnalis, assembly GCA_036346205.1. Taxonomy (NCBI): domain Eukaryota; kingdom Metazoa; phylum Arthropoda; class Insecta; order Coleoptera; family Lampyridae; genus Vesta; species Vesta saturnalis. The sequence goes on along the minus strand of JARFJB010002412.1, from coordinate 84,213 downwards.
GAAGGAGCTCGGAAAGCTCGAGCAGCCCGCCCTCCCCCTTGGGGAGGGAATGAAATACGTGACCCCTCCCCCCCTCCTATCAGCTGGATCATCCCACACTTCACATTGATGCCGAGCGCTTAAACCTCGACTTGAACACTGTCGAGGGCCTTGTCAAGTGTAGTGTGCTACCTCAAACGGATTTGTACCCTCCTGTCTTGCCTCTTAAGATGCACGGCAAATTAATGTTCCTCTTGTGTAAGACCTGAACTGAAACCATGTTCCAGCATGATTGCACACATACGCAGGACGAACGTAAATTTACCGGAACTTACGTTGCGGACAAACTTCTAAAGGCTATAGAATTAGGATACCGAGTTTTACAAGTTTTTGAAGTGTTGGAGTACGAGGTATACCAATACGACCGGGCTAGTATGAGCGGAGGTCTTTTCCCAGGTTACGTCGATAACCTCCTCAAGATCAAACGAACGTGCTCGGACTGACCTTCGTGGTGTAACGACGACGAGACGAAGGATCGATATATCCGCGAATATTTTGAAATGGAGGGGGTTCAATTAGGCAAAAACAAAATATGCGCTAATCCTGGACTTAGATACATTTAAAAACTATGTTTAAATTCATTCTGGGAAAAGTTTGGTCAGAGAGAGAATTTAACACAAACCACTATTATTTCTGAACCGTACGAGTTTTTCAAAATTATGATCGATCCTTCTAAGGAGGTACTGTCCATTTTACACGTAAACGAGGAAGTTATGGTAGTAAACTGGATTAGACCCGATGATGGGGTACAACAGCTCAATACCGTCAATGTCGTCTTGGCAGCTTACACAACAGCCAATGCTCGCCTGGTGCTGTATAGCTACCTGTAAAAACTCGCCGAACGGGTTCTGTACTTTGATACAGATTCCGTGATTTTTAAACAAAGTCCTGGTGACTGGGCTCCACCTGTCGTTGATTTGCTTGGTGACATGACCGATGAGGTGGAGGCCTACGAAGTGGGGAGTAGAATCACGGAGTTCTTAAGCAACGGTCCTAAGAATTACGCGTACAAGGTGTTCTCTACACTAAAAAATGAATAAAAGACCTATATAAGGCTAAGGGCATCACATTAAACTATAGAAATTCTCAGACTATTAATTTTGATACGCTAAAGGCTTTAGAGTCCTGGTGAGTGGGCTCCACCTGTCGTTGATTTGTTTGGTGACATTACCGATGAGGTGAAGGCCTACGGAGTGGGGAGTAGAACCACGGGGTTCTTAAGCGACGGTCCTAAGAATTACGCGTACAAGGTGTTCTCTACACTAAAAAATAAATAAAAGACCAGTAATGCTAAGGGCATCACATTAAATTATAGAAATTCTCAGACTATTAATTTTGATACGCTAAAGGCTTTAGTGTTAGACGGTATAGAACCCGTGTACGTGCCAATAGACCGTAAAATTGTTAGGATAGCCACATACGAGGTGTGTCAAGGCCAGAGAGCAAGATTTACCAGGTGAAGTACAGTAAACGTCGCCCAAAGGAGGATGGTTATGATACGCTTCCTTACGGTTACGTGGCTCGCTCATAGCTTTACGGTCGTGCCCCAGTCTGAAAAATCCCGTTCAGGAGCCACTATCCTTATTATTTATATTTTAGATTATAATACACTATACCGGTCTTTTTACCATTATAACTGTTTTTTAACATTATCCTCTATATTTTAAACCCAGTGGTTTATTTTTTAAATATATCTTAGTTTATAATACATGATAGCGGTAGTTATAGGCAGTTTCAATACTTTAACTGTTTTTCATTAGCTTTAATATTTTTTACCCCAGTGATTTTAATTTTAGATGTATATTTTAGATTATAATGTAGGACCCTTTTTGTTATAACCATTTTTACAAATTTAATTGATTTTATCAGTGTATCCAAACTCTGCAATAACGTCACACCTTAATTTGAGTTGTCGTACAAACGAGTTGTGTGTGGGCGTGTGCGTGTGCGCGAGCGCGTGCGCTTGCACGTTCGCATGCGCGTGTGTTTGCACACGCACACATGCACACACGCACACACGCACACACGCACACACGCACACACGCCCACACGTACGCATACGCGATCACGCGCATACAGATATACACACACACACACACAAACACACACAGATACACACACACACACACACACACACAAACACACACAGATACACACACACGCACACACATACACACACATACATACACACACATACATACACACACAGACACACACATACACAGACACACACAAATATACACACGCGCGCACACACACACACACACACACACACACACAGACATACACACACACCACACACACACACACACACACACACACACACACACACAAATACACACACAAGTAACCCGCAATAAAAACAGTGATTGAGAGTTTATGCGACTTCGTATAGTGTGCATAGAATTCCAGACAGAAATGCAGCGAAGAACACCGGCAAAAAAACGAGCTGAAAAGGTGAGAGCTGATTTCACCACACGCACACCACACACACACACACACACACACACACACACACACACACACGTACACACGCACACACGCATACACGCACACACGCACACATGCACACACGCACACACGCACACATGCACACACGCACACACACACACACGCACACACCACCACGCACACACACCACACACACGCACACCACAGCACACCACGCACACCACAGCACCACGCACCCACACCACACAGCACACGCACCGCACACCACACATGACACACGCCACGACGCGCGCACGCACTGCACACGCACCAGCACAGCACACGCACACGCACCACGCACACGACACCACGCACCACGACACACACGCACCACACGCACACGCACCACGCACACGCACCACGCACACGCACACGCACACGACACACACGCACCACGCACACGCACACGCACCACGCACACGCACACGCACACGCACACCACACACACACACCACACGACACACCACACCACACAGCACACACACACCCACGCACACGCACACCACCACACACGCACACACCACACACGCACCACACCACACACACCACACCACACCACACACCACACCACACCACACACCACACACACCACACACTCACACCACCACACACACACTCACACACTCACACATCACACACCACACTCACACATCACACACTCACACACATCACACACTCACACACTACACACACTCACACACTCACACACCCCACACACTCACACACTCACACACTCACACACTCACACACTCACACACTCACACTCACACTCACACACCACCCACACTCACCACACTCACACACCTCACACACACTCACACACTCACACACTCACACTCACACACTCACACACTCACACACTCACACACTCACACCACACACTCACACACTCACACACTCACACACTCACACTCACACACTCACACACTCACACACTCACACACACACACACACACACACACACACACACACACCACACTCACACTCACACACTCACACTCACTCACACACACACACACACACACACACACACTCACACACACACACACACACACTCACACACACTCACACACTCACACACACTCACACACCACCTCACACACACCACACACTCACACCACACACACTCACACACATCACACACACTCACACACTCACCACACTCACCACCACACCACACACACACTCACACACACCACACACACACACACACACACACACACACACACACACACACACACACACACACACACACATCGTTTTGGTGCCTAGAAGGGCTATCCCACCAAATTGCCCAGAACTCCGTCCTATCGAGCGCTACTAGGCTTTGGTCAAATGGAACTTGAGGTTAAGAAGTAAATAAGCAAAAAGAACTGAATATTGTAGAAAAATGTGGATCGCGGCGACCAAAATACCTCGCATACCACCATAAAACCCATGATGTTGGGCATACTAGAAAAGCTCAAACATTTTTGTGTTAATAAGTCTGATTAAAATAATGTTTTTGCACTTCCGAGACTAAAATAGATACTTTAGTCTATGTCTACAGGGACTAAATTGGGTCATTTATTTCCTAGGGATTAAATATGGACTGAACCCCCTAGAGAGTTCATTGACAGATGTCAAAAACTTCAAATATTTTTTATTAATTTTTTTACGAATCATTAACATTAATATTATTACAATTAATAAATATCGGACGATTGATTTCCGAAACGATACTGCTGGATGTAAGGTTGAACGAATTTCCAAATGAATCAGTGCCTGTGGGCCGTTCAGATTGGTACGCGGGTCCTGGGAGTGAGGTAGCTTGTGTTTTTTGATCACCTCCACCTCCAAAAATTTGTTCGGCGATAAGGTGCTTATTATTCAGGGATTCGCACCTGAATCAGCTAGTAGAGATGCAGAGGTTCGCCGCCAACAATGTCCTGTATATGACAACGCATGTGGTAGGTTTAAGAATGTTGCAACTTTCTGGGGCAATTTTCTAAATATACTCTTTCCTACAGGTTGCACTGTACACTGCTTGTTAACGTAACGAATAAAAAATCTTGGATGGGGAGTTTCGGCTTTTCTCAATGACATATATTTCTTACAGATTTTTGTATAACTAAGGATAGTTTTATCTGAATCTTTTACAACGAAGTTCCTTTCTGTTAACAAGAAGTCTGTTACCCAAACCAGTCACATCGTTAATTGACAGTTCGACTAATTCCAGTCCTCTACAACCCCCTGCCACACCAAATATGAACGCTATCTACAAAAAAATCATTTGTAAAAGTAGGTACAATGATTTTTGGACATACTCACTTTTGTCATTAAAAATGTGTCATCTGTTCTATTGTTAGTACCTTTGACTTCTTCGGTTTGTAACCAAATATTTTTCTTTTCAGAAGCGTCGTCAATTTGTGGAATTTACTTATATCAACATTCTGTTTAACGTTAAGCATAGTTTTTAACATGGAGTACTGGGCCCACAATATAGAAGCAGCAAATTTGTTTAACTTTTCATTAAAAAATACCAGCAAAGCATCTTCGTTAAAATTTGTAATTTTCATTTCACAGCACCACTTTAAAAGTATATCATACTCTTTATCGTAAATTTTACGAGATTCGGAAGGCAGTAAGTCTTCTAAAGCCTCTTCAGCGGCTTTTTCTAGATCAAATTCGTCGTACATATTTATTACCCTTTTGTAAAAATTTTTTCAAATATGGCTACCGCTGTTTACTAATTCGCATGCTAATCGACTGTTTTTTTTTTCAAATAGAAGATTTCTAGATAATTGTATACAAATTTGTCACATTTACACGAACAAATTTGGAGTACATAAAAAATAAATACTTTGGAAGTGCAAAAAATAGCGTATATACTTCGGGACCAAAGTGCCTAAATCCCTTGAGTGGTTGTTGCCCTCGGGTTTCGCCCTCGAGCCAACAAACCCCACTCGCAGGATTAAATGCTGCACTTTGGTCCCTCTATACATAATATAATATAATTGTTGATTATTCGGTAATAAATATCGTATCCGAAAGTGTGACTTTTTTTAAAATTGACAGCGGTTCCAAAGTTATGCCATTTTTTCAGTCTTTTTTCTGCCTCAGTCCTTGCTAAGTGACCTGTGAATCCAAACAGTGAAAGGAGAAATTCAAAAAAGTACAAACACAGACTAAGTGCACAATCTAATGCTAGAAGATGAAGAACGTAGAAGATAAAAAGTTCAAACCATCAGACTTGCCCACACAATTTGACTAAAAACTTGTATAAATATATTCTAGCTTATTTAAATATTAACCAAAATCCATACTATACTTATCTTAGATAAGAGTATACCTTATATGGAGAGGGTTCAACGGAACACATAAAATTTTAGAATACGAGTTTGTAGTTGTATATTTAACTTCATGTCGCATAGCACAATTCTCATATTCTTCGTGATTTTCATTAAACAGTCTCTCGGAGTTAAAAAGTAGTGGTGATAGCACACACACTTGTCAAACTCCCTGTTGAACCTTAAACTTCTCCGATTTCTTGTCTTCTACTCTTACAAATGCTCTTTGATTCCAATAGAAATTAGATATGATGGGCATATCCCTATCATCAAGCTTTAATTGCTGAAGTATTTCTATTATCTTATTGTGATTTACTTTATCAAAAGCTTCTTCGAACTTTATAAAGCAGATAAAGACATCACAGTTAACGTCCCGCGCTCTTTGAATTAGAACATTCTCGTGCCGAGACCTTTTGTATATCCGAATTGTGTTCTACTTATATTTTGTTCCACCTTTCGGTATATTCTTTCGTGTACAATCTTTATGAACACTTTCAACATGTGACACATTAAGCTTATCAATCTATATTCCTCGCACATTTTTGCATTCTATTTCTTTGGAATGGGAATAAACTTTTGAGACCGACTATTCCTTCGGAATTACTCCATTATCATATATTTCGTTGAGGAGATCGGTTATGATATCTAGATGATCTTGTTGAATTAACTTTAGTATGTCACCACTTACTTCGTCCGCTCCGGTTGCTTTGTTACTCTTTAGCTTCTTTAATAAGTTGGAGACTCTTGTGTAGTGATGATAGGTCCCGTTTCAATTACAAGTTCTTCCAAATCTTCTCTGTGTTCATCGGTATACAGAGATTGCGTGTACTCTTTCCATTTGTCTAGTTTTCCGTCCATATCTAAGATGACCTCGCCGTTGTCGTCCATAAGTATTCCCATTCGTCTTCTCTTACATATATTGTTAGTTTCTTTCACCTTCTTATGTAAATTGAATACATCATGTTGCCTTTCTAGCTGTTTTCTCCATTTTTCTGCTAACCAGTTTTCTTGCTTCTTTAATTTTCCGTTTACTCTGTCTGTGTATTCGTTCGTACTGTATTTTGTCTTTATTTTTATATGTTTTACGTTGTTCCATAAGATCAAAGATTTCATCTCTCATCTATTAATTATTTCTTCTCCTTGGATGTGATACAAGCTCTGACTTGGTTATGTCTATAATTATATTTTAAGGGTATCCCATCTTTGCTCAATTTCGCTTGTTGTATTCTGGCTCCTATTATTCAAGTGTTGAATTATTTCATATTTAACGTTCTCGTCTTAAAGCTTATGAGTTCTAGCAAGTTTCTTTAGCCGCAGTTTTGATGTTGCCAACAGTAAATTATGGTCGGATGGAACATCCGCGCCAGGATGTGTTTTTGTTGATGTGACCGCATTTCGAAATCTTTTGTTTATTAAGATAAAATCTATTTGATTTCTAACGATATCGTTTTCATTGTCAGCAGGTGATTTCCACGTATACAGCCTACGAGGTGGCAGTTTAAAAAAGGTGTTCATGATTGTGTATTTATTTTCTTTACAAAATTGTATTAGAGTTTCCCCTCTCTCGTTTCGGTTTCCAAGACCGTACTTGTCGGTCACATCTTCTTCTGCTTTGTTCCTTACCTTTGCATTAAAATCCCCTGTAAGTAACGTTATTTTTTCTTTTTTTGTCTGTTTAAGCGCTGTTGTAACATCCTTATAGAATTTTTCTAGACCTTCCTGGCTACTTTCGGAAGTTGGTGCGTAGACTTGTATTACATTCAGTTTACATGGTTTTGCATTGAATTTAATCATTGCTACTCTATCTGACACAGGCACGAAACCGGGTACCGTCTTATTTATTTCCTTTGTTACTATAAAGGCAACTCCGTTTCTATGATGCTCGCTAACTTCTATTGCCTAATAAATTTCGTGGTCGCCGATCCTACATTGCCCATTACCTGGCCATCTCATCTCGCTTATGCTTACGGTGTCAATCTGCAAACGTCGCATTTCTTTTATTATATTCGCTGCTTTTCAGGCTTGGAACATGCTTTGGACGTTCCATGTTCCTATTCTCATCAAAGTCTGGATCTTCAGGATATTAGCTGACCGGGGGTTTTTCTTACCCTCTCTCCACTTAGGTGCCCGTAACTGAGGGCCATGATACTTTGTTTTTCAGCCATAATGATAACCTAGGGAAAATATACCTAGGTAATTTCCCGTTGCGTTCCTAGGTTTATATTCAGTCGCCTACTCTGAGTCAGACGCTTTAAAGCCGCTTCTCTGAAGACAGACGCTGCTATGATAGTTTTGGTCCGCCTCGGGTATTTGATTTCCCCGGTACCCCACATATATATATATATATATATATATATATATATATATATATATATATATATATATATAGCTGCTTGCCAGAAGCTAGACAGTACAATTGAACAGCACATTTACGTGCTTAAAGGCTTGTTGTATCCCTAAATTCATCGTTTATACATTATACACGAATTGTAAGAGCGCCATAACAATAAGTACTACAAGCCCCCTATATTAGTAGATGACTTCACCTTGCCCAAATTTTTTACAATATTTTTTTCTGATTTTTTAAATGAATTAAGATTTCCTGTTTTTCGACATTCTTATCTATTAAATATCTTTCGAAAAAATACACTTTTTGTTGTACATTTAGTGCTTTTCTTAACTTGTCTATATAGCTCTACTGCGGTACAATAATGACACAGAACTAAAGTACCCTTTATTCTCTCGAGTAATCAATTACCAGCAGCACTTTAGTCCCTAAGTATAAAATTCCCTTTTTTTATTTTCAACGGTAAATTTCTATTTGTAGTTAATAGTGATGATATATCTAATAATAGTAATTAACGTACCGAGAGTGGTAACCTAGCCTGAATTAAGGCTTAGTACCACTCGAGACGCGTTCATTAGTTTATCGTTATTTACAGGAACAAATAATAAATGCGTATATTAATTTATAATTTCCGAAAATCTTTCTTCAACTTCTGGAGGTGCTTCAACAGTCAGCATTCAATACTAATCTTAATAAATAAATATGATCATTGGAAACGGCAAAGGGGTAATGTCTGTGTATGCACCCAGTGAATATGTGTTAAAGTGCCTTAACATTCACCCATGCATGCACGTTAAATAATGTTTAACATGCCACTGAATATTAAATAAATGTGTATACGTAATATATATATATATATATATATATATATATATATATATATATATATATATATATATATATATATGTACCGGGCAAAATAAGTGTTGCAAATTCTACAGTATTACTAAAACATTCCTGTCATATCATCTGTAAGAAAATTACGTTTTAACTAGAATAGTATCAGTGTTTGAACTAGACATTACTACTATTTCAGAATGTGTTTTGAGATTAACAATTGGGAAATAATTTAAGTATGAGGACCTTAGATTAATTACAATACTATGTAGAAGTTAAACTTATATATATATATATATATATATATATATATATATATATATATATATACACTTTAACTACCTGCGTGTTTCTATAGTGTTAGAAACATACATGAAATTCCATTACACTAAATTCTTTTGTTAAAGTAATTCCCACAAAAGCATATTTCAGCTTTTAGAAGTCGGTGCGTTTGTTACTTTTTGGATGAAATATTCATATCACGCCTCTGTTGTAATAAAAATCTTTGGAAGGCGTTTTTAGTGTTTTGTTATAGTGTTATAATATGTGACGGAAATATTATTATTAAATGAGTCTTTTATAGGTACATTTACTTTAGATGCAGACGTTGAAGAATGTTTTGGTTAATAAAGTAGATACAATAATGGGTGAAATTTTGATTAATTAGAATTATAGCTACAAAGTTAATTTAAGCACAATCGCGTAAATAAACTGATTAAAAACGATGAAAATCTACAAACGTAAATAAATATTTTTGAAATAAAGCCTGCGTTGTTAAAGGATTCATAAACCGAGAAAACACAATTAACAGAGAAGTATCTTTGTTGTAATTTTCAAAAGAAGCTGAAAGCCGGCTTTCAGAAGAAAATGCTTAACTGTGTGATTAGGTGTAAGAAATAATATAATCCACATTTTATTAAGGCAACAAAGAATAGTTACTGAAGACTTAATTAACCCAATTTTTTGCGCTTTCTTTATTTTTGTCAATAATTTTTTTTGTGTAACAATACTAGTGCACAGTTATTTTTGTTATACAGCGCGAATCACGACCGACTCCACGGAGCTCGACGGCGAAACGGGATATAATCTTTAATTTCTAATGCAGTGACATTATGTAAGTCAATATGTGCAATATTTTAAAAATAGTTTTAAATATACAGAGTGCTCCAAAAAAAGTGGCACAAAGTTACATTTTTGAAATAACACACTCCGTATGTTAATAATAAGTAGCACTTTCATAAGGGTTCCCTATACCTACATTGGTAGAAAATTAGTAGAACATTCATACTAAAATATTCGGTTTTAAATGGAACGCCCTGTATTTATACTCTTTTCGTTTAGCTTACTTAATTCCTTTCAACTTCTATAAGGGTTTCCTATACCTAAACCTACAAATTTTTGGAATTTGTCTATCCCTGTATCATTTGTAGATTGAAATATCCTCCCAAAATTCTTCTTTACCAATAATTAGAAAGCTCGGTACCAATCTTATGTATACATGTTAGATTTTAGACATTTGTAATTTCTATATTGCCAGAATTGCCGGTAACGCATTTGTTAATGTTAAAATTCCAACATTGGGCGTGACTTTTATCATTGTGCATTGTTATTTTTTCTGAGTCGGTTAAAAGTTGTTGAAATATTTTCAATTTAATATTCACAACAAGAAATAATTGATATGATTTTAACCATTGCTGAATTCTATACAAATTGTTTACTTGCTTCAAGAGTGTACTCAGAAAAATACCTTGTTACTTCAAACATTTCGTGATACAGGAAGTACCTATAGCTTACCCAAAACAACTAAAAGTAAAGCCTGTTACAAATTATGATGGTAACGAGTTTTTGGTATTAGGTTCCGTTGTTGACAACCAAAATACTACTACAAGAGTTATTGCAAGAGAAACAAGAATTAGTCAGCCTAGTGTGCGGAGATTCTTAAGGAAACATAAAAACCACCCTATTCATATACAAATACATTAAAGGTTATTTGGCACAGACTTTCAAAAACGTTTATTCCTTATGAACATGAACAATGATACAGTGAACATTTTTTTGAAAATGTATTATTTACCGACGCGTCAACATTCCATAATAATGGATTAGTGAATCGGCACAATTTCCATTCTTACAGGCAGCGAAAATAAACATTTATTTAATACTGTGATCGTCAAAATCGATGCAGTGTTAATGTGTATGGTGGAGCTGTTGGCAATCATGCTGTTGGCCCGTATAGTGTCGATGGCAATTTAAATGGTCAAAAATTCCTTATATTTTGAAAGACAGACTTTTCAGAACTTTTAGAAAGTATCCTTTAAATATTAGACAAAACATGTGGTTGCAATTCGATGGAGCACCTGCACGCTTCTCACGTGCTGTTAGAGAATATTTAAATAAGAAGTTTCCTGATAAGTGGATTGGGAAAGGTGGACCAATTGCCTGGCCACCTAGATCTTCTGAACTTTACATCCATGGATTTCATCTTTTGGGGCTATATCAAAAATTTAGTTTACAGCACACCTCCCACCACTGCAGATGATATGAAAAGAAGAATCAGTAATACTTTTGAGATGATCACCCTGATATGTTACAAAACGTAAGATGTTCGTATTCAAGAAGATGGACATTATATCGAACACTTATTGTAATTTTTTGAGCATATTATCACATCACATAAATAAAATTTTAATTTCTATTGTATACATGCTTTCTGTCCTTAGTCTGTGAAACTGTTGCATTATGTAGATTAAACTAAAAATCGCAATAGATTTTTTAAGGTTTCACTTTATTTTTTAAAATTGAAGCTGATCGGTTTCGGTTTGACGAGCCAAGCATCCTCAGAGCATTGAAAGGTGACAATTTGTTGTTACGGTTATCGAGAGTAAAGATAAGTGTATAAAAAATCTATTTAGATCTAATCTACATAGTATAGAAACAACTTTATAAAAGTTTAAATTAAAGTACAGGTCGTAGGTTCAAATACTACTCGAGGTAAACTTTTCATTTATGTATTTAATAAAATTAATAATTTTTAATGAAAGTTACTATGATTTGAATTTGAAAATGTGTTACATTATCCAAAAATCATTAAGAGTAGGAATTTTGGGAGGATATTTCAATCCATAAATGATACAGGAACAGATAAATTCCAAAGATTATTAAATTAGTTGAAATTTTTAAGGTTTAGGTATTGGAAACCCTTGTAGAAGTTGAAAGGTAATTAAGTAAGCTAAACGATACTCGTATAAAATACAGGGTGTTCCATTTAAAATAAGCCGAATATTTCAGTATGAATGTTCTACTAATTTAACTAAAAAATATGACACCATGTGAAAGAGGTGTTTACAATTCAGTCAATAAATAGACTAAGGGAACAGTATTTTACTTAAACCTGAGAGTGAATTTGTTGGAGTTAATATTGTTAGGAGATCTTTAATTTTTCCTAAAATCCTACATTTTCAGAAAAATTGATATAACTTGATACACTCTGTATGTAGATATAGGGAACTCTTATGAAGGTGCTACTTATTCGTATGTAAAATTTGAAAATGCAATAGTATACGGGGTGTCATTTAAAAAAACATAACTTTGATATACCACTTTTTTTGGAGCACCCTGTATATTTAAAAATATTTTTAAAATGTTGCTCATATTGACTTACATAATATCAGTTTATTAGAAATTAACGATTATATGTCGCTTCGCCGTAGAACTCCGTTGCGTCGGTCGTGATTCACCCTGTATATGGAATCAACAGCAATTATATGATATTACAGTACATTATTTGAACAAATACAACTACTTGAAATTTAATTGGAACCAAAATTAAATTTCTACATTGCCGACGAAACAAAAGGCATATGAAGTAGAGAATGGTGGGATTGAATAAAAAGGAGAGGGAAGAAGAGGAGGCGGAAATGCAAACAGTATTCGGAAATGGGAAGAAGATAATAAGATCACCAGACGTAAAAAAGGAGGGGAGAAGAAAAGTAGAAACAACGCAATAGTGAAAAGTGATCAGAGAAAGGAGGAGAAAGAAATGGAGGAAGTAAAAGAATTAACTCGTGAGATGAGGAAGCTGATAGAAGAAAATATGAAGGGAACAAGGAACGACATCAAAGAAATGAAAGAACAAATGGAAGAAATAGAAAAGGAATGAAAGCTGGAAAAACAAGAACTTATAGAATAGAAAGATTTGAAAAAAAGTAGGAAGAATAACATCGTAATAAAGAGGTGGAGAAGCAAGGAACCACATACAGGATTACAAGCGATAATGGAAGAGAAACTAAATGTAAGAGTAGAAGTTAGAAAAGTGATGGTGATAATCAGGGAGAGGGAAAATGAGATCGTGGTGGCGGAAATGTAGAGCTGGGAGGAGAAGTAGAAGATTATGGCAGAGAATATAAAACTGAGGGGTACACGAATTTACATAGAACCACGGCCTAACAAGGGAAGAAAGGAGTGTACAAAAAGAAATAAGGAAAGAGCGGTGGAAAGAAGAGCGGAGGAAAGAAAGGTATGGGTAGGATATAGAAAAATGGAGATAGATGGAGAAAGATACGTATGGAATAAGAAAACAAAGGCGTTAAGCAGAGAAAGGGGAGGAAGAAATGACAAACAAAAGCCGAAGAACTAAAATAAGAAGGGGGGTGAAACGGGAAAGGAGAATGACGAATCGGCATAGAAAAACAAAGGGAACAAATGGAAAGCAGGGGAATAATACAGGAAGGGTTGAACGAACAAAAGTTACTGGAGCAGGACATGGTGGTGTTACAATAGACATGGCTAGAAGAAAAAGAAAGGAAGTGGTGGGAAAGGGAAATGCCAAGTGAATTCTCATGGGTGGTGCAGTACGCTGACAGGAACAACAGAAAAAGAAGGGCAAAGGGAAACATAATAATTGGAATAAAAAGACAATGATTGGGAAAAGAAGAAGAATAGAAAGTGCAACAAAAAAAAGGTATTGTAGAAAGAAATATACGGTGGGGAAAAAATAAAGATATTTCGGTATACGGTAGAAAGATGAAGGAGACAAGCGAAAACTTAGAGGAGTTGTTAGAAGAGAGGGGGGAAAGTATGATAATAATAGGAGGGGATTTTAACGCGAGAATAGGAGAGGAGGGGAGAATACAACAAAAGAGAGGGACGGGAAGAAGTCATACAAAGGATAAAGTGTTAAATATGGAATGAAAAGATCTGTTAGAAATTTGCAACGAAAGACGGTGAAATAATGAATGGGAATGGAGAATAAAGAGAGAGGGGGAGTATACGTACATGGGAGCAAGGGAAGAATCAATACTAGACTATATAATAACGAAGACAGAGGCTGAGAAAAAGGTGAAGACATGTAGGGCAGGGGGGAGGGTTGAATCGGACCATCAGCCCTTGGAACTGATAATGGAAGGGATAGAACGAAAGGAGATGCGAAAAGAAGCGGAATTCATGGCCAAGAAGGTATAGACAGAAGAGAGTATAAAGAGATACAAGGAGAAAGTGGGAAAAACATTATGGGAAGATAAAGGAGTACAAGAAAGTGTGGAAGTAATGAGAGGGAGAATGGAGGAAGGAACGGTCAAAGTAAGGTTCAAAAGCGTACGTAAAAGTAGAATTAAATGAGGTAAAACTAAAGTGGTGAAATTAAAAAAATTGAAAGTGCCTGAAAAGAGCAAATGCTTTAATTTTTAGTATTACGAGTTAAATATATCTTACCATTAAATCAATGGCACTTTTCACAAAATTTAGGTGGAAACCCAAAAATGGATTCCTGCATCAACACAACATTCATCAAGAAATGAAAAAATGGACACTTTAGATATCTGGTGATATAGCGGTGCGCGAAAAATATGAGCAGAAAAAAAATAATTTAAAGAAGTGGGAGTATAAACCATTTAAGAAGATATGCACTTAAGTTACACCAAAATGCAAATTAAGTTGCCTACAACATACCTATATCTCAATAATAATTAAAATATTTTCTTATATTTACAACTAAATGAACGAAGAACATAAATTACGGTATATTTTAATACAAGTCAAAATGGGTTGTTACAAACGGGAATACAAATAAACGAATGGGAGGGATACTTCAAGAAACTACTGGAGGGGGAGCAAATACAGGAAGGAGAAGGAAGACAAAGTAAGAAAATATACGAAACACATGAAGAAACCGAAGGAATAAAAGAAGAGAAAGTAATAGTGGCAATGCAGAAGGTGAAAAATGATAAAGCTGCAAGAGAAGATGGGATACAAGGCGAGTAGTGGATATATGGAGGAGAAAATGTAGCAAAAAGGATGACGGAAATATTAAACAAAATATGGAGAGGGGAAGGATTCCCAAAGAGGTGCAGAGGACATATATGCCCAGTGCACCAAAAAGGAGACAAAGAACAAGTAACAAATTATAGAGGAATCACATTACTAAACACGGCTTATAAAATATGCGCGACCGAACTGGATGAAAAGCTAAATAAAGAAGTAGAAGAGAAGAAACTGGTACCAGATGAACATGCAGGATTCAGGAGAGGAAGAAGAACGATAGGCAATGTATACATACTGAAACACTTGTCTAACAAAGACAGGAAAAGAAAATGGGGAAAATTGTAGTGGTATTCGTAGACCTGATAGCGACATTTGATAGGGTGGACAGGCAAAAGCTGTGGGAATACTTGACAAAGAAAAAGATAAGCGAAAGACTAATAGAAAGGATGAAAGAAATAGACGAAGAAACGAGGAACAGGGCGAGGGTGACTGGGGAACTAAGTGAAGGATTTGTAACAATGGAGGGACTGAGACAAGCGTGCCCACTGAGTCCAACCCTATTCGCAGTATACACTGGAGACCTGGGGGAGATATTAAGGGGGAAAGAAGAAGGAGGCCTGGTGGTGGGGAAGAGGAAGGTGTGGTCGCTAGCATACGCAGATGGCATTGTTCTAATAGCAAAGGACGAAAAAGGAATGAAGGGGATGTTAAAAACGATGGACATATTTAAAACGAAAAGATCTGGAATTAAATGCGAACAAATCTAAGATGAGAAAAAGGGGAGGAGAAACGAAGAGTGGAAATGAATAGAAGAGGAGATGCAGCAGGTAAAGAAGTTCACCTACCTGGGATACACGATGCTACAAGACAACAAAGATAGGAACATGCAAAGAACGAGCGAGAAAAGGAAATAAATTAATAGGACAAGTGTAGGAGAAAGACTGTTCGGAATGGACTTAAGGAATAGGAAACTATTATTTGATAAACTAATAAAAAGCGTGTTGTACGGGGCGGAAGTGTGGGGGTGGAAAGGGTATAAAGAGATAGAGGGACTGCAAGAAAATACTGGAAGTGGGTACTGGGAGTGGATAGAGAAACACCGGGAAGAAAAAATAAGGTGAAGGCGTGAAAAAGAGCAGTAGATTATGAGGAAAAAATTAGTGGAAGATCGGAGTGCAAAATTCTTCAAGAATGCTGAAAAGAAATAAAAGAAGGAAGAACAAAATATAGGCAAGAAGCCAGAAAAGAATATTATTAAAGAAACGGGTATGCGAAAGAAGAAGTGGATAGACTGGAGGAGTGTGCGTGAGAGAGGACATAATTAGAAGGGACAGGGATGTGCAAAATCAGGAAATATGGACAAAAGTAAAAGAAGAAAAATATAATGTAAACTATAGGAACATTAAGGGAGAAGGGATACCGGGACATCTGAATGGGAAGGGAGGAAGGAAAGAGAGAAAATGATAGCGAGATTTAGATGTGGAAACGAAGAAACAAATATTGAGACGAATAAGAGACGAAGATAGAAAATGCAGGTTGTGCGAGGAAGAGATGGAGACGATTAATCATATGTTGAATGCAGGGAGTTAAAGGAAAAGAAGAGTACGGTAGAAGAGATACTAGAGGAAAAAGGAAGGGGAGCGGATTGGATGGAAACAATATGGGAAAGAAGAAGGCAGTTAAGGGGAGAGAAGACAAGAGGGAAGAAGACAGTGGAGGGTTATGTAAAAGAAGGAGAAACTGTAGATAGACAAATGTAAAAAGCATAACCACACATTAATTTTGGAATATTTTATAAATAAACAATATATATATATATATATATATATATATATATATATATATATATATATATATATATATATATATATACATATATATTTAAATAAGACATTTTTTCTTTAAAACTTGTGTAAATAAACATACAATTAATTCAACGTTTCGGGAACGTCCTTTGTTCCCTTTGTCAAGAATTTATTTGACAATTACAGAAATTGAAATAAGGTAATTATTTTTTAACAAGTACAGAATATGAAACAAGGTAACTAATTTAAATTTAATCTGGACGAGTGTGTTTGACTTCGGGTAGTTGGTCGAGTACATGATGTAGAAGGTGCAGAAGTGGGGACGCCAGGAATAGTTGTAGCATAAGTGTTTGAAACTTCTGGAAGATTTGGAGTTGGTTGAAATGTAGAATCAACTTGTTTAATGACATTCTTCCAAATTTGTGGCATTCTAGAAGTGTCATCTCGTTTATTGAGGGCGTTTGGTCTTCTTTCAATTTCAACTGCTTCTCTAATAATTCCTTCTTGTAAGGTATATAGAGGTGCAATTAAACGGATATTGTTGGTATTAATTTGGTGTCCTGTATCTAAATGATGTGCAGCTAAAGACGATGAAGGATTGTGCTGATTAATTGCTAGTTGGTGTTCATCGGCTCTCGCATATAATATTCTGTTAGTTTGTCCTATATAAGTTCTCGACAGTTGTTGCACGGTATCTCATACACTCCTTGGCTTTCATTAGGAATTTTGTCTTTGGCGTTTCTTAAAAGTTGGGACAAAGTTGAATGTGGTTTGAATACCGGTCTGAAGTCGTTTTTGGGAAATTTCTTTGCTATTCTGTCTGTAATTCCCTTTATATAAGGTAGAATAACAGGAATCTTTCGTTCATTGTTTGACAAGTTATTATTTCTTGGTCTTTTTATTTGGTTGGTAATTTTTAATATTTCTTGATCGTTGTATCCATTTTGAATTAGTATTTTATTAATAGTCTTCATCTCTTCCGTTTTAGAATTTTGGTCAGATAAGTGGTAAGAGCGGTATATCAAGGATTTCATAACGCTACGTAATTGACCAGGATGGTGATGTGAGAGAGAGTTCAAGTATCTATTCGTATGTATTGGTTTTCGATAAACTTTGTGTGTAAATTTACCATTAGGAAGTCTTGTTATTAGGGTGTCCAAAAAAGGGAGTGAATTATTTTCTTCAACTTCCATAGTAAATTTGATGTTGTCGTGAATGTTGTTAATATGTCCTAGAAAATGGTTCAAGTTTCCTTTTCCATGGGGCCAAACTACAAATGTGTCGTCAACATAATGAAACCAACATTTAGGTTTTAAATCTGCAGAATTTAAAGCAATGGTTTCAAAATGTTCCATATATACATTCGCAAAAGCTGGAGAGAGTGGCGAGCACATAGGTGTTCCTTGAATTTGCTTGTAGAATTGTCCTTTGTATGTAAAATAGGTTGAGTGCATGCAGTGGTTTATCAATTTGAGTATGTCTTGGTTTATTGAGTGTTTTTCTTCTAGAATTTTCATCGTGTCTTCAATAGGTATTTTGGTGAAAAGTGACGTTATGTCGAAGCTAACTAAAATGTCATTTGGAGCCAATTTTGAGTTTGTGTAGAAAATCATAAGAGTTTTTGATGTAGGATACAGCATTTTCACAAATCGGTTGAATAACTTTTGCTAGATAACGAGCAAGGTCATGAGTCGGAGAATTGAATACACTGACGATAGGGCGTAATGGCCAGTTTTCCTTATGTATTTTTGGGAGTCCGTATATTTTGGGGATTCTTGAACTCTTCTCTCTTGGAATTAGTTTCTGTTTTGTTTCTTTGTCTAATTTTGTAGAATTAATGATAGATTTTGTTGTTTTTTCTATGTAAGTGGTAGGATTGCACTGATTTTTCTTATATTCTGAAGAAGTTAGCAGTTCAGACATCTTGTGGTGATAGTCTTGAGAGTTGACAATGACAGTAGCGTTTCCTTTGTCAGTGGGTAGCATTAATATTTGGTCGTCATTTTTGATTTGGTTTAACATTTGGAGGTTTTGTTTGGTGATATTTTGTTTGGGAAGTTTGCAGTTCTGAAGAATGTGTGCTACGTTGAGCCTAATTTCGTCAGCGACCGTAGATTCTGTGTCCTTTAAGGCGTATTCTACGTTTATTTATACAAGTTTTAAAGAAAAACATTAATACTTGTGGAAATCTAAATAGAAACATATATATATATATATATATATATATATATATATATATATATTGGGTAATTTTTTTAATTGGCCCATTGGACTTTTCTCAACTGTTAAAAAAAGTAGAGAGCTGAAATTTGGAGCACGGCCATAGTTTCCGACGATCTATCTTTTTAAAATGTTTTCATTAAAATGGCACTTCCGGTTATGCCGGAAGTGACCAATCACTTTATTTTTTTAAATAGAACCATATATTTTTGTTACCGCCATTAGATTCCTTACTCAATTTGCTACATTTTGTATCCAGCTTATTTTTATTTAGTTTTTTTTTTCAAATGATCGGTACGCCTATCATTATCCGTTTCTGAGGAAAAAGCATTTTTATGTAAAATTATGAATATTATTCAATTTATTATAATTAACAGATGGCTTTGGAGCTCCGCTATGGTAACAGCTGCGTGCAATTGTCTTTATTTATGTTTATTAAGTGAGCCGTTTTGACTCTTAAACATGCAAAATAGGAGATACCATAGTAACGTAGCTCCAAAGCCAACCACTAATTATAATAAATTGAATAATAATCATAGTTTTACATAAAAATGCTTTTTCTTCAGAAACGGATAATGATAGGCATACCGATTATTTGAAATAAAATGTTGCCAATCAAATTCTCTATCGACAGCTGATAATAAAGTAGGGGAGTTCCATTTGAAAAAATTGAGTTATCCGTATTTGAAGTTTCTCAAGTTTACAAACTTATTGTGACCTTTCTAATAAAGCTACAGAATTTAGCGACCACTCAGCCGATAGAAAAATTCTTGTGCAATTAATAGTTTTTTTTTATTTATTTCAGTAGAATTAATGGTTCAAAAGTTATGATTTTTCTAAATAATCTTTGCAAGTAATAATTTTTCCATAAAAGTTGTTATCTCCGTAACCATGGCAACTAAAAAAACATACTCTAGACAGAAAATGTAGTGAATTTAACAAGGAATCTAATTCGGGTAACAAAAATATATCATTCTATTTAAAAAAATAAAGTTAATGGTAAAGTAAATGTTACAATGTCAATTCCGGTAATGCCGGAAGTGACATTGTAACAAAAATATTTTTGAAAGATAGACCGTCAGAAGCTATGGCCGTGTACCAAATTTCAACTCTCTAATGTGCCAATTAAAAAAATTACCCTGTATACATATAGATATATATATATATATATACATACATTTAAAGAGATACAAAAAAAAATTAAATACAAAAGTTGTAAGATATGTTCTGGTGCATATTCCAAAAATATTTTTAATTATACAGAGTAGATCATAAAAGCTTAGAAGTAATTTACAATTTTTTTTTAAATAGAAATCCCTATATATTATTACATATTTAGATTCTACATACAATTTTAGACACCTTTTTGTGTATAATGTCCTATACCTAAGTCTAACCGTTTATGACAAATTTCAAATTTTTTGTCAAAAATGACGTTTGCAGGCCAAAATATAGGTGGAAATCTTTTCTAAACGAAGCCTTTACCAATTAATTATGGTTGGTTTCCTTGGAAACCACCTATGTAATCAATTCTTATTTAGCATTAAAAATAAGGGTGACTTTGTATAAGAGTGTATATTCCAAAAAATTGTAATTTTTGAAATAATGACAATTTAACATTTTTTTATTGTAAAAAGGCAATACGGTTTTCAAGTTTTGTTGTTAGTTGGCCGTGACGGCGGGGCGCGGCGAAACAAAAAAAATCGAGCACTTCAGATCGAAATATTACAATTTATTGAACCCCATATAAATAATCATTTTATTAAACGAACTTAAAGTAAAGACAATATTTTTTTGATTCAACAAATTATGTCCTAATGCTAATCATAAACTTAACACCTCTATTGTAACTAAACCTATAACTAATTGTACAGATGAAAGTACTAGAAACACGTCAAATATGTACTACCTAATAAGTTGTTCGAAATGTCCGCCTCTTTCTTGAATACACAATGCAATACGTCTCTTAAATTCGCCGCTTAAATTTCTACACATTTCACCACTAAGGTTTTGAAAACAGTTTCTAATCCTAATCTTCATGTCTTCCTTTGTTGTAGGCGGTATTTTATAAACCTACTCTTTGACGTACCCCCATATGCTAAAGTCCGTTTTAGTAAGATCTGGGGATCTAGCAGGCCAAGCAACAGGCCCTCCCCTCCCAATCCAACCTTCTGGATATCTAGCATTTAAAAAAGTTATTATCGGACCTGTATGATGTACTGGGGCCCCATCACATTTCTTGTTGCGTATTCTGTGGCACTTGACGCAACAAATTAGGCAGATAGTTTTGCAAAAAGTCTAAGTATACTTCCCCTGTTACTCGTTGATCAAAAAAATATGGTCCAATTACATGATTACCGACAACACCTCCCCAAACATTTAAAGACCCTAGTTTGAGAAGTATATCTTAGAAAATGTGGATTTTCGGTAGAATAGTAATGAAAATTGTGTCTGTTTACATTTCCGTTTCTGTGAAATGTGGCCTCATCTGTAAATAAAATCAAATGAACAAAATTTCTTTGTTGGTTTATTTTGTTTTGAGCCCATTGACAAAATTCCAGTCGTCTTTGATAATCTTTAGGAACCAACTCTTGAAGTAGTTGAATGTGATAGGGGTGCATTTTTTGATACTTTAATATCCGCTGTACCGTACGTCGTTCAACACCAACCTGCTGAGAAATGGTTCGTTGTCCAATATATGGATTTTTGGTAACTGTTAATAGTACATTTAATTGATTTTCCTCAGTCTGTCCACGTTTTTCCCTAGTATTTTTTTCATATAACACATTGCCAGTTCTTTCAAAACGCTCCAAATGCTTTTCAAATGCCCTTCTTTCAGGTTGCCGTCTCTCTGGATACCGTTGTTGATACAGTCTTCTTGCTAAGAGCATATTCTTATCACTAGCTCCCAAAACAAAAATCATATCAACCATCTCGGCTTGCGAAAAATTCATTATTTACAATGTTAATTCAAGTTTTAAATCAATTTGCCATAAAATACACTAATGTATCACACAAATTATCAACTGACAATAAATAATGACGTTTCTGATGATCTCTGTTATTTTTATATGCCACGCCTCGCCGTCACGGCCAACTAACAACAAAACTTGAAAGCCGTATAGCCTTTTTACAATAAAAAAATGTTAAAATTGTCATTATTTCATAAACTACAATTTTTTGGAATATACACTCTTATACAAAGTCACCCTAATTTTTAATGCTAAATAAGATAGAATAAAAAAATAGGGGGTTTCCATTAAAAAAAATGACTTTATAGGTTTTCTTGAATCTACTTCTTATTGTCCATTTTTGATCACCCTGTATGAATGTATTACAAAAATATCAATACAGCCTATTAGAGTAGGTCCCCATTTCCAAGGGAACCAACCATAACTAATTGATAAAGGCTTCGTTTAGACTTAGGTATAGGACATTATACATAAAATGTGTCTAAAATTGTATGTAGAATCTAAATATGTAATAGTATATAGGGTTTTCTATTTAAAAAAAAATTTAAAATTACTTCTAAGCTTTTATGATCTACCCTGTATAATTAAAAATATTTTTGGAATATGCACCAGAACATATCTTACAACTTTTGTATTTAATTTTTTTTTGTATCTCTTTAAATAAAGGAGATATGGGACTTTGTCACACTAATGCGCCACTCTGTATATATATATATATATATATATATATATATATATATATATATATATATATTGAGTAAAAAGACATTTTTGGGTTTGAACTCGTGTAATAAATGAAACAAATACTTTAATATCTACGTTTCGGTAGTCTTTTTTTACCACCTTTTTCAAGATTCTTGAAAAAGATAGTAAAAAAAGTGCTTAAATACACTTTTAATCTTGTTTAGTTAAGTTTTAATGAATGTTGGCTTCATATCTTTAAAAAATATATCTTCCCATTTTTTATGAAATTGAACGTTATTCAGATTCAGAGGATTATCAATCCATCAAGGAAAACCGCTCAAGAATCCGAAGAACCACTGATATCCAACGCTTGCCTTCCGTATATCAAGGGAACGACGGATAAAACTAGCAGAATTCTACAAAAACACCAAGTTAAAACCATATTCAAACCACACCAGAACATAGCGAACATACTGGAAAACTCTAAGGATGACACTGATTCGGAGAACCAAACTGTATATGGAATCCCTTGTAGAGATTGCAACCGGCCTTATATGCGGCAGAAGTGTAAGGCACATTAAAATCAATCAACATCATCGCTGGCGCAGCATGTAACGACAACTAGACACAACATAAACTTCAACAATACCAGGTCGTTGGCCAACATGGAGAAGGCAACGGTAAAAATAATAAGGGAAGCCATAGGAATCGAGGAGAATCCGAGCAGCATGGAGACAAGAGATGACGCACTGTGATTACTAGCAACATAGAAAACAGTATTTGAAAAATATCTAATGCTCACCAATAATGTTCAATAAAAAAAAGTGCAAAAAAAGAGAAAGTTAAAGCGAAACGTATATAAGGAGCAACGAACACCAGGAGAAAAAGGTTCAGCACGAGTAATCAGAAGAGGGAGCAGACCGTTACAGACCTGAGGTTGGAAAATGTTAACTGTTGGTCTCATTGAGACCAACAGTGGTACACGGATCAACACCTGGAAGAACAACGTAACACATAACAGCCGCGCCTCTGGAGGTTTATTTATGGGGCACTATAAAAAATAAAGTGTATGGTAGTAATTTGCAATGCAATAATGCAGAAGAACGACGTGAAGGAGTGGTGGCGGCCTTTAACGGTGTTCATCGAAATACATTGCGAACAGTTATTAACAGTGTTGTAAAACGGTATCGATTGTGTGTACACGAAAACGGCCAGCACTTTGAACATTTATTGTAATGTATTATGGTTTTAGCATTTACTAATATCACGGTGTATCGTTGTGTTTAAATTGTTTAAGAAATAATTTTTACTTGAAAATTGTTAATCATGGCTACGTGATTTAAAATGAAAACAATTAACATTTCCCATAATGTTTTATTCGTACATAGGTTGTTATACATCGTTGAAAAGAGAAAAAAAAATCCAATTTAATTGTATAAAAATCTAATATGGCGCCCATTTAAAATAAGAAAGTTGCTATTAATATCTTGGAAACCGCCATCTTGAATTTTACTTTGACATTATTTTTAAGTGTGCCTCATCGAAGTAAGTAACATTGATTTGAAACATTTTTTCATATTTTTTATAATTACGGAGATATTTGAAATCGCCGATTTTTGTTTTTTTTTACATAATTTCGAAACTGTTCGGAAATTGAAATGTTTCTCAACGGAGTCGAACTCGGTCCAAGATATGGCACAGTATTGCCCATTAATATATATATATATATATATATATATATATATATATATATATATATATATATATATATATGCAATAATTTTTTTAAAAACTTTCTCCATATGTATGTAGAGGGTCTATGTAGACATGTTTTAAAAATATCTTCAAATATACAGGGTGGTCTAAAAAGTTTTTATTTCACAAAGCTGTATTTTTTTAAATGAGAATGTCCAATTTTGTTAGCAAATTTGAATTCTACAGTAAATTCCAATTCACGTTTATTCCGTATACCTAAGTCTTACCGTTTGTGAAATATTTCACTTTCTTTAAAAATGCAGAGATTTTTCGACAGTTGAATAACTATGTAACCTGTAGATTAAATCTAATAAAATGTGGACTACAAATTACAAACATCATAGGGTAAGAGCTATAACAAAAAGAAGGTTTGAATGTTATACAGTGTGTCAGATATTTAAGGCTCAATTTTATCTAACTTCAAACTTAAAAAAACGTGCTTTTCTTAAATAGATCGCCCTGTTGTATTTTCTTTAGGTCAACAAGTGTTTATTACTTCCCTACACCTAAACCTAATACTTTAGAAGTTATTTAAATTTTAAAAGTTGTTAAATATTGTTTCTATTCATATTTCATATTTTCTAAAATGAAGATAGCTGATGTCAGGCTTTACAAAACAATTATTCTTCACTTATTTATAATTTAATTTGCAGTAAAATTTTTCTTTTAACATAATATTTTGCTCTTGATTCTTTAATTAGCATTGAAACAGAATGAAAGTGTATCCCATTCCAGAGCAGGTTGACATGATTCTCACGCTAGGAGAGTTTCCTTGCGACAATGGTGGACGTACAGCAGTACCCTGATCGAAAACACTCAGATAAAAGGGTGCTCGAAAAGTTGTTGCAGAGGTTTCGTGCTACAGGAAATGCTGCTCATCTGAAATCAAGACCTACAACTGGTAATGAAGAAAATGACCTTAGGACCGGTAATCGAAAATCCCAATACAAGCTCAGGAATCAGACAGCCATTAGCCGTACCTGTATAGGACGGATTCTTAAAAATTACAAATTGCACCATTCCATATCGAGCTTCATTAACATTTGTACGGTACCGATTTTAAACGACGCGTTGATTTTTGCACATTGGCTCTTGAGCGAGGTGAAGAAAAAGAACATTTTTGCAAGGAATCAATTTTTCATAATACGTAACTTCCACTATTATGATTCAAAAAACCGTCCGCTTCCCTTAAATAGAGTTGACCATCAGAATACATGGAGTTTAAATGTGTATGGTGGAATAATTGGTGAATAAGGCCTTATTTTTTTATGCACACCTGAATGGTACAACATATTTGAGGTTTTTGGCAAGAGACTTTGGTATTCTGCTTGAGAAGATTATACCACGAATACTAAAAGTATTTGTAATATTTGTAGAATACGTACTTAAATTTACCAATTTTAATCCAATATGACTTCAGGAGGGCACACTCACACGTTTGTTGACAAGTAGATTGGTGTAAAAGAACCATTCAAAAATCTGTTGATTTAACAAAATAGTTCGGTTTTTTTTTATTTGGTTCTTTTGTGCTTGATTAGATATACCGTCTTTTGTTATGCAGTTGGTTGCATTACCAAAAGTAGAAGTAGAAGTGGAAGAAGAGTCTTTTATTAAAAAAAGTGTTTGAGGGGTTGACACTTTGATTATTGGTTGACGTTTACAGTTCAGAGTTCATTAAAACTATGCAGGGGTCTCTTAATTTCTATGATGTTATTGCTTCTGTTTAATTGGTTTTTGCTTTGAAAGTTTTTCAAACACAAAACGAATGGGGTGCGACTAAGGGCTCAGTTTACGACTAGCAGTCCCGTTTGAACAGAAAGCCCTTAACACTTCTCACTTAGAGGTTACTTACTCTGTTGAAGAGCGTGTTGGTTCGGTTTTAACCAAAATGGAATGCTTCGAAAACTGTTTATTAGCGACGAAGGTTTACGCTAAAAGGTTTCCAGCTACAAGGTATCTCAATAATAGACAGCATCATGTCTATCCTCTCTGGGATGGAATCAACTTTCATGTTCTGTTAGGCCTGACATCGACTATCTTGATTTTAAAAAATATAAAATATGAATGGGAACAATATTTAACGAAAACACTTTTAAAATTGAAACAGCTTCTAAAGTTTTAGGTTTAGGTATGGGGAAGCCTGATATCGATTGAAAGACAATTAAATAAGCAATTGTTTAAGGGAAGAAATGACATGGCGATCCATGTAAATAAAGAACGTTTTTAAGTTCGAGGTTAGATAAATTAATTTTTTTTTTGTTATAGTTCTTAGCCTATGACGTTGGTAGTTTGTAGTCCACATTTTCTTAAATTTGACCTACAGGTTACATAGCTTTGGTAAAACCTCTGTATTTTCAAAAAAATTAAATATATCACAAACGGTAAGACTTAGGTATAGGGAATAAACATGAATTGTAATTGATGTAAAATTCAATTTTGCTACAAAAATTTGAGATTCCCCTTAAAAAATTTGTGAAATAAAGCTTTTTGGATCACCCTGTATATTCCAAAATATTTTTAAAATATGCTTACATGGACTCTCTACCTACATATGGAGAACGTTTTTTAAACAAATTTATCGTTTTCCCCAAAACGACTGAGGCGTTACAGATGGCACACCCTGTACGTATTACATAACAATTTAAGGAAAACTTCACTGAGTTATTAACTTCAATGTTTTGTTTGGTATGAAGTTCAGTGTTAAAAAAATGATTACATTTGTATGCGATGATTAATATTTTGTAAAGCGGGTACACTTATTTAATGTTTTAAAGTACACACACACACACACACACACACACACACACACACACACACACACACACATATATATATATATATATATATATATATACTACTTATTGGTTGTAACATCACGTAATTGGTAGTTCAACCCGATTTGTTCTATTAACCCAACATCCACTTCAATTATTAGGTAAAATATGATTTTAGGTAAACATATATTGGCACTCTTATTTAAAGAAACCTTCAAACACAGTGTAAGAACATATTGTAACTCTTCACTGAATTGTAATTTTCATTTTAGAAAAGTAAAAGGTAATGAAATTACATACCAATCGTCGATGATGTATGCGATTGATTGATACACTTCTACGTGTTAATGAACTAATAACTGCTTGCATAATTTGCCAATTGTGTTTTAAAACAGAAAACAGAAACTTACGCAATATCGAGTATGACTTGCTTTAAAACTATGTAAGTTTTAGATGAAATACTATATTTGATAACGCCTTATGTGCCTTTTGTTGCAGTTGATGTGGTAAATAAAGAATACCTTAGTAGATAATAACTTTTATATTATTTTTTTAAGATTTATGATTAACTCTAGCAATATGTTACAACAAGATGGTTTAGCTTACGGCTTGGTGTAAATAAGTAAATCTACATACTTTGGTGCATTAATTGTTTATAACGTTACTCATTAGTGATTCTACAACTTTTTATTGTATTGATTGAAATAAAACTATCTTTAAATATATTAATAATTTCATAAATTAAATAGGTGCTACATTCACAGTATTTATATTAAAAAAAGCACACTTAACGTTTTTTTAAATTGTAATGTAACAAGATATTTATTATATTTAGATTATTTTGCGGTATTATTTGTGCCGCCATTCTAATCGATACAGGCAATGAGCTGCTACTTTTAAAACACATGTGGATTATAAACGTAGTAGAAAGTCATATTGGCAATTGTGTTTAATATAGGCTCAACTGCTACTACAATTTAGTACATACAATCTATTGAAAGTGATGATTTTGAGTGTAGTATGATTAGAGTGTTTCAATACAGTAATTTATTTTTTATAGAATCGTTCATTACAAAATTAGGTACGTGCATAAAACATTCAAGTAGTTCCGTATTACTCATAAGTCACTCCTTTTATAGTCTATAGGTGTAGAAAAGGCATAGTACACCAGTCGGGTGGCACTGCCTATTATTCACTCGTTTAAATTACTACACTCGTGCGTAATAGGCTACTTACCAGCCTTATTGTGTAATATAACTATTATGTAGTCGTGTGTTGTTAGTTGATATTTTATAGTGCCCGTTTTAAAAAAAGACCTAGCTTTATTTGCAGTTGTTACATCTACGCTTATTATTAACATCCTTTGTTACATCACCATCATTTAAATCTTTCCAAAATTTGGTATTGTTTGAAGAACATGTACAAAGATTAAATTTATCCGGATTTAATATGCAAATAACTCCATCACGTAATTGCTTAACTTCGTCTAATATATTTTTACTAGACAAAAGATCGTCAGTGTAGAAATCGTTTATCATTGTTTGACTCGGAATGGGGTATTTATTTTTATTCTGCTCGGTCAATTCTCTTAAGCAACTTAAGCTGAGGGAGGGGAGGATGCAACACCGAATGTTGCCCTTGTTAAATAGGTTATAATAGATTCTGAATTATATTTCTCCAAATATCTGTTGATATCGAAATTGTGATTTATCTAACCAAATTTGGTGATACATTTTCGTGATGTCTGCAGACATAACGTATTGAGGCAAACCTAATTGGATATACTTTTGTATTATTTTTTATATTCTCCACCTAATGGAGGAAACGTGTTAAACTCCAAGTGACAGCGATTTCCCTAAAGGGCAGTTTTAATGAAACGACTTTCGGTATCTGGTTTGAGATTTTGTTTAAAATGTTCACAGTACTGATTTTCTGGCGTGTAAAAGATTTCATAGTCCCCTTATTCTATTTCTCAAAATTGTTTAACTTGTACATGTGAATCTTGAAAATAATGACATGCTCTTGTGACCTAGTGGTTTTTAAAGTTGGTTAAGTTTTCCCAAGAAAAATTTGACCTTTACAAATAATTTTAAAGATGGCCTCGATGTAGAAGTAAGTATTGGTTGCGTTGGTTCCGTTTCAGCTTTTCTTCTCAGCAGTCATGTGCGGTTTAAACCCCTTGAGAGTATTTTACTCGACGACCAAGAGAGATAAGTATGAAACTGTTACGTTTAGGCAAATAAAGTTTTAAACAAACTTACCTTAATTTTTGACGTTAAATCAATCTGAGTAATAAAAAATAGGGGTTCTATTTGATTTTTTTGAGTAACTTGCATTTTTTGATAGTCAAGTTTAGACATTCATAATTTTATTATTATAAGTTTTTGTTATGAACGAATAAGTTCAAAGGTAAATATGTAATTAAAAATTATTATTAATTTTTAATAATAATTTTTAATTCATAATTTTATTTTTATGAAAAATACAAATGTCATTTTTTGCAGACTGTTGCAATAAACCTTTGCCTACAACACCTCAAAGTTTTATTCAAATTGTTTGACAGGAACAGAACAATTAACGAGTTATTACTAAGATCACATCTGTCAATTTTTTTAGAAAAATGTTTTTTTTAAAACGACTGAAATTTCGTATCTAGTTTATTTAACAAACTTACCTTAAAATTGGACATAGAATCCAAAAATGTATTAATATACAGGGTGTTCCATTTAAAATAAGTGACTAAGTACCGACTTCCGGTATAACCGGAAGTGGTACGAACGTGAAAATATTTTAGATGAGTTAGCCGTAACATCATTAGCCTGTCACCAAATTTTCAAAATTATAGTAAGTTTGGTTTAGCAGATACTCATAGGATCAGCTCCCAAAGGCGGACCCTGTATATAATATATATATATATATATATATATATATATATATATATATATATATATATATATATATATATATACTGGCCACCATAAATAAATGAACAACCAGTAAACAGTAACATTTTCAGAAAACGTGTATTTTATTCATATTAAGAAACGATGAAAATTTCAGCAATAAAGATTAATCAAGTAATCATCGACAATGAAACAAAAACTGTTTCTTTACATTTGACATTAGTAACTTAATTGTCAATGTTAAGCATATTTGTAAGCTTAATAAGTAAACACATTAAAGTTGAGATAATGCCTCCTGTACGATATCGTGCATATCTCCATCAGTTAACCGTGTTTGAACGTGGCAGAATGATCGGTTTACGAGAAGGCAGATTATCAATTCGTTATTTCGCCGCTTGCGTGGTGCACAGTGTCGCCACAATTTGCTTATGTTGGCGAAAATGGTCAGGAAATAATGAGGAACGGCGACGTTTGCGTACCGGACTTCCTAAACGGACAACTGATCGTGAAGATCGTGCTCTTCGGGATCGTTTTTCATCAACAAGGGAAATTGGTGATACATTTAGAGGATTCATCATATCATCAAATCTCCTTATGATCGATCTATCGAAGAATTCGATCTCGTGAGCTCAGATGATACCGACCATTGCTTTG
The DNA here is from genome assembly GCA_036346205.1 of Vesta saturnalis. Taxonomy (NCBI): domain Eukaryota; kingdom Metazoa; phylum Arthropoda; class Insecta; order Coleoptera; family Lampyridae; genus Vesta; species Vesta saturnalis. The sequence continues at coordinate 53,146 of JARFJB010002412.1, read as the reverse complement.
TTTACCTCTAAGTCCATGCTATCGTACTCCACGGCGGCAATGATGTAACAAGAGGTTGCATTGAAATGTTCAATGGAATCAAGCCACCTTTAGTGACGAATCTCGATTTTGTTTATGGGCTCAAGATGGTCGCAGATTGGTTAGAATACGTCCTGAAGAAATACGCAATTTGCGGTTTTCTGTACAACGACATACTGCTCTCACTAAAGATGTGATGGTGTGGGGGACTATCTTCCATAGAAGCAGATTTAAGGGAACATTAAATGCAAATCAGCACATTAACAACGTTCTTGAACCAGTATTACTTCCATATCTGCAAGAAATAGAAAATCCAATTTTTCAGCAAGATAATGCGCAGCCGCATACCGCAAGGACTGATTTGAAGTTTCTAAATACTGCTAATGTTGATCTGCTTAAATGGACCTCTCGTTCACCTGATTTATCACCAATCGAATATTTGTGGGACATGGTAGGATGGGTAATAAATGATTTACAGCCACTCCCAAACAATTCAGATGACCTTCAACAACAGATTTTAGAAGCGTGGGATAGTACACCACAGGTTACCATAGATTCACTCATTTCAACTATGCCTAATCGGCTAGCTTAATGTGTGAGGAGCAGACAAGGGTCGGCACATTATTATTGTTAACAATATTTGTATCTTGCTAAAATTTTTATTAATAACATTGTATGTACTCTACATGCTTTATTTACAGAAACCAATTCTACAAACGAGTTTTAGGAGCTCCTATGGGTTCACCTCTTTCACATGCCATTGCGAATATCTATATGGAGACTTTAAAATTCATGCTCTTAATTCAGTGCTGATGTCGCTATGTGGATGACACGTTTGTTATTTGGCCTCATAGTTTAGATGCACTAAATAGTGTTCTTCAATACTTAAATAATATACATAAGAACATTAAATTCATAATGGAAACAGCATCAAATAACAAATTACCATTTTTAGATGTCACTATAACAAAACGCGATGACAATACTTTTCACCATAAACAAAAAAATCAGAAAAAGGAAAAACAATTAAGTCAGCTACATCATTATTGGATTGTCCAGTATTTAGATAGAATTTTACAACATTAATTGCTAGTAATAATTTATAAATAATAAGTTAGATTTTATAAAAAAATTTTTAGATAAATTTAATTCAGTCGAAAACATGCTGCTGTAGATTAGATTTATTTCGGCCTTGTTATTTACTCATTTTAAAATTGTGTAAAAATTTTGTATTCAAAATTAATTTTAGCATTTAAACACGATTTAGTAAATAATATGTTCTTCATTGAGATATAACACTAAACTAATTAGATAACCAGCTGTTAATAAATTTTAACGTGTCGGAATTGTGAAATTGTTTTAATAATTTAGTGTCTAAGGACAATACATAACAAGATGCCAACCTTATAATAAATTAATATTACTACTATAAATTTAGTATTAAAAATAACTGGTTTAAGAGGTATGAATGCTCATTACACAATTAAGTGATAGTCTTAACATTCCTAATGTTTCTTCCAGTCTGATGAAGTTTAATTAATTAAACGAAACGTAGCTTGAAAATCGTTTTTTTTCCACTGAAAGTCCTAACCCAGTGAATTCTGAAGAGTGATGTAATTAATTAAGGACTTTAAATAACAAATCCAGCTGTGATTAAATCTCTTACCATCAGATCTGTTCGATGATCTGATGAAAAGAGATAAAGAACTAGCAGAATTGGTCAATATTCTGCAACATAATGGATATTCGTTAAGAACTATTGATAAAACTATAAAGACTTGTTTCAGGCATCCCTCCAAACAAAATATTTCATACGAAGAACCCAAAAAATCAGTTATATTACCCTATATTAAAGGCGTTACTGACCGCATGGGTAAGAAATTTACAAAAAACATATTTAGGACTGTGTTACGTAACGGTAAAGATAAAATACGTGGCGAAGGTCAAGTAGTGTTCCTGTTGTAGTTGTTTTGGCTCTTACATTGGACAAACGAACAGGAGGTTACATATTAGAGCTCAAGAACACTTCTTTGCCCACTTTTCATTTTGACACTGGTCAAAAACTTGATACTGAAGAAATAAAATTGATAACTCCTCTTAGAATACTAACACTTTGAACAAACGTGATGATAGTTCTGGTTTTTCACCAGTTTGGACAATGATTTTAAATAAACAATATACTCCAATACCAGTTATAAACGAAAAAAATACGAATAATATGAGATTAACCACCACAAGTTCATCTCATATTAATGAGAATACCTCAACTTCTCACCAGAGCCCAGTAACACGCAGCAAACATAAATTATAATCAAGTGATAGTTCTTTAGATGAATAGTCAAGTGTCATAAAGTAATATAAATTTAATTTAACATCTGTCAAGCAAAGAAGCTTTCGTAACTTCTAATAGACTATAATCAACACGGGTTAAACTCGAAATAACTTTAATATATATATATATATATATATATATATATATATATATATATATATATATATATATATATATATATATATATATATATATATATATATATATATAGCAGGTATACACATTTATATTATTTATATCTTTCTTGTCTCTGTCTCTTGTTCAATGTATACATGGATAAATGTGTCAGGCAAGCATGTAATAGGTGGTGACGTAATCGTACGAGTTCTGGTGTATGCAGATGACGCAGTCTTATTAGGCGAGAATTTGAATGAGCTAGAAACAGCTTTGAGGAAGTTTGATAGAACCTGTGAGTGCAGGGATCTGAAGGTAAACGTTAATTAAACAAAGATTTTGGTGTTCCATCGGGAAGGTGAAAAGGAGAGCAGAGCATTTGCCTTGCATGATGAAATTGTGGAACAAGAGGACGAGTTGGTTTGTCTGGGTAGAATGTTTGTTGCAGATGGTGCCATGGACGGTGAGATTGAATGACGGGCCAATGCTAGAAGAAAAGTGATTGGAAGTAATCGATAATGGCGTATTTATTCCGTCAGTATTGTATGGAAGTGAGACATGGGTATGTCAAAAAAGCACGAAAGCAAAATAAATGCCGCGCGCATGTGGTAAAACGAGAGGGGATAAAATGAAGAATGAGTGTATAATGAAGGAGTGTGGCGAAGAAAAGGCAATAATACATATGTGTAAAAATAGTATTTGGTCACATCGAAAGAATGGACAACGCAAGGTTAACAAAGCAGATATATGTGGGTGAAGTTAGAGGTAAAACCGGGCTTGTCACGTCGCGTAAAACTTGGCTGATACAGTAGAATGTATGATAAAATAAAAGAAGATAAGGGGTTTTAAAAGCAAAAGGACATGTCACATTCAATGTATCAATCTTGCGGAAGCTAGGGATGTATGCAGGGATAGGGAAGCATAGTAGGTAAGATTGGAGACTTTTGACACACACACACACACACACCACCACATTTCCACATTTCCAAGGTTGCCACAAAACCAAGGTCCCCACCGTGCCAAGGTCAAAAAAGCGCAATGTGTGACCTATCATCACCACAAAACCAAGGCTCCAAACCCCGCTTTCCTGTTCCACAATTACCAGACCATCCGTGCGACCTATTCCTGTCCCACAATTACCAGGCCATCCGTGTGACCTATCATCACGACAAACCCAAGGCCCCAAACCCCGCTTTCCTGTTCCACAACTACAAGGCTATCCGTGCGACCTATTCGTGTTCCACAATTACATCCGTGTGACCTGGTTGCTACTCTAGCCCACTTTTTGCTCACTCACAAAATAAAGGACAACGATATGTTAATATATTTAATTAATGTAGAAATATGTATGAATCCTGCTGCAGCAAGCGATGAGGGTGAGTGAACCCCAGACCATGCTCTATACGTTAGTAAGCGTTTATCGAAACAATTGTAATACTGAGGATAATAAAAGTTTGGGTCGCACATGTTAACATCAGCGAAAACAGTATGATACTGACAGGAAATAATTTATTATATGCAATATATACATAAAAAAATATCAATAATCAACATAACATACTTCATCGCATAATTCGGTGGATCGAAGAGTGGTGGAGTGGTGTTTGACAAGCAGGAATGGCGTATACTTATGGATAATCAAGGGGTAATTACTAATTATTTCTACAGTCCTGAAGGAACATGGCTACCTACCAAACTGGGATCGAAGACTGTCTCGTACGGAAATATTAACAAGAAAAAAATTATACGCCTCTGTGATAGTAAAGAAGTTGATGTCTATTTAGGATGGGAGTCTATAGAACAGTTATGGAAGCTTTTGAAGATAATATATTACCGATTGGAGTTGGCAGATACTGTGAACTTTCCAGAGTTTTATAAAAACCTAATAAAGTCGGCAGCGGCAATTCCTGAATGTAACATTCATCAAGTTATACGTCCATTGCATGATGTATTTGAGGTCAACATAGCCTGCGTTCTGGAAATGGAAGAATTTGCCAAGGAGAAACTATATATGGATATGGATCTTGCCAAACCTATAACTGAAAGGGGGGGGTAACGCGCTTGTAGTCAATAGTGGATAGTATTAGATGTTAGTCAATATGTGGATGTGTTATAATGCGGAGTCGTGGCCTAAAGCTGTAGATTGTGTTAGTGCAATCCAAAGACTAATATGCCAGTTACAATCATTAGAATTCGATGCTGATCATGAAAAAGTGTATGGAATGGGTAGATTTAGTGATGACTATTTAAATAATCTAGTTAATAAGTATGGGGGAGGAATACGCCTTTGTGAAAAATACTTAACATCGCATGTAGGTGATATAGAGTGTATTTGTTGTATAAAGCGATTAATAGAAGACCTTAAAGAAATATCATTGGAGCAATTTATACACGAAATAGAAAGATATTTACCGAATTTTGAGCCATCAGATGACGACTCACCCAGTGAAGAAGGTGTGCATTAATGAGTCCAAAAACGTAGTTCACTACATGGTAGTATGGGAGTTGGCGCACAGGCATGCGCGAAAAGGAGAATGGGAACAAATAGCTAGAGATTCTGCACGATTTAAAAAAAGAATAGATGACTGTGGTAATATAATTTCACCAATTCTCGAAAAACAGCATCGTGAGTGTGTGTTTGTCAGACACTTTAGTAGTATGTAGTGATATATATGTATAGGATAGTATTAATAAAAAAAGTAAAAAAAGATATGTTTATTGCATATTAATATTACAGTATATATAATTAAGGTTAATTAGCGTATTACACAATGTCTTTGGTAGAAATCCAGGAATTGTGAGAAGTATCAAAACCCAACCACTTAACGAGAGCTTTATTCCCTTGACGTCGGATGACACGTTCAACTAGATGAATGTCTGGATGTTTAACACTTTGTAGTTCGGGCTCATAGAACCGACCTTGAATCTCTTCATCTCGACTATCACGTAATGTGTAGGTGAGTGGGCTTGAACGTTTAACTGTTGATATTCGAAAGACTTCGTAACTCCAATTAGGTGTGTACCCTTAGAGAATTTGCTTCTATGTTTGCTAATGCGTACATGTTCCCCACTTTAAATTTAGGTGTTTTACGGTCAAGAATTTTTTGACATTTTAAATGTTTTGAAATAGATGCACTATTTTTTTCCGATACATCTACCGGTTTCTATCCAGTTGTTCTATGCTTTCTTGAATTATACTCGGCGACAATGTGCGGTAATATTGATAGCCACTTATAGGATCCTTGCATGCTGAAGGTTTTCCACATTATTGCTTTAAGGGTGCGATTTACACGTTCGACTATACTACTTTTCAAGGTGGAATAACTACTGTAATGATTGATATTAAATTGTTTCATTACTTTTTTGACTTCCGCATTATAGAACTCAGTTCCCATATCAGTTTATATATGTGTAGGTGTCCTTTTCAAACCAGACAAAAGTTTATCCATTACATCCGCGACCAGTTTACCATTCTTGCGTTTGATGGGAAAAGCCCAGACATATTTAGAGAATGCATTTATTATTACTAAAATGCATCGAAATCCTTTATTCATCCGAGCATATGGTATCATTTCCACTAAATCAGCTTGAAATAGATCATTTAAACCTTTTAGTACAACACAACGCCGCGGAAAATTTCTTCTTATAGGTTTGTGCACTTCTTCGACAACATCGGCTTTACTCATTTTTTTTGTGCTTTGGATTTTACTACGAACTCTACGTTGAATATCGTTGCAGTTGAAAACTTTACAAACGTCGGAATGGTTACACGAATTACATCGTTCCTCTTAAGAGGTTGACCAATTACATCCTTTGCCAGCTCAAATTTTGTACCATCTATGTTAAGCTCAAGATTTGGATAACTCCACCTGCAATGTACTATAGTACCGTCGTTACAGGGATAGGTATATTGATCACCTACGCCGGTAGATACACTAATTGTCTTCTTTGCGGCGATTCCAGAAAATGAAATGAAAGTTTCATAAGACAAATCGCTATGATGAACAATATGTTTCCCAAATTTATCCACTGTCATTTGATGATGAAGATGACCGCCAAATTTATCTATTGGCATCACTGGTGGACATATAGTACTATCTGTAGTGATAGTCGTAGTAACAATGAAAGGAAATGACTATAGTGGTAGATTTATAACAAGTTCTGTTACTTTATTACTTTTGCGTTACGTAGTTCATCAATTATATATATTATTTCGTTGTGATTGCTAGTATTTCCTGCCGACATTGATCCTAATAATTCCCTTAACCAATCGACTAACTTATTCGGATTATTCCACGGTACAAACTCAATAGGTTTATTATTGTATCGCAATAGCTGCAGTCCACCACCTCTTTTGGATATAGAAGTTGTTCGAGATCTGGTGGCTGGAGGTGCAATAGACGATGTGGCAGAACGTTTTCTAGGCTGAAGTAATGGTTTAATGATTTCAAGGTACTTCTTACTATTAGTTTCTCGGATTTGATCATCAGGGTTATAATTACGTCGGGCAGCATGCGTACGTCGCAAAATGTCATTGTAGTGCTGTAGATCCTCTTTTGTATCCCGTAGGAACTTTTTAAAAAGTAGTTCATATAATCCCGGTGTTCCCTCATAATCTAGGGATGATCCATCGGGAAGAGCGATTCGCAAATTTTCTCCAACAAAATCTAGTTCAGCATCGCCTATAAAAAATTTCTCTTCTTCAGGAATAAAATGCACACCGTACGTTAAGTCATATTCATCTTCGGTATCTCTAAAAATACCTTCGACGTAGTATTTCGCTAATCCTTGGTATTGATTAAGATACTCTTCAAAGGCGGGTTGAGATCCAGCAGCTAGTAGTTCCGATTTCAATTGTTGTAAAGTAGGAATTTCCACCTCGTCGTCATGTGTGACATCAGCAATTACAGATTCTTGTAGAGGTGTGGGAGTGGGGTCAGGAACAATAGTACGCGGATCCTTACGTATTCTAGAGGATTTCGGTGTATAATGTAAAAATACTTTATTTTCATGTGCAATGGACTCCTTTTTTCCGACTTCTGGCGTAAGGGGTTCAGCTTTGATGAGAGAACCATCATTTTTAGTAATTAATTGTTTTAATGGTTGTGTAATAGGTTTAAAGTGTACCTCCATTACACGTTCTGTAAGTGCAGTATCTTCTTTCAAACTAGCATATTTCTGTTGCACACTCTTGCGAGCACGCAAAATGTCTTGTACTAAGCGCTCCTCCATTACGACTGTACGTTGAAATTCCTAGTAGATTATTTATACTGCAATGAAACAGTCAAATCTCTTACGGTAACGACCGTTATTAACATCGCTTTCTTTATCAATCACAAGAAATCCGAATTTATCACGCCAGCAACAGCAACACAAGTCTTTAAATTTATCAAATGACATATCAACATTAACGTGATCATCATACACATGCTTGAGATTAGTGTGATCTTGTTGAAAAAGAACAAGTAAATTCGCATTATCATGTATAAGCTGTTTTGGAATTGAAGAATACGTTTGACACAGATAGAAACAATCATTATTTCGATGTCTGCCAAAACAAAAATGATCTCTAATTTCATTTTGTTTATGACATGCTACATCATCAAAAATCATTATTGAATTTTTACGGGACTCACTAGGAGGTATAACATCACTATTATCACTGTCTTCGAAATACCTAATTTCCTTTATGGGTGCCAGTAACTCCCGCAGGTACTGGTATAGAGATTTGCAATATATATAGACATTTTCGAAACGTAAGCCATTTGGATGTTCTAATAAGCTAATCATAACATTGGTTTTTCCACAGCCGGATGGTCCGACGATTATACCTCGTTTACATCCCCCTTTTAGTAAACCGCGGTGTTTAGAGTACTGCTCCTTGTTAGGAGTAATGTCATAATTTTTGATAGGTAATTCTGTATCTTGCGGAATGAAACGGATGTCACCCATTATGGTACTAAACCACGAGTTGTATGACGCTTCTATATATATACACACCACATGCAGAAAGTAGTTTAGTAGTGAAGTGTCAGTCAGTGTGGTATGAAGTATACATCCCAGAGGAAAAAAAAAGGTTCAGGATTAATTAATACTTTAATAAATAAATTACCCGTGGAGTTGCATATACCCGGATATCGATATTGTGGGCCAGGTACCCGTTTACAAAAACGATTAGCTCGTGGCGACAAAGGTATTAACGCATTGGACGAAGCGTGTAAAGAACACGATATTGCATACTCCCAGTCAAACGATCTAGGCCAACGACACAGCAGATAAGACTTTACAACAAAAAGCTTGGAATAGATTTCGTTTTACCGACGCTACCTTTGGAGAAAGGGCAGCTGCATTAACCATAGCTGGTATAATGAAAGGAAAACGGACAATGGGAATGGGTGGCAAATCACGGAAAGGATAAAAGAAATTGGGAATGGGAAATAAATCACGACGAAGGAAGCATTCTCGCAGAGTAATTTCATTTAACAAAGCGGTCCTTCTAGCCCGACGTCGTGTTGGTGGTAAACTTCGATCATCTTTAAAATCGACAATACAGCAAGCCTTGAGCGCTCTAAAACACAAAAAAATTATGTCACCCAAGAGCAGAATATTGCCAATACCAAAACGTGGGGGATTCATACCTCTTATTCCCCTCTTTGCAGCATTAGGAGCTTTAGGGTCTCTAGGTGGCGGTGCTGCGGCAGTCGCAAAAGCGGTAACTGACGCAAAAGCTGCGACAAAAACGTTAGACGAAACCAAACGACACAACCAAGCAATGGAAGCAGCTGCATTAGGAAAAGGTTTATACATACAGCCATATAAACGAGGGTTAGGTATATATTTACAACCGTATTCAAAAAACTCCCACTGAAGCTACCACGTCACGCCTTAAGTAATGTTGAGCTATCAAAATTTGTGGAGCAATTACAGGTTCCCTATTTTAGAGGGATATATATGCGAGATAACTTACCTACACGAATCCATGCGAATGAATGTGGTATTGTGAATCTGGATGATCAAACTAACAAGGGTACACACTGGACAGCTTACATTAAGAGTAACAGGCATATTACATATTTTGATAGCATAGGACATATTAAACCACCCTTTGAATTACTCCACTATTTTAAAAGTGATGGTAGCAGAAACACAATTGAGTATAACTTTACCAAGGTTGAAGATTTTGATACATACAACTGCGGTCATTTAGTCTTACACTTTTTATATGACTACTCGTACTGATTTTCAGTAGTCGTTACGTGATCGTAATGTCGTACACATTTACATTTACCGGCAAAAAGTGTATCTTGCAAGCAACCTTTAATCCACCGATTTTTCTTGAGAATGAGTCGGAATACGTAATGGGATTGACTAGTTTTGAATCTTTCAATACTATACAGAATGTTACTTCAAAGAATAACCAACTCGTATTTGGAAACGATAAGATTACAATACCACCAGGATCATACGAAATCGCGGATGTGAATAAATACATTAATGAGTTAGTGAAAAGATCGAGAGCATTTATGCATTTACAAGCGAATAATAATACTATGAAAGCAAGTATGAAAGCAACCCATGACATTAACTTCAATGTGGAAAATTCGATAGGACCTATGCTGGGATTTAATAAAACTGTTTACCAGGCTCAGAAAGTGCATACCTCTGATACTCCTATTAACATTATCAAAATTAACTCATTAATTATCGAGTGCAATATAACAAGTGGTAGTTTTAAGAATGGTGAAACATCACACATAATTCATCAGTTCTTTCCCAGTGTACCAGCGGGTATAAATAATACAGTCCCCTCAACATGTCATCTATCTACCTATCAATACATCTACCATTTCGACAATAATACTTAAAATAGTAGACCAAGACGGAGATCTCGTCAATTTTAACGGGGAAGTCATAACGATAGGACTACATTTAAAGAAAATATGGTGACACGCTATAACACATGTGCATGTACCCAGTGCAAATCAAACTATAAAAGATCAAAGTGTGGAAAGGTGAGAGTCAGTAAGCGTTCAGCGCCCAAAGCATTGACACCGCAGAACAAAGCATTATTGGAAAGTCTCGGCTTTACAGTACTACAATGAGTATATTAAACGTTAATGAAAAAGTTGTCCTTGATAATGCTATTGTTAATTCCGAACTGCACACCCATCAGCCATACACTACCAGATTTGGAAACAATGATGAAATCAGGATACCCATTCAGGAAGACATGTGCACTCTACTATCCGAAAGCTATGTCTACGTAGAGGGACGATTATTACGTCAGGATGGTACTGTCTCTAACACCGCAAGGTTCATTAATAACGGTATCGCATTTTTATTCAGTGAAATTAGATATGAAATGAATGGAATAGTGGTAGATTCCGTAACGAAAGTAGGATTAACGTCGACAATGAAAGGATTGGTATCATTGACGTCCAATGATCTCGCCCGTCATGAAAATGCAGGTTGGTTTCCTAGTGCAAACGGTACACTAACAAATGCTCAAGGATACTTTAATGTTTGTATACCGTTGAGAATGCTACTTGGCTTTGCCGAAGATTACAATAAAGTGATTTTGAACATTAGACAAGAACTGGTATTAATTCGTAGTAACATTGATACCGACGCAGTAATTTCAACTGTAGAAGAAGCATTAAAAGTTAACATAGATAAGACATATTGGAAAGTTCCACACATCATTCCAGCATTAGCAGAGGAGTTGGCGTTAACAAAATACATTGATAAAAATGTAAATACGCCAGTAGCATTTAGAAGTTGGGAAACCCACATATATCCCGCCGTTCCAGCAACAGATAAGCATACATGGGCAATCAAAACATCTACTAGTATAGAAACACCTAGATACATTATTATAGGATTTCAAACTGGGCGAGAGAATGATGTTATGCAAGATACGAGCAGATTCGATAAATGTACACTAAATAATATTCGCGTGTTCCTGAACACGGATCGTTATCCGAATGACAATCTCAACGTTAATTATTATAACAATTGCTTTGCTACGTTGTATGAAATGTTTGCTAAATTCCAAATGTCGTATTACCAAAGAGAGGGGCAACCATTACTCACCCCCACGCAATTTACCACAGCTGCACCGTTGATTGTCGTAGATTGCTCAAATCAAAAAGAAGCATTACACTCTAAAGCAGTAGTTCTTCGTGTGGAGTTTGAAACAGCGGCAAACATAGTTGCCAATACGACAGCATACTGTGTTATACTCCACGATCGTTTAGTTACATACAACGCGTTAACCAAAGCAGTACGACAGTTGTAATACAATGTCCGTCATAGTCGATGTACAAGGGTTTAAAATTTCAAAAGCTTTTATACCAAAAGAACTCGCCATTTATAATGGGAAAGAAATTGCCCATTTTATTTTTAAATCACCGTATCCCTGGCATACGTTGGATGCAGAGTCGTCGTCAAGCTACTTGGTTAATGCATAACCAACACTGTATTAAATGGGAAGAAGGGTATACACCACCACACCACTTTCGAAGAATGCTCGAGAGATTGATTCAGCCAACAGATTCTGTCTATGTCAAGAGCAGAGAGAAAGCAGATTACATCAGAAAATTTGTGACCCAGCCTGTTATTGAACTTGAGGAAAGTCCACCTCTTCCTGCTATGCAACCCGTTTGTTACTTTCACTGTGAATCATTATGTCACTGTGCTTTGAGTACTGTATATCATTTATATAATACATATATAATGCAATAAGTCTTGTACACATTTTTTTAATAAAAAAATAGTAAATAGTCATTCTCGTTTTTTTTTTTATTTATATCACACAGTATTTGTATAGCATATATTCTCTTACTAACGAATTAGTACATAATATTAATATATGTTAAACAACTAAAGGAATAATACAACTTATTATTAATATAAGTTTCATTATGGAGAGAATATAGGAAAGAAACTAGCAAGTGTCAGTACCCAAACTATTCTTCTTCCGGTTAATATAAATTCATTTTCTTAGCAACCTGCAATAGTTCGCTCAACGGATCAGCATTCTCCAATTCCGGTATTCGCCAATGCCCCCACGCCAATGTGGAACACGTATCACGTAGTCGATATCGTTTGTCATCCTGGGACCTAAAGGCAATTTTGTTTAACATTTCGGTATATATATCATGTAAGGTTGATCGAAACACAAGCATTTTACACATTACTGTTTTATCAGACCCCTCCGCTACCGCTTTGTAGTCTACTTCCGTCAACACTTTCTGAATAACAACTTTCTTAACACCTTTCGCTTTCTTAACAACTTCAATATGAGCAAGCTTCAGTCTGTATGACTTCGATCCAGCACCATAAAAATAATGAATCGCTTTCCCTGCGTACTCATCTTTCATTCGTCCAACGACGGAAGCAGTCGTAGGAATGCCATGCAACTCATTATGATAGTTGGAAGTATCATATTCGTCTAAATTATTTCGCATGTGTGCATACATATCATCAGTTACTATCTCAACAATCAAAGAATCCGTGTCAGTATAGAGCAATGTGACATTCTTGCCATAATGAGCTCGTAAGATTGTAACGTTATCTTAATTAATTTGGTCACATTTCTAGGATCGCTATTCTATGGAATAAATTGTTTTCATAGCGTACGTTTGCAGTCTACTTGATTCTCATTGGTGTATTGCGTTCGTTAATCTCGAACCCTTGTTTCCGCTTTTAGTTTCGTTTTTGTTTTCTGTTTCCGTGGTTGCAACAACAAAAAAAAGTGAGTTGGATAATTTTTTTTTGTAAAAAAGTAGATTATTTTCAAGACACCAGAGGGGAAATTTTTTTGGATTTTTAGAAACATGTTCAAGCATTTTTAAGTACCAGGGATCCGTAATAGGTAGAGTAATTGAAGGTACGGTATTAGTTATAAAAAATAATTATGTTACGGTAACTTTAATTGGTAACAGAATTTATAAAGCCAAGGCTCGGTGGTTCAGTGCTAGTAGGCATTGGGGTGGGTTAATACAGTTAAATAATTATACATAATTTTTTTTCTATGATTTATTTAGTTTTTCGTACTTCGAACTAAGGTAAATTACAAATATAACTATCTTGGAAGTACGTGGCGTCCATTTTTCCTGATTATTATTTTATTTTATTTCTGTATATAATATTATGTATAATTATTTAACTGTATTAACCCACCCCAATGCCTACTAGCACTGAACCACCGAGCCTTGGCTTTATAAATTCTGTTACCAATTAAAGTTACCGTAACATAATTATTTTTGAGTTCCGTTTAGGAGGAAGTGAGGTAATCACATCAGTATCAGAAGAAGACGAGGAAGCAATACTTAAGTAGGCGAGACTAGGTTCAAGTAAGTGAGAAGATTTTCGTGAAGGTGGAGGTTTAAATGTTTCGACAAAATACTGGTTCTGTTCAATTTGTTTGCCTAAGGCAGAAAGTTGTGCAATGCTAGAGATTGGAGTTAAGGTTAAGGCATTCTGGTAAAGTGGAGTTAAATTTCGTCGTATGTAGTATAATTGTTTTGTTTCAGAGAGAGTAGTTAAACGTTGAAAAGATTATACATTACAGCAAGGTACGAGCTCATATTTTCAGAAGGACCCATAGTTCTATTTTTAATTTCGTCAAGTAACCTTTCATCGTAGTCGATCGGCAAGAATTCAGTTTTCAGTAAAGATACAACTTCATCCCATTTAGTTAAAGTGAATTTTCTAGATCGGTACAGTAGAAGAGCACGTCCTGTTAACAATTCAGGAGTATGAGCAAAAGTGTGTGTTTAGTAATCCCACGAGAAGAAGCTAGTTCATCCAAGCGAGTAAGAAAATCTAAGAGAGAAACTTTTCCTTCGCCAGAGAAAGTTAAACCAAGTTTAGAGATGTCTAAACGTTTAGCAAAACAAAGTGGTTCAGACATAGAAGCTACAGCAGGTACGGTTTCATTTAGTTCAAGTTCATCTTCACTAGAAGAAAGTAGTGGAGGAGTAGACGGATTAGAATCATTATCGGTAAGTTCGGCTACAGTAGAATCAGAAGAAGTAGTTGGTTTGAGGCTAGATGAAGGTAATTTGTTAAAATCTGTAAATGTGACGCGGTTAAGTTTTTGAGTTTTTGTACTACGTTTGATTTCAAAGTAGCAATGGTTAGAAGTAATGTTACGTTGACCTGTTTCGGTATCATTGGTAGAATTCATTAACGAGCAACGACGTTCTATATGAGGAAGTAAACTATTCAAACGAAGAAAGTCCCTTGATTTAGGATCGTTAGTAACTCTATCGGTTAAACCTTCAATTTCTTCAATCATTTGAGTAACTGCAGTCAAATCATCAGCAAAAGGAATAGAATGAGTAATGGCAGTTAAAGATTTCTCCAATTCCAGTACAATAGCATTTCGTGCAAGTTTTCTCAAATTACTAGCAATAGTAGGTAAAGTAATACTTCTAGACACAATTTCATATTCTAGTTCGGTTTTATGTAAACGGTTAACATCTAGTTTGAATGAGAACATGGTTAGTGAACACTAAGAAAAAGCAAGTTAAACAAGAAAAAAACAAAAAAACATAGGCCCCACCACGTTGGGCAGCCAAAATAATCTACTTTACAAGCATGTTACTTCTTCTGACCTCACTGATATCTCATTGGGAAATTGGAGAGTGGTTGTTCCTAAGAATCAACGTAGTGAAATCATTCGCCTATATCATGATCCTCCTACTTGTGGTCACTCTGGTGTTACTAAAACTCTAAGCCGCATTAATAAATTTTTCTACTGGCCAAATCTTCGTGCCGATATTGCTAGATATATTCGTAACTGTCATACCTGTGCTGCTCACAAAGTTGAACAAAGAGCACAACCAGGTTTATTCTCTCCTAGAGCAACTCCTACTCGCCCATGGCAAGTGTTGTTGTGATATTGTTGGTCCCTTACCTCGCTCCTCAAAAGGTAACTCATATATTTTTGTTATTGCTGACTATTTTACTAAATTTCCATGTTTCTTTCCACTTCGTACTGCTACTGCCTCTAAAATTTGTAAGATTATGGAAGAACAAATATTTTTGTTATTTGGTACTCCTCAATACTTAATCGCTGATAATGGCGTACAATTCCGTAGTCAGGAATTTTCTAAATTATGCTCAAACTATCAAACAGAAATATTATTTACAGCTAAATATCATCCTAGAGCCAATCCTACCGAACGCGTTAATAGAGTTTTGAAAACCATGATCGCTTCATATATTAAAGAAAACCAACGTACATGGGATGTTAACCTACCTAAAATTGGCTGTGCCATAAGAACTTCTAAACATGAAATAACTGCCTACACTCCTTACTTCGCGTTCTGTGGTCGGGAACACGTACTCTTTGGAAATATGTTTAAAACTCGTTTAGATGATGAAACTCCTTCCATTGATACTAACCCTGTTGTTACTACTCGTACTAAAGAATTTTATGAAAGGTTGCGTACTGATATTCTTGATAAAATGAGACGTTCTACGAAACGTACTCAAGATCGCTATAATCTACGTAAACGCACGGTCACTTATAGGAAAGGTGATGCAGTGTGGAAACGAAACTTTGTCTTATCTGACGCTTCTAAATTTTTAAATGCTAAACTTGCTCCTAAATTTTTAGGTCCCTTTAAAATAAGAAAAGTCATGTCTACCTGGACTTATGAATTAGCTGATTCTTTAGGAAATCTATAGGCATATTCCACGCTAAAGATTTGAAACCCGCTTACTCCGATAAGTTACATTCTTCTGCATCTGACTCAGATGATCACCCTACGATATCTTCGGATACCATTTCTCTCAAACGATATAAACCTCGTAAACGACATAAACGTCAAAAGGTGTAATTTTCCGATTTTTTCTCTCTTTCCTTTTTCCTTTCCTTTCTTATTTATTCATTTTCTCTTGGTCTTCTTCAACGTCAAAATGGGTGGTTGGCTGAGGACGTTGTGGCGGTTTCTTGATAGATTAGTGCTCAATTCCTTTTTTTCTTTGAACACTTTCCTCGCTCTTCCATCGAGCCCTATTCACTACTACACTCCGTTCTTTCTTCTTTCTCCTATTTTCTATCCTTTTCCCTTTTGTTTTGTTACCTTCGTTGGAATTTAGACTGTTGATTTTCTTTTATTTTTCTTTCCCTCTCCTCCTAGGTTTCATTACCGATCTTTCTTTTCTTCCTAATTGACTTGTTGATTGTACTGATGTTACGCTTTGCGCGTGGTCTTCTAGATTACTCTTTTGATTTGTTTTTTGAATTTCGCTATTTAGCTACCTTTTTTTTTTCCTCTTTTCTTCACGCTTCCTGGCTATATTTTTGTTAGGGGGGTGTAACGTTATCTTAATTAATTAAGATAACGTTACAAGATATCATAAAAAAACCGATACATTATAATTTTGGAAAGATCTAAAATACTGAATCCGACATAGACGGGTTTGTCGTACGTAACTACCTGTTTCGACAATTCCGCCGCAAACAATTTATCAGTGAATTGAATAAAATTTTTAAATTGCGGTTTTGCAACGTACCGTGCTAGACCTACCCGACGACCGTTATTTTCCCAATGTGTTAACAGTTTAATAACTTTTCGTTTATCGACATTTTCCATTGTTTTACCAAACACGCCATTATTCATAATTTTATAGAGATTCTTTTCGAACTTGTTCTGTGCTGTGCTGCGGAGAGCGGTATTAAGGTCTACGTATGGTACTAGCTACGGACTCTGGCGAAAGCGTAAAACCCTATGAATACGAGTAACAATTAAGCCATGCTCTATACATTGTTTTAAATAGCGGTAATGTATATCGTAGTTGGTCTTATCACACAGGTTAGGGATTAACTTCTCCTCCTGGGAATGTGGTGCGCAGATCATTTCAGGACAAAACGGATAATCGTTGTGTTCGTCATGCAGATGGTGGGGATAATGTATATCAATCTCCAGTACAAATCCAACATCAGCGTCATCATCAATCTTTAATACGTCAAAGTGATCTATTTCCTTTTGAGGTAACCACATAAACCCATCGTGGGGCAGGTATTGCTTCATACTCCATCCGTATAAATTCGTGGCATCTAAATATTGTAAAAACACTTTCGGTTGTTTAGGATCATAGTTTGGAACAAACTCGTTATTAGCGATGCTTCTCCGCTTGATACAAGTACTTACTCCACCCCGACTACCTTGTTTAAAAAAGTGATACATATCCATATCCGTCAGTAATTCTAGCTCTACTTTCGTACATTTCAACATAGCATCGCACGCCAATCCAGGCAAAGTAACATACTGTGCAGGTTCTAACCCATACACACCCATACATAATCTCCTAAAGTTTTCAAACACGTCAGCCAATAACAACACATCTGATTTTAAATAAATATCAGCATAATCACCTAGTGTATTACTCTTAAAGTGATCCCATACCAGTAGAACGCGACAGTATTCGTCATCGGAAATATTTGCATCGCGCATTTTATCATAGAATTTGTCATATAATGGCACCGTGACATCGTTCAATTTACTAAAGCTGTCTACGTACGCATAAGGGAAACTACCTTTCTTTCTCACTAAGTTGAAATCGCTATCATTACTAAAATATTTCCGTACCTCCATACATTGATCATCTGATAAATTCTGAGATAGAGTATCTAAGGATGCAGCCATGAATCTACAACTATCGACGAAACGTAAGTTAATGTATTTCTTTTCCTGATACCATGACTGTTTACATATTCATCAACAAAAATGCTTACCAAACGTTATATATTTTTCACTGTTAACCGGAAGTACGGTAATTTCTTCCGTTTCACTCGCTAACTGCTTAATGAACAGGTGAACATCATAACCACTGAGATTATGTAGAAAAACGGGGAGAAATGTAGGTACCTGATAGTGTAAGTTACACGTTGAATGTGCTACACCACGATACTTACCAGTAACGTGACAGTGATCTCGTACTTTCGGATTTGTCGGATCGCCCGTAAAGTGCTTGCCGCATATGTAACAACATACACTGCGTTCATACGTAACCTGCTGTTCATCCGTTAATGGTGTCATTGGAACAATAGCTTTGAAATGTTCATTATATATCCGTTTTACATCACTTTCTAGTCGTCTTATACATATCTCCCCTGCATTACTCCCCCTATACAGCTCTAACTTAGACCACGCATCGTTTACACTACACTTAATATAATAACTAAACGAGTATGGTTCGTGTTTACACGTTTTTATCGTGAACGGTTTTTCGGGATCTGGTTCAGCAGTATCTACCGGTACTAAGAGCGCTTCAAAATCTGCATATATTACGAATGGTAGAACCATTTGTTTCTGATAGTTCCGAAACGCGAGTATGTTTTCCGCGTAGAATTCCCCGGTTATGTCTTTTTTTTGTTTCACGCCCGGTAATTTTGTATATACGAAGTTACAGTCGTGTGACACGTGTCGGGTTAATTGCTCCTCGGATCTAAAGTAATACAAGCATGCATCACAAAAATACATTGCTCCGTTCCGCCGAGTTATTTGGTTGCTAAGTAAACGAGAAAAATTTTTTATTCATACATAATGCTGATTATCTGCTTGGTTACTGACTAATAATAATAAATTAACATAGACTGCCTGTTTGGCTTTGGTGTAGTATAGAGGCCCCACTACCTCCGTGACACGGTGACCATCTCGATGCGTATCGTCTAACCCATAAACATTAATGGAAATGTTGTTATTGGTCTCAAACATTGCAATATTCGTCAGCTTAACAGGGAACTGTACACCATTCCAGTTGAATAACGTTTAAAAATGAGGGTAAGACGTTGTCCGTTGTGGTAGACCCTTTGGTGTCACTAGTGCCGATACAACAGCCCATGCAAAGCAGCACTTGTCATTATTTCTTACATTGACTATAGCGTGTTTATGTGCGATTTCAGCGGGGACAGCCATATATGCTGAACCCGTGGTGGGCGCAAATTTCAACAGGTTGACCTCTATATATACGAATTGCACCAGGGACCATCCTAAAACAGTTGTTACTAATCGATTACACTATTACTCACACTTACCAGAATCTTTATGCTGAAATTCAGATTGCTTCGTATCCAATATGTTACTTATTCTTTGGAAATACTCTTCCAACACCGTCCCAATACTTAGAGTGTCATACTTAGTCTGAAAGGATTTCCAGTGATGTGCGTTCCTTACTGTTCAAAAAGTATAAACCAAACAGTTCCACATTACATTTTAATGAGTAGTGTTTCTGCAACTGACTTTGTACTACCTTCAATACGTTTCCTTTAACGTCTGCCATAAAGGTGAACACATCAGTATGCATATTGCATGGTGACAGTCGATACGACACAATGCGTTGTTTAAACGCATTTCGAATCACTTCGACCCCAGTATCGACTAGTAAACAGATATTAGCTTTATGCCTATTGCTTTTGAGGTGTCCTTGGAACGCATACCGAGGTATATCCATTGAACAATCTGTGCAGTGCAAACTCTCACCACTTTTTTTCGATTGTTTCGGTTCATCGCATTGGTCAGACTTCCACTTCCTTGAGTTGCTCAACCCTGATGGTCCGGGTTTCGCATTATCCTTCGCGTAGTTTATTCCAGATGGTCCTGGTTGCGCAAAGGAATCAGTATCGTGTCTATGTACTGCTTTGTTATCGTCGAAAGTGATTCCTTGCACCACATTGCTCCCTGTGGTTTGGTTGTGCAACGAAACCTCCTGCATGCCAGATGGTGGAGTAGATACTGTCATCCAGCACGCAGTTTTTTTATGGCGAAGGAGGGAATCTCTCCTGGAGAAATGTTTCATGCATTCGCAACGGAATCGATTATTTACACCTGAAATAACATTGAAGACAAAATATTCTAATTATAATGTTGGGTAGGGGGGTTATGTATTTACCCTGCATTGCAGACAAGATGGTTTCAGACTATTATATAGCTGTACGTGCAGGTACAGAGTTAGATTGTGAGTGCTAACACAAGAAGCGGTGTGGTATATATATATATATATATATATATATATATATATATATATATATATATATATATATATATATATATATATCGCGTGGGAGGTATTTTTAGAATGTCTGCTGACCGTACACGTACACGTACACATCTGCATCGCGGAAAAAATAATAAAAATTAAAAAAATAAAAATAAAACAATAAAAAGAATAAAGAAGTTAAAAAGTAAAAACGTAGTGCTCAGTGTGCGCATGCACACCTTCACAAACGCACGCGCGCTGCATGCGCGAAAAAAAAATAATAAAAAATAAAAAAATAAAAAAATAAAAAAATAAAAAAATAAAAAAATAAAAAAAAAAAAATAAAAAGTTAAAAAGTAAAAACGTAGTGCTCAGTGTGCGCATACACACCTTCACAAACGCGCGCGTGATATTAATTCATTCTTCTTCCCGCATCCCACACAAAAAGAGCGTCCGTAACAATACCCTACTACATTATACTACCGAGACACTTCAGAGAAATTGAATATATGATCAAAAATAGTAGGTATTGGGGCTCCATGCGGGTGTTGTATTATAGCAAGGGGGGAGGGTTTAAACAGGCATCTGTTTTTTTTATAGAAACAGTTCAAACCAGCTTAAATACAGCTCAAATACAGATCAAAAACAGCTGAAAAACAGCTGAAAACAGCTCAAAACAGCTTAAACCAGCTCAAACGCAGATCAAAAACAGCTCAAACCAGCTTAAATACAGATCAAAAACAGCTCAAACCAGCTTAAATACAGCTCAAACCAGCTCAAACCAGCTCAAAACCAGCTCAAACCAGCTCAAACCAGCTCAAAACCAGCTCAAAACCAGCTCAAACCAGCTCAAAACCAGCTCAAACCAGCTCAAACCAGCTCAAAACCAACTTAAATACAGCTCAAATCAGCTCAAACCAGCTCAAAACCAGCTCAAACCAGCTCAAAACCAGCTTAAATACAGCTCAAACCAGCTCAAATACAGCTCAAACCAGCTCAAATACAGCTCAAACCAGCTGAAATACAGCTCAAACCAGCTCAAATACAGCTCAAACCAGCTCAAATACAGATCAAAACAGATATCTGATTTCCATAAACAATACAATAAGTATTAACTATCATATATACTGCAATTAGCCTACTAAATAGTCTGATCCAATTAAGTCACTAATATGTAAATATTCATACATAATACTATGTACCTAAATACATAGCAAAGGATATATATTTAAACTCGAATATAACCAATTATAATTTTTTTATATAGTTCAATTGGGATGAAAAATTATTTTAAAACGCATTAATATTTAAACTGAAAAGTGCTATAATAAAATTCCTTTAACAAGTATTACTTCAAAATGACTATAATTTTGAATAAAAAATAATAAGTATCAAATTATTATCTGCAAATATACACTGCCAGATTTATAGATACACTAAATTATTAATAGTTTCAAAGGATTAAAACTAATAAACCTGCTTTAGACTGTGACATCTTTTTAATAATATGTAAGTATAAAAAAAATTTTTTTCATAATGCATCTACTAGGTACGTAACAAGAATTAAACCTATAAAGAAACTCGATTTTGCTTGTAAACTTTTGTTAGATAACCGTAAACTGTATGTAATTTGATCTGTTTAAATGTAAAAAAAAAATTAAGAAATGTATTAACTGAATTGATTATAAAGAAAACAATTTACATTAGACGACTTAAAAAAAAATAGTTCTACACAATGATTTCGACTACCTAATAAAAATTATCACACTGTTCTTTTAGTTACACAAATATATAATTTGAAATTGAAAAGATTTAAGTTGTTTTACATGTAATAAAATGCATGATTTATAAAATGTCTCACAACGAATTTTTTATGTAAATCTCCTATACTCGAATTTAAATATCTATGTAAAAATTAAATATATATTTAAAAGTATTACTTGATTTTTGTAACAAACTTTATATTTAACTCGTAAATAGCAATGGATCTGTTTTATATATGAATCTTCACTTACCAATATTCTTTAGTGCCTCCTTAGAGCTCTCCTTAGAGCTCTCAGAGCTTCTGCTTCCTGCACATCTTTGTGGATTGCTTAAACAAACAAACATTGTAACATTCGTAAAGTTGTCCACCAAATTTTTGTGGAAAAGAATATAACTTTTTTGAATATAATAAAGTGATCATAAATTAATTTGCTTTAATCAATAAACTATGTAAAAAAATAATTGAATAATATCTATTCTACTCACATTTTTACGCTATCCACCATGATGCTTTTGAGATTGAGATTGTCGTTCCAGGACACTCTTCTAATTGTTCATCCCTAAAATAATTATTGCACTAATAAACTATAACGTGTACAGAATAGTATATCTTAAAATAAATTATTAATTAATAAAAAAATATTTCTTACCCTATTGTTACTGATGTTCAAGTGGAACTAACCAATGCACTAAAAACGCGTGCTATTTATATAAAAAAAAAGCAAGGCTACACAGAATAATAAATTCTATATCACCATATATGGAGAAGTTACATTCAATGCCGAGATTACATTGCAATATGTAAATTACCCCCGTACAATAGACATAAAAATACTGCTGTTTAGATATACAACTTGTTTTCAACACTTATTGTCAGTTACATTTTCTATTCCTAGGTAAACATACATCACTTAAAGTATTTTTATATTTACTATTAGTGCAAAACAATTGTTATTTACTTAATTTTTTAGGTAAGTGTACATTTTTTTATATGTCAATAGTATGTTGAATTTATTTTCATATTTTCATGCACTTGAAAGTGTAATAACCCAAATAAGTTTCAATGATGATCACCGTTTATTTGCATATTTAGACGTGACTTGACTCTTTATTCTTTTCATGACTGATTTTTTTATGTATTTGATATTCAGAAAGAATACTTTATGTATTCAGTACACATAAATACATACTTGCATTCAGTAATTATATTTATAATCATTTCAACATTAAATATCTTCATGTCTATGGCATTAAAAGTTTGAACCTTTTATTTTATTCTGTAATGAATTTAATTGCTAATAAACGCGCTTTTTATTTTTTTTGCTAACATTATAAATACAGTTTTGTTTCATCACACTTATTTATCAGAATTTTTATAGCATCATAAATATTTAATTTTTTTTATGACTAAGTTAATAAAGAACTAATTTTTTTTGCATTTACAGATTATCTATCCATCGTCGAGGTTAACAACTGTAATTAAAATGATCTAATATTTACAGTAAATATTATTTTTGCCCTTTTATACATTATACAGTAATTAAAAAATAAATTAAACGCTTTCATAACTAGGTATAACTAATAAGTATTATTTTTCTTCCCTGAATAGTTAATCAACATTAATGAACAAAAAATTATTTTTTTCTTTAGTATACTGTGTGATGAGGTGTGCTACGTAGACGAGTAATCTTTTTTTTACTGTATCTATTTTATCTATTGTATATATTGTACATATTGTACATATTGTATATATGTTGTATATATTGTATATATTGTATAGAATAAATTATTTCCTGTCAGTATCATACTGTTTTCGCTGATGTTAACATGTGCGACCCAGACTTTTATTATCCTCAGTATTACAATTGTTTCGATAAACGCTTACTAACGTATAGAGCATGGTCTGGGGTTCACTCACCCTCATCGCTTGCTGCAGCAGGATTCATTTCCACATCTTCAGACGATACGGTTGAATGTTTCATGTGTGGGGTTAGAATAAACCGATGGCAGCCAGATGTCAATCCGTTACAGGAGCATCTCCGATGGGCACCACACTGCACGTATGCCCAATTACTTGCACCACGCAAATGTAATGACACGGAAGTGGAGAGGACCTTTTGCACTTGTACTAAATCAAAATGTTTTATTCCTAAAGAAAATCATATATCTGAGTAATACATTTGTACATATTTCTACATTAATTAAATATATTAACATATCGTTTTCCTTTATTTTGTGAGTGAACAAAAAGTGGGCTAGAGTAGCAACCAGGTCACACGGATGTAATTGTGGAACACGAATAGGTCGCACGGATAGCCTTGTAGTTGTGGAACAGGAAAGCGGGGTTTGGGGCCTTGGGTTTGTGGTGATGATAGGTCACACATTGCGCTTTTTTGACCTTGGTACGGTGGGGACCTTGGTTTTGTGGCAACCTTGGAAATGTGGAAATGTGGTGGTGTGTGTGTGTGTGTGTCAAAAGTCTCCAATCTTACCTACTAAGCATGGAGAAATATTGCAAATGAAAAATAAACAAGAGCCAGAAATTGGTTTGCCTACCTCGCAAGGGAATGGCGTGACTGATATATGTTGTGTTCACAATTTACAATGCCAGTTTCGCCGGCTGTGTTGCTCGGAAAATAATGCAATTAGCTATAGTGCATGCACATTTAGTTAGAAACATCCCTCGAAGTAAGTTGGTTCATGTACACCGTGTTGCTCATTACACCATTATTGTTACCAGCAATAAATATTAATTAATACGAAAACATTTATGTCAAAATTAAATTTGTTTTTTAAATTACTTGGACTTTTGTTTACGTAAATTACATTCAAATACCTCCACATTATTTTCTTACTGTTGCAAGCAAGTTCTCAATATTTCAATAAGTTTCATATTTACATTTTAATAACTAAAAGAATGATTTAAGTTTTCTCGGTCAAGTCATGTATGTATTCTTATCATTACCGTTCAATTAATTAATAGATTACGGTCTATAAATTATAATTGGCGTTGGCGTTTTGCAAAGTTAATTTACGAAGCATTAAAATTTCATAACTGAACGAGTTGTTTATTAGATTTCCTTAAAAATAAATAGCACAAAGCTATATCTAAACGTACCGTTCTCATACTACACAACTAAATAAATGTTGTCATAAATAAATTACGAAACTTCCTGAAACTTTGGTGAAAATTGGTGGTAATATAAATTGTATCCGATGTGAATTCTAAAATATTGACTTTATTTCGAGTTCGTTTCCAAACTTGTTTATTAAACAATGAACCGAGATTTTTTGTTCTACATGAGAAGTAAACAAACAAACTTATAAACTCTGTAACCAGAAGTTAATTTAATTTTATTTTATTAACTCCACTTGCTACAAATTTATGTAAAAAAAGTTCAAGAATGGTTACTTATTTTATGTATTTTTATAGTAATAAGTCAAACCAGATTAATGTACGGTAACCTCATTTAGATTGAAACGCTGCTTTTAGTAAATAAAGCAGCATATTGTCAGTAGAGAATAGCTTCATGTCATCATGGGATTGGAATTAAGCAAATTGTCAAAATTACTTTGATCGTCAAGGTTCAACAAAACTAAAATTTGTCCCAGTGGAAGCACCAACACTTGTATTGACTCAATTTTTTTTAACGTATTAATTTTTATCTTGTTTCATGATCATTATGTAAGTATGATCATTTTTCGTTTAAATTCTTTTAAAAATAACTTTTTTAAAAATGTATACATATGCAATATCAATCAAATTTTTTCCTGGTGGCAATTGGAAACTGCGCGTTACAATACAATACGCATTAAGGGCTGTCAACCTTTGATGTGTGCAGCTTGTATTCGATCTAACTCTACTAAAATAGATCTGGGTTTCAAATCATAGTCGAGGTAATATTTTTCTGTATGTTTTAAAATTAAATTTAAACACAACGACCTATTTTTACGAATTTATATTATTTCAATAAAGATTTGCACATCTGTTGTGGAACAACACACAACCTTCCAATCTACAAAGTGGAAATTAGAAGAAATGAAAGAATACATTTTTTTAGGATAACTGTAGGCAATTATGCACTATTTTAAAAACTATATACATATTTCTATTGTTTGGAAAGTAATATTCTGGATGCGAAGACATAAAATAAGATAATATTAACACTCGCCTTCGGATACAATTCTCCGTTTTACAGTTATAAATATTTAATAAATTAGACTTTTTAAACGATTTACAAAGTTCGGCCATGCATTTTTATAGGATATTTGAAGCAAAAGACCCCTCGTAAGCCAAATTGCAGAAAATTTCTGATATTTAGAATACTCTAAACATACCAAAAGCTAAAATTAAAATTAAGACGTACCATTGTGCCCATTTTCAATTAGAAGATGCCAAAACTAATTTTAACGGAGATTTTCTTCTTGCCTATTGAAGTTATTAAGATGTTTATATACCTCCAATAACTCCACGTTGAAAACGAACATAATAATAAGTTTGTCTTGACCATATTTCCATATTATCAAATTGAATGTCATGATTTAGATTATTTAAAGCATGCTCAGTTACCTAAAATTTCTCTGGTTGACGAATATACAAAATCTCATATGTTTTGTATGTATCAAAGCTAAGTTTTGTAATTCCAATCTATACTTTTCCACATGAACAAGATAACTTATACACTCCGGAAGATGATAATGGGTTTGACACATCTTTAAGTGACATTAATTATTATTTAATTTTTCTTGCAGATTAAAAAACAGTCCTAATGCCATGATTAATTAAGATTTTTTCGATTCTATCTATAACATTAGTTATAAAAGGAAGAAAAGCTGTACCAATATTAAGCACTGGTTTTTCTTTATGCTTATGTCTAGCAGGTGTAACAACATTATTAATATCATTAAGTGAAGATCCATTAGCTTGTAAGGATTTTGTTAAATACTTAGATTCATCTTTCAAAAATTTAGGACTTCAAATTCGTTTTGCTCCATCCACTAAAGATGTAATTGCACAAATTTTTTGACGTGGATGGTGGTTTGATAACCTTCCGCCGCCATCTTGGATTTTGACGTCACAAGACCGCCCACGTGTGAGACCGTATTTTTCACCCCTATGGTTTCTTTTCGGAGGCCTTTTTCAACCCCTAATTATTTTTGTTTTTATTCCACCACATGTGAGACCGTATTTTCCACACCTATGGTTTCTTTTCGGAAGCCTTTTTCAACCCCCAATTATTTTTGTTTTTACTCGCTCACGAGTAGGACGCGTTCTTTCTACCCCTATGGTTTCTTTGCGGAGGCCTTTTTCAACCCCTAATTATTTTTGTTTTTACTCGCTCACGTGTAGGACGCGTTTTTTCACCTTATGGTTTCTTTTCGAGGGTCAACTCTTGATGGAATTTTCAACCCTAATTAGAGTCTTTTTGACAGCAATTTTTTGTACTTGCTCACGCGAGGGGCAGATGTAGGCCTTGGGATTGGTTTGGAGCTGGTCTTGGAGCTTGGAGCTACTGCTTTTCTTCCTTTTATAACTAACTAACTTGAAAAAATCCTAACTA
Source organism: Vesta saturnalis (assembly GCA_036346205.1). Lineage (NCBI taxonomy): Eukaryota > Metazoa > Arthropoda > Insecta > Coleoptera > Lampyridae > Vesta > Vesta saturnalis. Next base: position 25,360 of record JARFJB010002412.1, on the reverse strand, counting down.
ATCATACATTAGGCCTGTTTTTAAACTTCTTTTTTGGGTTTTTTTGTGATGTGTGTATTTAACTAATGCAATCTAAACGTTTTCGTAGCACTTACAATTAACCTCGTCAGTCGTAATACTATCTTCCAAAATTGTTAAAGATGTTGAAACAATTTTGTGAAATTTAAAAAATTGAAAACGCAACCATAAGCCTGCTATTTATACCTGCTATATTAATAGTAGGTCTATATTTGCTATTAATATAGTAGACAATCTTTTGATAGTAAAAAACCAGTTATAAACCTTGCTGAACACATTTTTTCAGATGACGCTATTGAAGCGCTTTCTAAGAGAGGAAATTTGGCGATAACACCAAGAAGATATAACCTCCAATATTGAGAATTCGATTAAATCGTTACTTTTTCATGCTGGGAGTGAAATTAGACATAAAACTCTTAACATATCACGTAAAGCAAAACCTGTAAAGGGCAACTTATCTTTTAGTCAACGCCGTGCTTTATTTGATCTTAAACTTAATGAAAATGTAATAATATTACAATCAGATAAAGGTAATGTAACTGTTATATTAAATATGAGCGACTATAGCATTAAAGTAGAACAGGTGTTGGAACCACAGACTTATTGTGAACTACCAAAAGATCCTACAAAAAAGCTTCTTTTAAAAACTAAAGAACATACTAAATTATCATCTATTCCTGAAGAAATGAAAAAGAAACTAACTAACTCTGAAGCTTTTTCACCATAAACATATGGTTTATCAAAAATCCGTAAACCTAATGTTCCTTTATGGCCTATTGTTTGTGCAATTGGTTCTCCTACATATAATCTTGCAAAATATCTTACATTTCTATTGAACATCTTGATGGTGTATGAATGGGTTGTCCTTTTAGTTCTGTTCTAGCTAATTCTTATATGGAAGAATTTGAAATATTAGCGTTACAAAAAGCACAAAAAATCTTTAGTTTGCTGTAGATAAATAGACGACACAATTGTTATTTAGAGACCTGGAGAAGGAACACTACACGAATTTTTAATTTTTATAAGTGGTATACATCCTAGCATCCAGTTTACCATCAAAAAGGGTTATAATTGAAGTTTATCATTTCTTGTCATACTAATATCTAAACTAATAATTTAAGATTTACGCAAAGTCACACATACACACACACACACACACACTGATAGAAGTAGAAGGGAGGCACGTTCCGCCGCCATCTTGGATTTTGACGTCACAAGACCGCCCACGTGTGAGACCGTATTTTCCACCCCTATGGTTTCTTTTCGGAGGCCTTTTTTCAACCCCTAATTATTTTTGTTTTTATTCCCCCACGTGTGAGACCGTATTTTCCACCCCTATGGTTTCTTTTCGGAGGCCTTTTTCAACCACTAATTATTTCTGTTTTGTACTCGCTCACGTGTAGGACGCGTTTTTTCACCCTATGGTTTCTTTTCGAGGGTCAACTCTTGATGGAATTTTCAACCCTAGTTAGTGTCTTTTTGATAGCAATTTTTTGTACTTGCTCACGTGAGGGGCAGATGTAGGCCTTGGGATTGGTTTGAAGCTGGTCTTGGAGCTTGGAGCTGGTCTTGGACCTGGGCTTGGTCTTTGGGTTGGTCTTGGACCCGGAGTTGGTCTTAGGGCTAGGGTAGGGTGACAACTATTTCTGGCAATTATAGGTCATTTTGACTTGATGAGGGTTAGCATTCTGATAGGGGTAAAATTTGAAACAAGGAATACACTAACCTTATAAGACAAGTGTAGAGCTTGGTCCCCTATCGTGACCCCTTGGTGCAATTGTATGTGGGTTCTAACCTAATCTTATAAGACAAGTGTAGGCCTTCGCCCCTAGTCGTTACCCCTGGTTGGAAATGGTATTTGTTTTTGTAGGTTATGACTGATAATTTGAAGTTGTATTCTAATAATGAGGTTCTTGTAAGACAGCACTTGTATTAGGGATTGATCTTGCGTGGGGGAATTTGAATGACAGTAAAATTTAATTATAGAACACTTATTTTTATTGTAAATGTCATAATCAAAAAAAACCTCAGTGAGTTATAAAAAAAAATTACTGACATTCAGGTTATTCTCTAATGAAACAAAATTTTTTTATTAAGTTAATTAATTACATAACAGTTATTACAATATTGTTTTCTAAACAAATATTAAAAACTGGTTGCTTTACCTGTTGGTCCAAATATATTAAAATATGTTTTATACCCATCCGACCATTCAAATGTTTGTATATTGTACGCCTTAATATTTTTTTAAAGAAACTTGTTACGTATAAATTGGATGCGTTTTATAACTGTGATTAAAAATCTGTACAAGTAAATAAATAAAAGGTTAAAAGCACACTTACCAGCTCTGTACTTAAAGAACGTTTTGGAGAATTGATTTACGAGTGATTGTCACTGCTTTGTGTTACTGGTCTAATCATACTAAATCACTTTCTATGTTTTCTACTCATGCATAGTTGATATATACATGGTTCTCTATCAGTAAAAGTAATTTTTTCAAAGCGATTTGTAAAATATTCACATTGTACATGCGGATACACCAATTGTTTATTGAAACGCACTCATTAACAGTTATAAAAAAACCTCATTAAAAGTTTGGAATGTAATAATTACGTGTGCGACATACGGTTTAACTTGACCGTGTATTTTCCCATATTATTTTTATTAGAGTTTTTAAATTTTTGTTATCATGATTGTTATTAAAATTATCACATTTCTATTAAAATTAAATAAATTAAAGATGTATCTGAAAATGACTTCTATCAAAAAAAGGTTGTGTCTTTTTAAAAAACCTTAGATTTTTATAAAACAAGACCGAACGTCGTTATTCAAAATGCTCAACCACCTACGTACAGTATACAGTGCAATAACAAATATAATTCAACTCATTACTTTAAAAATAAATGTGTAATTAAGAGCTGGTGGGTATACATCATAATGTTATTTGTTAAGCTCAAGCTTCCAGCCAAGCGGACACGACAGACGCGAGAGACGAAAGGGACAAGAGAAACGCGGGGATGGGAGAGACGAAAGCACCGTTTAATTTCCAGCGCTTTTGTTTTTTGTATTAAATCCAATAAGATTGATAGAAACTGGCTTCTTAAATATACAAATTATAAACAAACCTGAAAGTCCATTCCGAAAACAAGATTATTAATAAAAAATTGAAAGAAAACTTAGCGTTTATAAAATATATTTGAAACAATACATCATTTATTTGTTTAATTTAATTACATTGTTATCAGTCTTCTTCTTTTTTCGACTGTAATTCGTCACTATCATCATGGTCTTGAGATTCGTCCTTTCCCTCTAACTCATCGGTCTTCTTCTGTGAGATACATTCATCTCATCCACTTCATCGTTTTCAGCAACAGCTTGAATAGTTATATTGTAGTAGTTTACTAACAAATCTCTAAAATCGCTAATGTCCTCTGATGTTGGTTCATAAACAGGAGAATACATTATAAAATAATACTTACTCGCTGGAGACTATATACACAGGTAAAATTTTTCGATGCGATGTTTTCATATAGGTACGAATCGCATTAACCGTGCTATAGTTAGTGCGACCCCACTCCTCGACACCCGAAGATAACCGATCATATCCGAACATTGTTGAGTACCAACACCCATTCCTTCAATATAATTTAAATAAAATCAAATAAACACTTTTTTACACAAAAAATAGGTAACATTTTTACACACAAATTACAGTTCTCTATGCCTAATAGGCGTATGCTTTAGTACATCCAATTTAATTTTAATTTTATAATTTAAATCTATACTTTCTTCTTCCAATTCTCTTTCTAATCAATAATTAGATATACATAACGTACCCAGATCGTCGAAATGTAATACGTTATGTAATTTATTTCTTGTGGTTATCGGTTTAATACCTATTATAACTAATTCTGTCCCTCGGATAATCGCTCCAATTTCCTACAGTCTCTAGACTTTATAATACGTTTAACTTTTACATAGAAGCAACAGGAGAAGAGAGAGAAACGAGAAAGGCGACAGAAAGAGAGAGAAGCTATAAAATGGTAAAAGTGGTAAACGTATAAAAGTATAAAAAGTGCTTTAATAATATAATAAAGAAATAAGTGTAAAATTGTTCTCCGAAACAAATCGTTAATCTAACTCAAGATACAAACCATTCACCACAAATAATTCCTTTAATTCGGTCGGTAGATTAACGTAGGGTGATTCAATTTTTTGATTTGCTTAATTACCACAGTTTCTGCTAGATTACTTCCACTGAACATCAATATAAAAAATTGCAATATAACACTAATAAAAAAGATCTCGGACGCCAAGTTATTTTTTAATAATGCTCGGAATAACTAAACCAAGGTCTACACTGAAAATTTTATCAAAATGTAACAAATAAAATATATACAGACTATGTTCATTAACAGTTAAAATGATAGGGTTAAATAAAATATATCTTAAAACTAGTTATAGCCTTAAATTACTAATTAATTGTTATAAAAATACCTGTTCGTAAAATTTTGTACACAAACTTTTTAATAACCTCTGGTATCTACACGATTACGGAACTGTCAACCAAGGTGACGTCATCTTTGCATCAATATTGCGCAATATCTCGAAATAATGCTTAACGTAAACCACACCCATAAAATGGAATTTTCCTTCTTATAAATTTATCTTCATGAAATTAAATAATCCGTTTATTGCCTTTTCTTGAAATTTTAAATGCAAAACTTGCAATCATAAAATGAAAGCGTACGTAAAAGTAAAATTAAATGCGTACGTAAAATGTAATTAAAGTAGAAAAGCAATTGTAATAAAAGTGTAAATCAAAGTAAAAAATAAGAAAGTGCCTGCAAAGAGAAATGTTTTAATTTTTAGTATTACGAGTTAACTTATCTTACCATAAAATCAATGGTACTTTCAAAAAATTTAGGTGGAAACCCAAAAATATGGCTTCCTACTCAACATAAGGTTCGTTAAGTACTAAAATGGACGCCTAGAATATCAGACTATGTAGTCGTGCGCGAAATATATTTGCGCAAAGATTAAGTCAACGATGACGGGTTGCGCAAACATATTGAGCAGAAAAATAATTTAAAGTGGGAGTATAAACCTTTAAGAAGTTTATACCCTTAAGAACAAATCATTAATAAATAAATGTTTCTTATATTTACAACTGAATGAATGAAGAACCTAAATTACGGTATATTTTAATACAACTCAAAATGAGTTGTTACACACCCCCTCCTAAAATTTGGACTCGGGGATCACCAAAGCGGAGATTCCAACACTAAGCTAATAAATGAGTATTAAAATTAAGGGAAATAGAAAATGTTAAGTTAATTAAAATTCAAGCAAAATGTAAACAGTAATACCTAAAATCTAAATAAAATGCAAATAAAAATAAAAAGGGAAAAATTAAAATGCTAAATAAAAGATACAAAAACTACCACAGTCACGTTCGGTGAGTCAAAATCGGTAAAACCAACATACGACTATTTCCATAGCAAATTAGCTTAGGATGTTTCGTCGTGGAGAACAAGAGAGGCCACTCTACCCTTCACGAGATTCAGGCTTCATGTTGCTCCACAGTCGTCGTCCTAAACATATCCCTAACTAACATGCACGTTTTGTAAATAAATCGAAATCTAGGTGAAGTAGCAAAGAGAAGGATGATGAACTCTTACGAACACAACAACCTCCCCCCCTAAAACTACCAAAACGTCATAATCAGGAAGTCACAATCGCGAAGTGAACTAATCGAGGTTGACACGAGGCGAACCGAAGTCCTCAAGCACCGTCCAAGAATAGTCCACTAGACACACTAGGAATCGTCATAAGCTAGAATTTCGAAACAATTTTATGGAAACCAGAATAACTAAATCAAATAAAAAATAAAACCGTGTACAAGCATTACTAGTTTTCTTATCACGGTTAAGAGTTTGAAAATTTCACGTTAAATAACGATCAGAGGTAAACTCAAAATGGTTATCTTAAATTTTAGTATTGTAACAATAGCAAATTGTAAATCCAATAAAAGAAGATAATCTGCCCGAGAACTAATGTCCCAAAAATCGGCAAAACAATCGCACGATGTGATCTAAATATCAACCATCGTGCTAAACAAATGTAGCAAAAATAAAATAAGTGGTTTGCCAAGCCACAAAAATATAAAATAAAATAATGTGCGAAATAAGCACAAAAATCAAATTACTTTGAGAAATCATCAAAATAATTAAAATGGAAATAAGAAAACCAGAATGTAAGACTCAAAAATACTAGGAATAGAAAAATAACTAAGAACTAATAGGGTTTTAAATCTTTAACATGAAAAATACCTAAGGGTTTATTAACAATAGGGGTGGCCAATCGGTACGTAGTTGGACCTAACACCTCAATAACTTTTGCTTCAATAAATTTTGGAGCTAACTTTTGACTATAATTTCTAGTCGCATCAGATAAAGTAAAATTCTTTTTCTAAACTAAATCGCCGACGTTTAATTTTAATGGACGCCGTCGCAAATTGTAAATTTGCTGCATGGAAATTTTGTTTAAATTTTGTTTTGTTTAATTTATCATTTAAATCTTGAACTAATTGTTCACGGTTAGTAATAAATAAATCATCCTCTTTAAAATCCTTTAGTCGACTATAAAAATCTCCAGAAATTGGAACTGTCGGACCAAATGCCAAAAAGGAAGGTGAGAATTTAGTAGGCTCATGAACAGCGTTACGAAAAGCATGGGCAATTTTGTGAATATCAACATCCCATTCCTTGTGATCATCTTTAATATAAGACCTAAATGCAGTACCTACTACTTTATTAACTCTCTCAACAAAATTTACTTGGGGATGATAACTTGCATTGAACCGAATGGATTGAACTTTGTAAGAACTCATTAAATTTTTAAATTGTGCACTTTTGAATTGAGGACCGTTGTCCAACATACAAATTTGGGGAACACCGTAAACTAAAAATACATAATTTTCAATATATTGACAAATAGCTTTAGCAGTAGCACTGCGCATTGGGTGAATCAAAGTAAATTTAGTAAACCAATCACAAATAACTAATAAAACTGTATTACCACTCTTCGATCTAGGAAAAGGCCGCACTAAATCAATCGAAATACATTGAAAAGGATAAGAAACATTTTTCTCTTTACCCATAAAACCATAATGATTAAACTGTGAAGACTTGCTTCGGTTACAAATATTGCAATTTCTAATGTATTTGGAAATGTCTGACTTTATTTTTGGCCAATAATAAAATTCTTTAATTTTTGAAAAAGTTTTAAAAACACCAAAATGTTATGATTTAGGTTCATCATGAAATTTTTGTAAAATATCTTTCCTTAAAGATTTCGGAACAACTAATTTCCATTCCACTAAATTGGATTCGATGTTTAAATCATTTGAAATAAATTTATAAGGTTCATTATTTTCAACTCTCCAATCAGGAAATAATTCAGGATTTTTAGAAACGTTGGCTAACTTTTTCTTATACCAATCGTCTAAATCTACAGCAGAAAATTCTAAAGAACTAACTTCCAAAGGGGCTCTAGAAAGTGCATCCGGAACAACATTTAATTTACATTTTCTATAAATAACTTCAAAATCAAATTGTTGAAGTTTAACACTCCATCTGGCTAATCGACCTGACTTCTTTCGAACCAAAACCATTGGAGAATTCCAAGGAGAAGAACTGGGTTTAATAATTCCTTGCTCTAACGTGTCATCAATTTCTCTGTTTGCATGCTCCAATATAGCAGGAATAATGGATCATAACGTTGTTTAATTGGTATTGCATCACCAGTATTAATTGAATCAAAAACTTTATTCGTTTTACCTAATTTCGAAGTTGATAAGGTTTTAAAAAGGTTAATAACTTGATTTAATTCAAAAACTTGATCATTATTAAGGTCATAAATACCCTTAATCATTAAAAATTTGTCTCCGCAGAATTTGCACCAAAAGAATTTTCACTAAAGTCAGCTTTAATTTCAAATAATTGACAAAAATCTACTCCCAAAGTAATCGCAGTAGTAATAGATTCAGAAACAATGACAGAAATAGTTTTAGTAATACCATTAACAATCAAAGATAAATCAACACTTCCCAAAATGGATTGTAAAGAACCATCAGCAATAATCAATGATGAAAAAGGTGAATTCCTATTTAATTTTAAATCATATTTATCAATTAAATACAAAGCAGGCTTACCTAAAATGGTAACGGTAGCTCCACTATCTAATAAAGCAACAAAATTTTCATTAAAAATCATTAATTCTTTCAACAAATTTGGAACAAATTTTTGGAGTTCCAAAAAAGTTATTAACTGTAATCAACCATTCTTTAAAAACATGCTTGTCAGCCTCTGAAAAATCATAAGGAATGTGTCGACTAACAGAACACTTCCTATTTACAAGTTTTTTGAAAATTTACACTTCGGACAATTAGTAAAAGTAACATCGGAATAACCACATTTAAAGCAAAAGATTTTATCATCATCCTTGTCACAGGTGTGATAGGTATGACCCAATTGTTTACACTTAAAACATGTTGTTGAAGATTTAGCTGTATTAATTTTTGAATTATTAAAAGTTGAATTTAAATTTTTTGGCTTAGCACCAGTAAAATTGACTTTAGGTTTAACGTTTTGACTCAATGTAGAAGATTTGGGTTTGTATTCAGATTGTCTCTGTGAATCTGAACTAGAATTAAATTTGAATTTAGAATTCGGAGCTCTCACTTGCTGCAATTTTTTACATAATTCAACCAGATGGAAAATATCAGTATCATTAACAAGAGCTAACTGGGTAGCGAACCAAGGTTGTAAATTTTTCATAATAATTTTTAATTGTTCACACTCAGAAGAAGGAACGTCTAATTGTGAAAATAAATTAACCATTTCGGAAATAAAGAGGGTTGGAATTTCATCAAAAGCCTGATTTCTATTCTTAATTTCATCTAACAAAACTTCATCATGTCCTTCGGGTAACAAGTCACTTTTTAATTTAGAAATAAGTTGGTCCCACGTATGAATTTGTGGCTCTGAACCATATTAAACCTTTTCCTGATAATAAATCAATACCAGATAAAAGCATCTCTGACTTTGAAATGTTTCGTGCTATCATTAACTCCTCACATCTTTGAATAAATGTAAAAACTTCTTTCTCACTACCATTAAATTTTAGATTTAATTTATAAACAGGAACAGAACTTTTAGGAATTTGTAAATTTTGAATTAATTTGGAAAAATTTTCAGCAGGAATACTAACTGAAGTATTAACATTGTCGTTATGTGACAGAAATATTAGAAGTGTCTAAATATGGTAACTCATTATTCAATTCAAAGTTTTTGTTAATAGATTCAATTAATTCTATGGATTCATTACATAAAGTTAACAATTGATCGTGTAAATACAAACATTCATTATCAAAAGTGGTATAATTCAAACGTTTCAAAATATGCAATAAACGAGTATGAAGTCTAAGGTATTCTCCTCTCGAAGGCTTAACTTTAAATAAATGTATTAAAGATTGAGTGTTATGAAGTTTATCTTGTAATAATTCCAATTCGAAGGTTTGGAGTATTTCAAATTTTTTATACGAATCAAATAAATTTGGTTTAATCCTTTCTAAATTTAATTTACGCCTTAGTAATTTACGTTTCTTATCCACAGTTAACCTTTCCGCCACATTAACATTTCTAAAATTTAAATCTACCAATAACTCATCACTACGTAGAACATCTACTAAATAATTCAAATTTGACATGGTAACAAACAATACACAAACAATAAAATTTCATTAATCATAAACGCTAGATTACTTCCACTGAACATCAATATAAAAAATTGCAATGTAACACTAACAAAATGATCTCGGACGTCGTTATTTTTTAGTAATGCTCGGAATAACTAAACCGAGGTCTACACTAAAAATTTTATCAAAATGTAACAAATAAAATATATAGACTATGCTTATTAACAGTTAAAATGATAGGGTTAAATAAAATATATCTTAAAACTAGTTATAGCCTTAAATTACTAATTAATTGTTATAAAAATACCTGTTCGTAAAATTTTGTACCCAAACTATTTAATAACCTCTAGTATCTACACGATTACGGAACTGTCAACCAAGGTGACGTCATCTTTGCATCAATATTGCGCAATATCTCGAAATAATGCTTACCACACCCATAAAATGGAATTTTCCTTCTCATAAATTTATCTTCATGAAATTGAATAATCCGTTTATTGCCTTTTCTTGAAATTTTGAATGCAAAACTTGCAATCATAAAATGAAACCGTACGTAAAAGTAAAATTAAATGCGTACGTAAAATGTAATTAAAGTAGAAAAGCAATTAATAAAATTAAACAAATAAAAAAAAAAAAAAAAAAAAAAAAAAAAAAAAAAAAAAAAAAAAAAAAAAAAAAAAAAAAAAAAAAAAAAAAAAAAAAAAAAAAAAAAAAAAAAAAAAAAAAAAAAAAGAGAAGAAAAAAAAAAAAAAAAAAAAAAAAAAAAAAAAAAAAAAATAAAAAAAAAAAAAAAAACAAAAAAAAAAAAAAAAAAAAAAAAAAAAAAAAAAAAAAAAAAAAAAAAAAAAAAAAGAAAAAAAAAAAAAAACGTTTAAACTAATAATTACAATTAATGGAATTATTTTGCTAAATAGATGTTGTATAATAAAAATACAAAAAAAATGTAAAATTAAAATTCTATGTAAAAAATTAAACGTATTATAAAAGTCTAGACTTAAAAATCGATTATCGAACAAATTAGTTATAATAGGTATTAAAGATAACCACAAAAATAAATTACATAACGTATTACATTTCAACGATATTACGTTATGTACATCAGTATTATTAAAAAATAAGAACAAAGTATAGTTTAAATATAAATTTATTTGATTTTATTTAAAAATGAAGAAGGTTGGTGCTCAACAATGTTCGATAGAAGGTTATCTTAGGTCGAGGACTACAAACAGTTAATGCGATTCGTAATATGAAAACATGCATCGAAAAATTTTACCTGTGTATATAGTCTCACAGAAGTATTATTATAATGTATTCTCCTGTTTATGAACCAACATCAGAGGACATTAGAGATTTTAGGGATTTGTTAGTAAACTACTACAATATAACTATTCAAGCTGATGCTGAAAACGATGAAGTGGATGAGATGAATGTATCTCACAGAAGAAGACCGATGAGTTAGAGGAAAGGACGAATCTCAAGACCATGATGATAGTGACAATTACAGTCGAAAAAGAAGAAGACTGATAACAATGTAATTAAATTAAATAAATAAATGATGTATTGTTTTAAATATATTTTTAAACGCTAAGTTTTCTTTCAATTTTTATTAATAATCTTGTTTTCGGAATGGACTTTCAGGTTTGTTTATAATTTGTATATTTAAAGCCAGTTTCTATCAATCTTATTGGATTTAATACAAAAACAAAAGCGTTGGAAATTAAACGTGCTTTCGTCTCCCCATCCCCGCGTTTCTCTTGTCCTTCGTCTCCTCGTCTGTCCCTTGGCTGGAAGTTTGAGCTTGTTTGTGGCGCCATCTAGTGGTGTATGAGCTAACAAACGTTTTTCTGTAATAGAGGTTGATCATGGTTCCACGTAGCTGTATAGTTTCAAAACTACATACAGTTCCTAGGAACTTGCGCTCGGGTCTTCGCCCCTTGTCGCGGACCCTTGACATGAAATTCTCAAAAGGTCTGTGTAAATAAAACATATAAGCAAGCAAGACCGCTTATTCAACGCGTGTTTAAATTGCATGTTAACAAATAACATTCTGATGTATACCAACCAGCTTTTAATTACACATTTATTTTTAAAGTAATGAGTTGAATTATATTTGTTATTGCACTATATACTGTACGTAGGTGGTTGAGCATTTTGAATAACGACGTTCGGTCCTGTTCTATAAAAATCTAAGGTTTTTTAAAAAGACAACCTTTTTTTGATAGAAGTCATTTTCAGATACATCTTGAATTTATTTAATTTTAATAGAAATGTGATAATTTTGATAGCAATCATGGTAATAAAAGTTTAAAAACTCTAATAAAAATAATATGGGAAAATACACGGTCAAGTTAAACCGTATGTCGCACATGTAATTATTACTTTCCAAACTTTTAATGAGGTTTTTTTTGTAACTGTTAATGAGTGCGTTTCAATAAACAATTTATGTGTCCACATGTACAATATGAATATTTTACAAATCGCTTTGAAAAAATTACTTTTACTGATAGAGAACCATGTATATATCAACTATGCATGAGTAGAAAACATAGAAAGTGATTTAGTTTGATTACCCAAGTAACACAAAGCAGTGACAATCAGTCGTAAATCAATTCTCCAAAACGTTTTTTAAGTACAGAGCTGGTAAGTGTGCTTTTAACCTTTTATTTATTTACTTGTACAGATTTTAATTACAGTTATAAAACGCATCCAATTTATACGTAACAACAAGTTTCTTTAAAAATATTAAGGCGTACAATATACAAACATTTAATGGTCGGATGGGTATAAAACATATTTCAATATATTTGGACCAACAGGTAAACAACCAGTTTTAATATTTGTTTAGAAAACAATATTGTAATAACTGTTATGTAATTAATTAACTTAAAAAATTTTTTTCATTAGAGAATAACCTGAATGTCAGTAATTTTTTATAACTCACTGAGGTTTTTAATTATGACATTTACAAAAAATAAGTGTTCTATAATTAAATTTTACTGTCATTCAAATTCCCCACGCAAGATCAATCCCTAACACAATGCTGCTTACAAGAACCTCCTTATTAGAATAGAATCAAATTATTGTCATAATAAAACAATACCATTTCTAATAACGAAAGGCAATACATTGTCTTATAAGATTAGTTAGAACCATACAATTACAATCACGATAGCAAGCTCTACACTTGTCTTATAAGGTTAGGATTTTCCTTGTTTCAAATTTCACCCTATAAGAATTAACCTCATCAGGTCAAAATGACCTATAATTTCAGAAATAGTTGTCACTATAGCCTAAGACCAACTCCGGGTAAGACCAACCCAAAGAAAGCCAGGTCAAGACCAGCTAAGCTCAAGACCAGCTCAAACCAATCCCAAGTACATCTGCCCCTCACGTGAGCAAGTACAAAAATTGCTATCAAAAGACTTCAATTAGGGTTGAAAATTTCAAGAGTTGACCCTCGAAAAGAAACCATAGGGTGAAAAAACGTACTCACGTGAGCAGTAAAAACAAAATAATTAGGGTGAAAAAGGCCTCAAAAACCATAGGGTGTGAAAATACGGTCTCACACGTGGAGTAAAACAAAAATAATTAGGGTTGAAAAAGGCCTCGAAAAGAAACCATAGGTGGAAATACGGTCTCACACGTGGGCGGTCTTGTGACGTCAAAATCCAAGATGGCGGCGGAAGGTGCCTTTCTACATCAATTTGTGTTTTTTTTTGTTGTTTTGTTTTTTTTTTTTTTTGTTGTGTGTTTGTGTGTTTTGTGTGTTTTGTGTTTGTGTGTTTTTTTTTTTTTTTTTTTTTTTTTTTTTTTTTTTTTTTTTTTTGTGTTTTTTTAATTTTGTTTTTTTTTTTTTTTTTTTTTTTTTTTTTTTTTTTTTTTTTTTTTTTTTTGCGTGCGTTTTTTTTGCTTTTTGTGCGTGCGTGCGTTTTTTTTTTGCGTGCGTTTTGTAATTGCGTTTTTGCGTTTTGTATTTTTGCGTTTATGCGTGCGTGCTTTTATTTATTTTTGCGTGCGTGCTGCGTCGTTGCGTCATTTGCGTGCGTGCTTGTGCGTGCGTTGTTCGTTTCGTTTTTTTTTTGTTTTGCGTGCGTTTTGCGTGCGTGCTGCTTGCGTGCTTTGCGTGCGTGCGTGCGTGCGTGCGTGCGTTGCGTTTTTGTTCGTGTGTTTTTTTGTGTTTTGTGCGTTTGCGTTTTGCGTTTTTTTTTGCGTGCGTGCGTGCGTTTTTTGCGTTTTTTTTCGTGTTGTTTCTGCGTGCGTGCGTGCGTGCGTGCGTGCGTGCGTGCGTGCGTGCGTCTTTGTGCGTGCGTGCGTGCTGTGCGTCGTGCGCGTCGTTTGCGTCGTCCGTGCGCGTTCGTGCGCGTCGTGCGTTGCGTGTGCGTGCGTGCGTGCGTGCGTGCGTGCGCGTTGTCGTGCGTGCGTGCGTTCGTGCGTGCGTGCTTGGCGTTGCGTGCGTGCGTGCGTGAATGGAATTATGTGTGACTTTGCGTAAATCTTAAATTATTGGTTTGATATTATAGTAAATTAATATACCCTTTTTGATGGTAAACTGGATGCTAGGATGTATACCACTTATAAAAATTAAAATTCATGTATTTCTTCTCAGGTCTCTAAATAACAATTTGTGTCTTTTATTCTACAAAACTAAAGATTTTTATGTGCTTTTTATAACGCTAATATTTCAAATTCTTCCATAAAATTAGCTAGAACATAAAAGGACAAATTCATACACCATCAAGATGTTCAATAGAAATGTAAGATATTTTGCAAGATTATATGTAGGAGAACCAATTGCGCAAACAATAGGCCTTAAAGGAACATTAGGTTTATGGATTTTTGGTAAACCATATAGTTATGGTGAAAAAGCTTCAGAGTTAGTTACTTTCTTTTTCATTTCTTCAGGAATAGATGATAATTTAGTATGTTCTTTAGTTTTTAAAAGAAGCTTTTTTGTAGGATCTTTTGGTAGTTCACAATAAGTCTGTGGTTCCAATAGCTATAGTCGTTCATATTTAATATAACAGTTACATTACCTTTATCTGATTCTAATATTATAACGATTTAATCGAATTCTCAATATTGGAGGTTTTATCTTCTTGGTGTTATCGCCAAATTTCCTCTCTTAAAAAGCGCTTCAATAGCGTCATCTGAAAAAATGTGTTCAGAAGGGTTTATAATTGGTTTTTTACTATCAAAAGATTGTCTACTATATTAATAGCAAATATAGACCTACTATTAATATAGCAGGTATAAATAGCAGGCTTATGTTTGCGTTTTCAATTTTTTAAATTTCACAAAATTGTTTCAACATCTTTAACAATTTTGGAAGATAGTATTACGACTGACGAGGTTAATTGTAAGTGCTACGAAAACGTTTAGATTGCATTAGTTAAATACACACATAAAACATCATAAAAAAAACAAAAAAGAAGTTTAAAAACAGGCCTAATGTATGATTAATTAGAATTTTTTCAACAAGTTAGTTAGTTATAAAAGGAAGAAAAGCAGTAGTTTCTTTATTACCATGCCGATATCAAAAAATTATCCCAATATTTCTCTGTTAAAAGAAATACAATAAAAAATGAAATGGAACTCATTATTATGTTAGTTTATGACTTGAAGCTATTGAAATGCCTTAATTTTAATTTTAGCTTTTGTTATCTCTTTGCTAGCTCTAGGCTGTGCTTTTTCCTAGACCTTGATGAGAATGCTTTACTAATTATTTGTTAAGTTGCCACAACACTACAATAATTTAACATATACTGTTGAAACTGAAAACAGAATTAAAAATCATATTAACGGTACTACATTATGCACTGTAAAATGATAATTACATTTATTAGCAAAGAACCATTTCTTTGTTAGATTTGACACCCACACACACGCGCGCTCGCTAATGCGCAGTACACGATATATCGATAATCAACAGGACACGCTACACACATCATGCATACGCACACGACCACACACTACATGCACACCACATCAACAACACATGCACACACAACACGATACACTAAACACAACGCAACAAAAGCACGTAATCGCACAATCACACGCACGCGGACACAACACATGTGCATGCACACAAAACAGTACAAAGAATCTAACAAATAACAACATTACACAAACACAAAAAAACACACAACATAACACAATACACACAATACACACACTCACAAACACACACACACACACACACACACACACACACACACACACACACATGCACACACACACAAACAACACACACACACACACACAACACCACAGTACACAGCACACAACACACACACACGACAAGAACACGCACAAATCACACACGCACAAGCACACAACACACACACACACACACGACACACACACACACACACACACACACGCACACACACACACGCACACACACACACACACAAACGAACACACCACACAGCAAACCAGATAAACCTTAGAGCGCAGTATTTGTATAGTAGATCAAGTAAAGTTTTACCTTTTTTGACTATGTGTGAGCGATTCTTGACGAACGATAGCTTGTCATCTATGTACAGTCCGAGATGCTTCAACTCGAAAACCTGAGACGCAATAATTGGGGAATATTGAAGGACCCTTAGACATCAAGGCGTCTAAGATGGATTTAATGGAAACCGCTGCATTACTTAATTCGACTTGTTGCTGAAGGAGTTTGGAATTGGTGACCGTTTCTCGAAAGATGGTCTCCATTTTCGTATAGTCTCGAGCATATCGACGCGCTTGGAGAGGGCATCCTTCGATGTAGTTATCAGTTTGTTACGGCTTCGGTAGGGGTTCCTCATCATGTGGTGAGACTGTAATGCGGCAATTACCATAAAATTATTCCAAATTGGCGGGTTTTTTTTAGAATGTTAACCTTAATCACAGTATCAAAGGTGCTAAGAGTTGGTTTCCAAAGTGTCACCCTGTATGTACTGGCTGATTCACGTAAGAATTGAAACTTATAGGCCAACAAGCATATTTCGAAAGCTTCTTTTTTGGTATTTTTGAAATTATTTATGTCGCAGATAATTTGTTTTATTTAGATTTTTTTAGTTAAAAATTTTGGAGGTTATGTGAACAATCAAATGTTTGAACTAAGGTATAAAACAAGATTAAACAAATTAATTTTAACCGGTATAAATTTTGTTACTTTTATTCGCATTAATTAATAACCAAACTAGAAATAGTGTAGAATAAATTTACCAATAAAAATATCTGATATAACTTGTGTTTAAAGTACGCTCCATGCCTTCTATTTATTCGCTTTATGGATGAAAGTTTTACTCGCTACAAAACATCTGGATTAATTCTCCTACACGTATTTATAATTTTATTTTTTAAATCTTCTACATCTAAAATTCCTTCTTGGGCTGCAACGGGCGTAAACATGGACCTATTACCTTTGCCACAAAAACATGAAATGTAGGGTTCTTTTACTATTTTTAATAATTTCAAATCTTTTAATATAAATTCGTATTGTTTTCGTGGAAACTCTAAATGTTTACCTTTCGATTTATTCTGAATTTCAGCTCGCAAAGATAACATTCAGAAATTTTATTTTAAATAGCTTGCTATAAAGTTTCCGTCTGCGTAATTTAAACTTAATAGTTGTTTAATAACGTCCTTTCTTATCTGGTTGGTCCGGTCAGCTTACGCGTTAAAAGAAATGATTATCAAATTGTTATCAATTATCAAAAATAACTTCAAGCTGATTTTATTGTATGTATATATATATATATATATATATATATATATATATATATATATATATATATATATATATTAAACAATGAATGAAAATTGGTTCATTCAGTGCGGATAGTTAAAACACCATTTAAAGAAAAATCAAACACATAAACGGTTTCTTTATTACATAAAGTCAGCAACATTACTTGTTATTCTAGATAACAAGTAGAGTGGGTTACTGCTTTGCTATGCTGCTGGCTCTTGAACCGTATTTCTTTGTTTACCAAATATCTTCTTTGGTAAATTTGATTGATTCTGAACAATTCAAGTTCCCAGTAACCTATTGATACGGTTAATATTTTCTGGGTTTAGTTTTAATTATCACTTAAAATTGTCAAGTTTTCACTACAAACTGCTCGCAAATACAAATGGCGGTGCTGAGTAACTTAAAACAACCCTTAATCTGTTCTGGTTGTTGTTCTTTATTTACTGATTGATTATTGTATCTTATATGTTTCGTTCAATATTGAATACAATAGTGCATGACCTTCAAAATGCACAAAACACGTAATTTTTAGATTATAGCGTCACCTTTCTTTTTATCACTTATTTAATGTTATTTGCACTTTTATTCACTTCAGCCTTTTATCATTTAATAAGGAAGGTATTCTTATTTCTTCCCTATTACAAATTAACAAATTTTTATTTTATTTTCTAATTTTAGAGGGCAACGTGACTATATACTACCGTCCCTTTCCTTCTACAACTCATTTATGCGATCGCAAACAGCAGCGAACTTTAACAGTTTTTTAATTAAGTATGCACATAACATATTGAAGTAAATGCAAGATCCTCATATCAATACTAACTACATTTATAAATAAACAACAAGCAATCATTTCTTACTCCATAAAATACCATATAATTATAAAACATCATTTAATATACCGCGAAATTTGAAAATTCTCAGGCACCCGTTACAGGGCATAGTAATTCATATTCTGTGTATTTACACCTCCATTATTAAAAAACTTAGTCTCCTCGGTAAAAAGAATGCAGTCTAAATGGTTATTTGTTTCATTATTACAAGAATTATCAATTTTCGGGACGAGGAAGTAAATTGCTGGACGAGTCCAGCAATCTTCCGAGTGCCGAGAGTGCATTTTTTGTACGAATAAAACAAAATTATTTTCCAGCCACTTTTACCTTTATAAACAGGGATTTATTTGCCCTTCACTACTTGTTTGGGTACCCCTCATTTATGCCGTTATCAGTATCAGGCATTTCTATTTTATACAAAATTAGTATAATACTAATTTTTGGTGAAATAAAAAACTTACCGTGTTGTTTTTAGTTAAAATTCGTTGGATTTTACCTCTATAAAGTTGGTTCAAATGTGACAGATGTGAAATAATGTTTGCTACAGCAAATGTCGATTTCTATTTATACTCGATTTTCACTAAAAACATTTAAAAAATTTTAAAATGAAAATTGAAGCAAAATTATATTGAATACCAATGTTTATTTATATAACCCAAAACGTTGTTTGTGATGAACGAAAATTTGAAATTGTATTATTAAGTAATGGCATCCTATTAACGTTATTCATACAAAGTTGATGTTCGCTCAAGTTCAAAATACTTGTACTAGGACAATAAGTGAATTGCTTTTGTACAGTTGCCATGGAGACACGGAAGGATCCCGAAATCAACCAGTTTTGGTACGAAATACTGTTACAATACAGCGACTTTGTTAGGTGGTTGAAGAAAAAAAGTCGTTATTCACTCGTAGCATATTTACATATCAATACAAAACTGATAAATTATTATTACAATTTTTAATGACATTTTCACCATAAATTAAGATGATATCGGTTTTTTATCATTTATAAACCTTAAAAATTAAAACCTATAATCGAGTATAACTCTTCCAATATTGATGCATTAGTGCATTAAGTTTCTTTTCTATCTTTACTATTCTGTTGCCACTACTTTTTCCTATCTTTCCGGCAGCATACGGATATCGTGTTTTGGTATTTTCATGTGATGTGAAATGTTGCTCAGACAGGCCATGCGCCATCGATCGAAACGAGTGTAAATGAGAAGGAGCAATGTCTGGTGAATACGGCGGGTGGGTAAAACTTCCCAATTGAGTGTTTCCAAATAGGTTTTGAACGACGGGGCAACATGTAGACAAGCATTAGCATGCAGGATTATAATTTTTTTCGTGTCTGAAGTAGTATTCGGCGCGTTTTTCCTTAAGTGCTCGACTAAATCTCAATTGTGTTCGGTATTCAGCCCCAGTAATGGTTTTGTTCGGTTTGAGCAACTCATAATACACCAAGCTGATCTCACTAAACACAGCAAGAAGTTTTTTTCATGAATATCTGGCTTAACTGTAGATGTTGAAGCATGAGCATTTGGTCGCCATGATTTTTGCTTTTTGAATCATCATATGGGATCCACTTTTCATCACAGCATTTCACATCTCAAATATCTGCATTTAACGTGTTCAGTAGCCAGTTCCTGTGGAACCCAATTTCCTTGTTTGTGAATCATTGCCAATGATTTCAACTGATATGAAATTGCTTGTTAAGTCACTCCCAAGTTCATCTTGAATTTGGCACGAATCTTGATCCAATAATGTTTCTACTCACGACAACTTCTCTCATTTAAAGCAGCCTAGCCATACAGTTTTACAAGCAATCGATGCATCTCAGCTGCAGATTTCTCCAAATTGAAGAAGTAAATCAAAGTTCCCGAAAATGACGCTTATTCGGCTCAAAACCCATTTTCGCACACAAAAGAATATATTATACCGATACAAAAATCACTTCACGATAGTGACGTTTTACATTTGGCAATTTTAATAATAACGCAATGGC